>JAWZYT010000587.1:30000-122500 GCA_034508575.1 Petrolisthes manimaculis | reverse complement strand
TAACACCTGTAATTAACTTGTATATAACATTTAATACTTATACTTAACATTTAATACCTATAATTAACCTTTATATAACATTTAATACCTATAAATTAACCTATACAATATAATCCTTTACTAAATACATACATACCTATACGTTGATAATACTTTCTGATAGAGTGTATTAGCTTTAGGATCTCTGATGGTAACAATGAACTGATTGGCCATAACAGTATTGTATTCATATATTCCAGGTACCATCTGATACCTACAGAACTCACCACGGAAACCACGACCAATGGTACCACTACCAATACCACCTAAGGGGACTCCTAGAATAAAGATTTAAGATTAATATTAGTTACGTAAGGTTTAAAATATTATGTTTGTATGTGTGTGTGTGTGTATATTACTTTGTGTATGTATATAATAATTTGTACCACTACCAATACCACCTAAGGGGACACCTAGAACAAAGATTTAAGATTAATATTAGTTAGGTAGGGTTTAAAATGTTATGTTTGTATGTGTATGTGTGTATGTGTGTGTGTATGTGTGTGTGTGTGTGTGTGTTTGTATAATAATTTGTTTACAATGGTACCACTACCAATACCACCTAAGGGGACTCCTAGAACAAATAGGAAGATTAATATTAGTTAGGTAAGGTTTAAAATATTATGTTTGTATGTGTGTGTGTGTGTATATATTACTTTGTGTTTGTATATAATAATTTGTACCACTACCAATACCACCTAAGGGGACTCCTAGAACAAATAGATACATTAATATTAGTTAGGTAAGGTTTAAAATGTTATGTTTGTTTGTGTGTGTGTGTGTGTATAATAATTTGTTTACAATACCACTACCAATACCACCTAATGGTACTCCTAGAACAAATAGGAAGATTAATATTAGTTATGTATTTATCATTTAAAATATTATGTATGTGTGTGTGTGTATATATTACTTTGTGTATGTATATAATAATTTGTACCACTACCAATACCACCTAAGGGGACACCTAAAATAAAACAGGAAGATTAATATTAGTTAGGTAAGGTTTAAAATGTTATGTATGTATGTGTGTGTGTGTGTGTATATATATAATAATTTGTTTACAATGGTACCACTACCAATACCACCTAAGGGGACTCCTAGAATAAATAGATACATTAATATTAGTTAGGTAGGGTTTAAAATATTATGTTTGTTTGTGTGTGTGTGTGTATAATAATTTGTTTACAATTGTACCACTACCAATACCACCTAATGGGACACCTAAAACAAACAGATACATTAATATAATTAAAATAATTATTATGTTAATATTAGCATTGTTTATTGACATTTTGGACTTATAAAAATCAGAGTGAATACATGAATTTGTATATTGTGACAAAACTTTAACCCTATACTCATTCTATCTTGTACTGACCCGCAAGGCTGTGGCTCCTTCAGAGTGCGCTGTTGCCATATCTAATTAACGGTACCCTATCCCAACTCCAAGGAGTATGGGAACAAAATAGTTCTTTTCATATTTGTATGTATGTCACCTCAGTCACCACACACCGGAAATTCCTGTGTGGGAAGTACTGTAGTGGCAACGTCTTTAGATTGATATGCCAGACACATCACACAGGAAATATTTTCTCCATTTTACATACATAGCAATTTTTTGTATCATATACCATTATGTGAAAAATTAATTGTGTGTAGAAAATTTCATGTCAATATACTCTCGTTAGTGGAGAGTTTCCTTTATGTGGTGAATGCTTTGATTCTAGATTTGGCAACACCGCGGTTAACTCCTCACGGGTCAGTACAAAATAGAAAGACTATAGTAATATACACAACTATACACATACAACTTACCATACATTTGTTTTCCGTGCATCATGGTAATACAATCAATCCAAGGTTTACGTCCACGTGCTCTTGTATATACATAATACACCAGATATCTGTATATATAGTAAAATAAATATTAGTATACACACATATATATATATATATAATACACCGGATATCGGTATATATATTAAAACAAATATTAATATACATAATATACCATATATCTGTATATATATTAAAACAAATATTAGTATACACATATATATATATATATAATACACTGGATATCTATGTATATTAAAACAAATATAAATATACACACATATATATATATATACCGGTACCAGATATCTGTATGTATATTAAAACAAATATAAATATACATAATACACCAGATATCTGTATATATATTAAAACAAATATTAGTATACACATATATATATATAATACAACGGATATCTGTATGTATATTAAAACAAATATAAATACACACATATATATACATAATACACCATATATCGGTATATATATTAATATAAATATTAGGTTAGGTCAGGCTTATTTCAAAATAGTCAGAATGGTCTAAATTAACTTAGTGGGTAATAAAGGTAGAAAAAACATACGTAAATAATAGTAATTCATTCAAAATTTACCAAAAAAAAACTATATAAATTAATTAAGCATAAAAATTACCTTAAAAAATCACAATATAAAATAATTAACTAAATGTCAAAATTACCTTAAAAAATCACAATATAAAATAATTAACTAAATGTCAAAATTACCTTACAAATCACAATAAAATCTTAAAATTACTTTAACTAATGACAATATAAATTAATTACGTGTTATAATTAAACTTAAAAATAACGATAAAAGTTTGTGGAAGTTGATAAATTACGTGAAAATTACCTAAAAAAAATCACAATAAATTACCTCAACTAATTTAAATCTAACTTATCTAAGTGTTAAAATTACCTTATAAATCCCAATAAAGTGTAATTACCTTAGAAATAACGGTATACGTTTGTGGAAGTTGATAAATTACACGTGTGAAAATTACCTTATAAATGAAATACCTTAACAAAAATCACACTATAAATTCATTAAGTGTTAAAATTACCTTATAAATCCCAATAAAGTGTTATAATTACCTTAGAAATAAAGGTATAAGTTGAGGAAGTTGTGTAATTCTTGGTCTAATATTTTGATCTCTTTTTTCCGGGAAAGTAAAATCGAGAGGAACCATCCAGCCATGTCTAGGAAATAACAACTTATTATCTATTACTAGTTGTTGTTGTTGTTGTTTGTCCTTATTTACACCTTCAGTGCCTTCTTCGTATACCTCAGTCATCATTATACTCACTCACGGGTAATATATACACACATACACACACATACAGGGGGCACACAACCCTCCCCTTCCACCTCCTCTTGTCTACTGAGTCCGAGTCTGAGTGAGCAGTGTTGCCAACAACTTGCCAACTTGCCACAGGTCTGCTTGACGAAATTTCCCTAACTTCAACATCAGAATTTCCCTTTTTACCTCAATTATTCCCTGTTTATTCTTGAACATTGATGGTCTTTTAGCAAATAATGGCCAGCTGTCTCCATCCGCTTCCACTTCGAAATTACCTAAAACAGAGAAATTTCCCTGCACCTGGCAACACTGTAAGTGAGTCACGAACGCAGTGTTGCCAGCTTGTCACAGCTATTATTATGTTTGCTTGACGAAATTTCCCCTAACTTCAACACCCCTTTTTACCTCAATTATTCCGTTTATTCCTGAACATTGATGGTCTTTTTGGTATTTCATCTTCTGGTAGAAATTTCTCTGTTTACTCTTGAAGGAACTGTATACAATACCAATTTGTTTTGCAAGGGATAAAATGAGTCAAGTTTTCGAGCAGTAAATGAATACGACACCAAAATTATCTTAAAATAAAATTAATACTATAAGATAAAAGAATATTTGAGTGGTAAAGTTTTCCCTATGAATTACACTATAGTTATTTGCCCGTGTGGACTCCAAAATTCCCTACAACAGACAAGTTTCCCTGTATTTGGCAACACTGCTGCTTCCCGCCAAATTCGTTTGTCTACCTAGCGGCCAAAGCCTAAACTATCATATATACAGAAGGTTATTTTATTATCATTATTATTATTTTTCACCATTATTATTATTATTGCTATTTTTTCATAATTAATTAATTATTATGTAGTAGACACCAACAAGCACCTTATTACACTTCACCTACTAACCTCACCCGATTATAATATTAATGTTTTTTGTTGTTGTTGTAATAAATCGTATATCTCCTGATTTTTAGTCGAATCTCAGATTTTTTGATAAAATAATAGGAAATCTCCAGATTTCTAGATAATACCCAGAAAAATGGCTCGAAATCTCCAGCTGACGTACGATGTATCAGTAATTATCGCGGGGAAGATTTTACAAAATACATCATAACTCGGCCATCACTCCGTTAACCAACTTCCAAATTAAATCCGCTGGCGTTCACACGCAATCCTTCAGTTAGTTACCCCGGGAACCGGGGTAACTAACTGAAGGATTGCGTGTGATCGCCAGCGGATTTAACAGGGAACCGGATTTAACCGGGAACCGGGGTAACTAACTGAAGGATCTTGCTAGCGTCAGCAGCCAGCGAGAATGACAACAAAACCTCCTGTGTCCCACCAATCTTGCCTACTTTACAAAGAATGCTGAAGTAAAAATAATGTAAACAAACAAATTGACTTTTATAACCAAATCTAACAAAGACATTAATTAAAAATTGATTATATAACTCCAGTAGAAAAAACGGTACCGAAAATCCATTGGATTAATGTCACTTATATACGAGAGTACTAAACTTATACTGTACTTATTACTTGTAACATTGTATTTCTTTGCATTCCTTTTATTATATCTAACCTAATATACTGTCTTGTGAAAATTGTGCTGTAAATTTACTTTAGTACTGTGTTCACTGTAATGTATATTTCAGTATCATTCCCCACTATTTTTAACCATTCTAACACTTTTCATGGTATTGATATAGAAGTACTGTACTTCACTCACTATATTGTATATTTTAGTATCATTACCCACTATTTTTGACCATTCTAAGATGAATTTTGCAATTATATTAAGTGCTATTTAAAGTTAATGTAGTTTGGATCATGTAAATATATATATCTATGTTTATTTATTGCATTTGATAGTATTATTTTGCTTGAGTAAAGAATATTGAGGTCAAATTAGCTGTGTAAATTAGTATTCATAAAAACGACTATACTGTAGGTTAGGTTGGGCTCCCCTATGTTTTCATAATTTATTCATTTCTCAACACTAAACTTTCCCTGAACATGACTATTCTCCCCTCACCACTTTCTATCTCTCTCTATATAAAAAAGTAATAAAACAAATAAATATTTTATGAGACAAAAAAATTGGGAAAACAGCTCTGATAAAGACATACCCAAAAGGCCACTGGTACAGTACAGTATGTGCATTTGGCTTAGGTGGAATACTGTACAATGTAACTCTATTCCTTATTATTTGGAGAATACATAATAAATTCTCAAACAACCTTTCATCTCCATCAATAGATGTTTGTGTGTCAAATTCCCATTTATAATTCCACTCACCTAGGTTGAAATGTAGTACATATTTCATCACAGACCTATTATTTTGTTGCATAAAATGCATTTTGGTCCATGTCTTCAACTTACAGAATTAAAATATGAGCATATTATATGCATTATTGTTTTGGCTTGGTTAGATAGTAATAATAGATACAATACAAAGTTTTATTTTGTCTTGGTTTGAATTTTCTTAACTTCTATTATCTAAAAAAGTAGTCATTGTGTTAGGTGAAATTTCTTAAATACAGAATACTGTACATGGTTAAGGAAAGTACAGAAAAGTTTTGAAAATACTGTTTAATATATAGTATCACAAGTGTTGTACTATTTAATAAATATCACGGCCAAAGGAATATGAAGATGATCCCTGCGTACAGCCGCTGAAACCAAAACCGTCTTCATATCCAAGCAAGCACGGTCCAGAGCAGTGTATGGGGCAGCTTGCCTGTTCTTGGGAAATGTAAATAATGCAAATGGCGAATAGTTTTGGGGTGGTTTGACCCGTTCCAGATTTGGTTAGGTTAGGTCTGGCTAATTCTATAACGTTGCTACCGTTATATAGGGAGAAGTAATCATTGTACTTCATTACAAATTTAGATTATTCAGCATGTTTGTTTAACATTTTAAGTACCGCAGGTACTGTATTCACTTTCTTTTAACACTCCAATCCCGTGCTTGAAGATAAAAACACTTATTATGTATCCATGTCAGTTTTTGTCCGCTGATACCGAGCATGCCCATGACTGTCTTTGTATCCCAATCCTATCCAAAAATTCCCACTTTGGCCGTGCACCCCCACTAGACCCACTCGGTGTGTTGTGGATCTTCTTCACCTCTTGTTGAAAGGATCCCTTCAAAGTCACAAACTTGGCCTGGACATCATCTGAAAAATAAGAGCCACATTAATCTTAGCATAGCCAATGTAAATGTGAGTGCATATGCATTTTGGTAATTTATTTTATTTACCTTTTTTTATTGTAAATCACATGGGATTTGTTTTTACTTTATTGATGGACCGTAAAGGAATCACAGTTATTATGTTTAATTTATCAAGAATGTTTATGAAATTGTAATTTATGTAAGGAAATCTTTACATTACAAATCACATATACATATATTAGTCTACAATCAATTAACTATATTACTTGCTTTATTTTAATTTAAAGTTCACATAATTTGAATAAAACTTCAATTCATTAAAATCAAACTTCAAGTGTTTTAAAGTACTGGTATACAAATATTTAAAATTAAACTTCAGATGTTCTAATATAAACTTAAGGAGTTTTAATTTGAAGTCTGTTGTTCTAAATAAAACTTTAGTTGTTTTATATTAAACTTAAGTTGTTTTATTTTTATTTGAGGGTGAAAAGGTGTAGTGTGAATTTCCCCAACTGGGATCTGCATGGGATTCCTAGGCTGAGGCTCATGTTTGGGAATCTTTAGTATGATATTGTTTGGGCACCTATGATCTAAGTTAAAACAGGGAAATAAAAAAACCTCAAGATATATACTGTACCTGCAGTTAAGTTGATTGGTGGTAACGTTAGATGTGTAATGTCCAGCTGTACAGTACTGCTCATGGTAACGTTAGATGTGTAATGTCCAGCTGTACAGTACTGCTCATGTCCAGGATCCCACAATATTGGAAGTTCTCTGCATATTTCTAATAACATATATACATGCTCTGATAGGCTTGGGGGGGGGTAGAAAGCCTGTCCCCTATTCCCGCACCCCCTAGCCCCTAAGCCTGTCCCCTATTCACGCACCCCCTAAATAAGAAAGATGGAACAGTAAATACAAAGGAAATATAAAAAAAATATATTACTCTGAGATGTATATTTTTTTGTTACTACACATGATATATTTTTTTCACAATACAATACAATAAATTCAGTTCAGAAACCCTGTGTGTGTGTGTGTGTGTGTGTGTGTGTGTGTGTGTGTGTGTGTGTGTGTGATGTCAGAAAATTAAGTCAATTAAATGAGTCCTTCAAATATTGCCACGAAACACACACACACACCTATAATATACTGTACCTACATTACACACACAAACACACACACCTATACACCTACATTACACACACACACACACACACACCTACATCAAACACACACACACACACACACACCTATAATATACTGTACCTGCATTACACACACATACACACACACCTATACACCTACATCAAACACACACACACATATATACACCTACATCAAACACACACCTACATTACACACACACACCTACACATCTATACACCTACACCTACACACACACACACACATCTATACACCTACACCTACATTACACACACACACACACATATATACACCTACATCAAACACACACACACATACACCTACATGAAACACACACACACATCTATACACCTACATCTAACACACACCTACACACATACAAACACACACATACCTACACACACCTACATGAAACACACACACACATATATACACCTACATCAAACAAACACACACACAAACACACACCTACACCTACATCAAACACACACACACACACACACCTATAGGTTTGTCTGTATGTATGTGTGTTTCGTGGTATAATCAGGAGGAATCAAAAACCTTTAAATTTTGACACACATTCACAGGGTCCTATCAGAAAATATTTAAAAGAAACAAAATATTATTACAAAATTCATAAATATACGAACACTATGAATAATTATTACATAGAGTCCGTACATAATAATAATAATAATAATAATAATAATAATAATAATAATAATAATAATAATAAACATGAATTATTATAAACATTATTGATCAACCTTAACCTACATACATACATACATACATACATACACACATACACACATATTACTCCCAGCCAAGCACCCCCCCCCCCCACCCTACCCTAAGAGAAAAACAAACAAACAAACAAACAAACAAACAAACAAACATACAAACAAGTAAGCAAGCACTATCATAGTTGAAAAATATCTCTCGCTCACTCGGGACTTTATAAAAAACACACAATCATTCGTAATTAAAACATTTTCATTAATTTGTTGTTGTTGTTGTTGTTGTTTGTTTATGTTGTTATGTTTGCTTGACTGACAGCTGAATCTCTCTCTCTCTTTCTCTCTCTCTCTCTCTCTCTCTCTCTCTCTCTCTCTCTCTCTCTCTCTCTCTCTCTGTAAAACTAACTATAGGGAACAGAAAATTTACACATAGCTGAAAATAGTTGACATACAATATATTATAGTGATTAATACATGACTACAATGTGTGTGTGTGTGTGTGTGTGTGTGTGTGTGTGTGTGTGTGTGTGTGTGTGTGTGTGTGTGTGTGTGTGTGTGTGTGTGTGTGTGTGTGTACATATCAGTGTGTGTGTGTGTGTGTGTACATATCAGTGTGTGTGTGTGTGTGTGTACATATCAGTGTGTGTGTTTATTTCTCACACACACAGTCAAACAGTGTGCGCTCTCTCTCTCTCTACTCTCTCTCTATCTCTCCCTCTCTCTCTCTCTCTCTCTCTCTCTCTCTCTCTCTCTCTCTCTCTCTCTCTCTCTCTCTCTCTCTCTCTCTCTACTTTCATACACAGTTCTGACTATATTTCAGTCTCTCTCTCTCTCTCTCTCTCTCTCTCTCTCTCTCTCTCTCTCTCTCTCTCTCTCTCTCTCTCTCTCTCTCTCTCTCTCTCTCTCTCTCTCTAACAACCAGTACAAACACATAATCAGAATGAGATGGTGAAAATATTTATTACATCATTATTGTTGTTTTTACTGACGGTTGTAAATAATTAAAAGTCTGGCGTAACCCAACAACAACAACAACAACTACTACTGCTGTTGTTGTTGTTATTGTTGTTGTTGTTGTTCAGAAGGAATGATTATGGCAGATTATGGCATAAAAAGGAAAGGGGGGTTATATAGGGGGGAATGGGGGGGGTTTGGGGGGAGGGGGGTTGTGGGGGAGAGGGGGTTATATATGGGGGAATTTGGGAATGGGGGGTAAGTTTTATATGAGGGAATGGGGGGGGGGGGAGCATTAGGGTGTGTGTGTGTGTGTGTGTGTTAGGGGGGTGTTAGTATCGGGGGTCCGTGGGTTAGGGGGAGTCGCTGGAGGGGCCGGGTTCGAGGCGGGGGCGTTTGCTCCTGGGGGCGTCCTCTTCCGTTCCCGTCGAACCAGTGTCACGTTTCTTCTTGGGGCACTGAGAGAGAGAGAGAGAGAGAGAAAAAAAAGAGAGAGAGAGAGAGAGAGAGAGAGGGGGGTGGGGTAAAATTAATGTCAATTTGAGTATAAGGTTAACACATCCTATTTTCCTTTACATTCTATCTTTCCTTTACATTCTATTTTTCCTTTACATTCTATCTTTCCTTTATATTCTATCTTTCCTTTACATTCTATCTTTCCTTTACATTCTATCTTTTTTTACATCCTATCTTTCCTTTACATTCTATTTTCCCTTTACATTCTATCTTTCCTTTACATTCTATTTTCCCTTTACATTCTATCTTTCCTTTACATTCTATTTTCCCTTTACATTCTATCTTTCCTTTACATTCTATCTTTCCTTTACATTCTATCTTTCCTTTACATTCTATTTTCCCTTTACATTCTATCTTTCCTTTACATTCTATTTTCCCTTTACATTCTATCTTTCCTTTACATTCTATCTTTCCTTTACATTCTATTTTTCCTTTACATTCTATCTTTCCTTCACATTCTATCTTTTTTTACATCCTATCTTCCCTTCATCCCTTGTTATTTTATCCTACCTTCCTTTCCATCCCACCTTTCCTATACATATATATATTCACTTATATAATAATAATAATAATAATAATAATAATAATAATAATAATAATAATAACAATAATAATAATACAGTAATAATAACAATAATAATAATAATAATAATAATAATAATAATAATAATAATAATAATAATAACAATAATAATAATAATAATAATAATAATAATAATAATAATAATAATAATAATAATAATAATAATAATAATAATAATAATAATAATAATAATAATAATAATAACAATAATAATAATAATAATAATAATAATAATAATAATAATAATAATAATAATAATAATAATAATAATAATAATAATAATAATAATAATAATAATAATAATAATAACCTATACTTACTTTCTTCTCCCATTGTTGGTGTAGGTATCTCAGTAAAATATTGGTTTTTTCCGTCACAACTGCGGACAAAAAAACAAAATCAGCGTCTTATTTACACTGTGCTCTTTTTGTATGTTAGGTTAGAGGTTGGTGAAGGGTTGTGTCACATAAAGTAAATTTAGCATAAAGTAAATTGTACATTTCCATAAGAAATAATGGTACTTTAACTTGAAAATGGAGCCTAATGGTTCCTGTTATTTTAAGAGTTCCTGTAAATTGCATTTATTTAATTGTTTTCATGATACGTACTATTTCAAATTAGCATAAAAAGAGAAGAGAGTGTATAGTATATGCAAGGTTAATTATTAAGGTGGAAGTAGAGTGTTAGTGAATGTGGAACAACTGATTCCTCCAAAGTACTGTACTGTACTGTATGTATGTCAGTAAACAACATCTAACCAGATAAACAAACAAAAATATTACCTACCAATAATAATAAAATATTAACATTAATTCTTGCTTTCCTATACAAGAGTGAATAGTGGGACAGGCTTGGGAGGGTTATAAAGCCTGTCCCCTTATTCCAGTCCCCCCGCTCTCACATACATACATACCTACATATAAATATTCTCTCTCCCTCTCCCTCTCCTCTCTCTCTCTCTCTCTCTCTCTCTCTCTCTCTCTCTCTCTCTCAACAAGCCATTAATTCGTGTACTTACTTTCCTGTGATCCTGGACTGTCTTTAGTAGGGAGGTAGAAAGTCTGTCCCCTTATTCCGGCCCCCCCCCCCCTCTCTCTCTCTCTCTCTCTCTCTCTCTCTCTCTCAATAAGCCATTACTTCGATTACTTACTTTCCTGTGATCCTGGACTGTCTTTAGTAGGTAGATATACTGGTGGTTTCTTATAGGAGGTTCTGCCGGTTGGATCGCCTTGGAAGCGACTAAAGTTTTGTTCGTTGTACACCGGTAAACCCTTTAGGAAGGATGCCGCCTGTAGGGGGAGGGAGGGGGTAGGGAGGGGGGAGGAGTAGGGAGAGTAGGGAGAAGGGTTAGGAGTATAGGAAGTAGGGGTAGGGAGGAGTAAGGGGGAGAGGAGGGTAGGAGTAAGGGGGTAGGAGTAAGGGGGAGGAGTAAGGGGGAGAGTAGGGAGAGGGGTAGTATGAGTATAGGAAGAAGTGGGTAGGAGTAAGGAGAGGGGGATAGGAGTAGGGAGAGGGGTAGGAGGAGTAAGGAGAGGGGGATAGGAGTAGGGAGAGGGGGATAGACATAGGGAGAGGGGGATAGGAGTAAGGAGAAAGGGGTAGGGAGGAGTAAGGGGGAGAGGAGGGTAGGAGTATAGGGGAGGAGTAGGGAGAAGGGTTAGGAGTAGGGAGAGGGGTAGTAGTATAGGGAGAAGGGGGTAGGAGTAAGGAGAGGGGGATAGGAATAAGGAGAGAGGGATAGGAGTAAGGAAGGGGTAGGAGTAACAGAAATGATTAACAAAGCATTTTATTGTACCATTTTAATTAAACCGTATATTATAATATTTTGAATAATTTGTAATATTTTTATCCACCTATTGTAATATTTTAAATTGATTATACTAATATTTTGTACAAATTTGTAATATTTTGTACAATTTTGTAACATTTTAAGCATTTTATTGTAATATTTAAAACTACAGTACCGGTATTTCATTTCAGGTTAAGATAGGTTAGGTCAGGTTAACTTAGATGAAGTCAGATCAGATCAGGTCAGGTCAGGTCAGGTCAGGTCAGGTCAGGTTAGGTTAAATATTAATGTAATGTAATCAGGTCAGGTCAGGTCAGGTCAGGTCAGGATATGTTCAATGTAATCAGGTTAGGTCAGGTTAGGTCAGGTCAGGTTAGATGTAAAGTGTGTTAGTTTGAATGGTCCAAAATAGTGAATAATGATACTAATATAAACAATGATATAATGAACACAGGTTTTATGTAAATTTACCAATATAAATAATTAAATAAATAAACATTCGTTGCATCCCTAAATAAATAAATATTAGTCTACATAACAAATAAATAACTTGGTTAAATAACAAATAAATAACTAGGCTAAATAATAAATAAATAACTACCCTAAATAATAAATAAATAACTATCCTAAATAACAAATAACTTGGCTAAATAATAAATAACTACCCTAAATAATAAATAAATATCTACCGTAAATAACAAATAAATAACTACCCTAAATAACAAATAAATAACTATCCTAAATAATAAATAACTACCCTAAATAATAAATAAATAACTACCGTAAATAACAAATAAATAACTAGGCTAAATAATAAATAAATAACTACCCTAAATAATAAATAAATAACTAGCCTAAATAATAAATAAATAACTAGGCTAAATAATAAATAAATAATAGTATAAATAACAAATAAACAAAGAGTAAATAGATTGTGAATTAACCCGAGGGAGTGGTGATGGTTTATTTATATATCAATTAATCTCCTAATTAATCCTTTATTGGACTTTAATTACCGACCCAGGATATAGATAATAAACCCATATATCTTAATGTACCAGGATATTGTGTCACATATTGATATTAAAGGGAGAAAATGTATAAAATAAAGACAACATGTAAAGACAGACATCCTTACCATGTTGTTGTTGTGTTCGAATCCCTTTGACAAATTTTGAGGGATATATATTTTTAATTTTATACCTTTTATTCGATATTTTATGTAAGGGTTTTGTAATATCATAAGGTTAAAATACCTTACTATTATCATTCCGTGTTTCCCTTAAGGTTTTAGAGGTGTATTGCTAATTAATAAAACTAATGTTAAAAGTTGAATTATTGCATTCGGACATAGCGTAGTATAACATTCGATCTATGCGTAAGTTAATATAATTTCAAAGGGGCATAAAAACATCAAAATATATAACTAAGCATTTTATTATAATTAATAAATGGTTTTTATAAGAGAAAGTACACATTTAATTAATTTGTCAGAATTATATGGTGTATATTCGAACGTTTCACTTCCTGGCGCGGGTAATTTGAATTTATTATTAAGGGGGTGCGGGAATATGGGGACAGGCTTGGGGTGGGGGGGGTAGGGTGCGGGAATATGGGGACGGACTTGGGGGGGTGCGGGAATATGGGGACAGGCTTGGGGTGGATGGGGGTAGGGTGCGGGAATATGGGGACGGACTTGGGGTGGGTAGAAAGCCTGTCCCCTATTCCAACACCCCCCCAAGCCTGTCCCTCTACTCCCACACCCTTCAAAACCCCAATGACCCCTTTTGTTCATATAAATTATTCATTTTGTTGTTGTTCTTATAAAACTTCCATATTGTTTTTGTTGATATAAATAACACGTTCTATTCATAAAAAAGTGGGTGTGGGAATAGGGGGACAGGCTTGGGGGATTTAGGGGGGTGTAGAAGTAGGGGGACAGGCTTGGATGGGGGAGGGGGGTTTGGGGGGAATATGGGGACAGGCTTTCTACCCATCCCAATCCTGTTCCCAATTGGGTTTTTTTTTCTATATGAAGCCATTTTTTTTTTTTGTCATTAAAGGTGGGGTGTGTGAGAATAGGGGACAGGCTATATATACCCCCTCCCAACCCCCATAAGCCTGCCCTACCCCCTCCAACCCTCTACAAGCTCCCCCAAACCCCCACCAAGCTTGTCCCCTATTCCCGCACCCCCCAAACCCCCCCCCCAAGCCTGAATTTTGAATGGATCAACACTTGTAGTTTGTGTTTATTTATATTCAATAATATAATAATTCTTCTATATTCCATTTTTTGTTAAAACCATGACAAATAATAATAAAGAAATAATAATTAAGAAAAAAACAAACATCATGTGGTGTCAATTTTAATTATATAAAAAAACAGGACAAGCATTTTAATGATAAATTAGACAAGGTTTGACCAAAGATATAATAATTGTTAATTCATAATAATATTAAAGGTACATGTACAGTCAGGAACCATAATAAGTAGCCAGTTAATAAATATAAAACACATAAATAAATTACAATAATAAATAGCATGATGGAATTAAAAAAATAATAATAATAATATATAAATGAGACAAAATAAAGTGTGTTGTTATAATTGGTTCACGGGTATGTATGTATGTACCATATGTGTGTATGTACCATATGTGTGTATGTACCGTATGTGTGTATGTACGTATTTATGTAAGTACGTACTGTATGTATGTATGCAAGTAATGTATGTATGTATGCAAGTATGTATGCGAGTATATATGTATGTGTATGATTCCAAACGACAACAACAACAATTATTATTATTGGTTGACTGTACATAATAATTAATTTGGTGAATCGGTGGACTGCTAACGACTTAACTCCTCCAAACTAATGTGTGTGTGTGTGTGTGTGTGTGTGTGTGTGTGTGTGTGTGTGTATGTATGTATGTATGTAGTTTGGAGGAATCAATTACTACATATTTATTATTATTTAAAAAAAAATTAATGATGCCTTGAAAAACTAACTAGGATTAATTTTATTGATCAAATCGGAGGAGTCGTGAATCCTCCAAACTATTCTATATAAAACAACAATATTATACTATATTCTGTTCAAAACTTGTGTTCCGCTGGCCTCTTATGCTTAGATAGATAGAAATAGATAGATAGATAGATAAGAGATAGATAGAAATAGATAGATAGATAGAAAGATATAGATATAGAGACAGATAGAGATAGATAGATAGAAATAGAAACAGATAGAGATAGATAGAAAGATATATAGATAGAAATAGAGACAGATAGATAGAGGAAAATGGAACACAAATTTTGAACAGAGTATAGTCAAGTGCTTTGTTGTTTCCTGATATCATTATTAAGCATTATTTATTATTATTATTATTATTATTATTATTATTATTATTATTATTATTATTATTATTATTATTATTATTGATATTTATTCATTATTATTATTATTGTTGATTCTTATTCATTATTATTATTATTATTGATTTTTATTCATTATTATTATTATTGATTTTTATTCATTATTATTATTTATCTATCCATTATTATTTATTTATTATTATTATTAATCTTGTTAATTTGGTCATGTTTTGTGGTATATTCTGGAGGAATCAAAATGCTCCAATATACAGTATTATTGAGTAATTATAATTATCGCCATCTTGTTGTTAATTATGTACTGTAATTGTGGCAAAGTTAGAAGGAATCAGAAGCCTCCAATTTTCATACACAAATAAAAAAAAAATAAAAAAAATAATGATGTTCAAAAGTCTCCAATTTTCATACACAAATAAACAAACAAAAAAAATAATGCTGTTTTAGTTGCTTGTAGTAGTATGGAGGAAATGAGTTGCTCCAGATTGATTTAATAAACAACACTGCACTTGCATCTCAAAAAAATAATGGTGTTCCGTTGTTGCTCGGAGTAGAATGAATGGAGGAAACGAGTTGCTCCAGATTGATTTAGGAAACACTTGACATACACCTCAACCCAGCTGGCCGGACTGGAGCGCCTGTTGATACCCGGACTCTTGTGTCTGTTCGGGTTCCAGTTTGATCATGTCGTCAATACGTAAGATGGTAATGGCCGCCTCGGTGGCAAACTTGAGTTGTTTCAGTTTACTCAGGGAAGGTTCAAACACGCCAGCCTTCTTGTTGTCACGTACGATACCTGAGTCAGAGTAAAGGAAAGGTTAATGTATAGGTGATGAGTTTATATGATAGGGATTGTTGTATAGGTGATGAGTTTATATGATAGGGATTGTTGTTATATATATTGATAACAGTGAGATCAAGAGAGAGAGAGACAGATAGAAAGATAGACAGAGAGAGACAGAGATAGATAGATAGACAGAGAGAGACAGAGATAGATAGATAGACAGAGAGAGACAGAGATAGATAGAGAGAGTTTGATAGCAGAACCAAATGAATGAACACACACACACACACACACAGACAGAACAGAACAGAACAGAAACCAAAGTGTAGCCCCAACCACTCACTCACTCACTCACTCACCTTCCAACAAATCTAGTCCATAGTTCTTAAGCTGTGAATATTCAGCCGTTTTCTGTGAGGAGTGATGATAGGCCCTCAGTTTAGGTACAAGGTCAGTGGCATCCTTGGCTGCATTGACGGCCAGGGTGTTAGGAATGACAAGGAGTGACTGGGCAAACGCTCCGATGGCCAGCTGCTCACGGGAACTCTGTAGTGGAAGGTAATAATTAATGTTGTATGTGTAGGAAAAGCATACAAGAGTGAATGTATGTATAGCAAAAGGATACAAGAGTGAATGTATGTGTAGCAAATGGATACAAGAGTCAATGTATGTGTAGGAAAAGGATACAAGTGATAATGTATGTATAGCAAAATGATACAAGAGTAAATGTATGTGTAGGAAAAGGATACAAGAGTCAATGTATGTGTAGGAAAAGTATACAAGAGTGAATGTATGTGTAGCAAAAGGATACAAGAGTGAATGTATGTATAGCAAAAGGATACAAAAGTGAATGTATGTGTAGCAAAAGCAAACAAGAGTGAATGTATGTACAGTATATAAAATAATAAATGATGTGCTAATTTTAACAGAATACGAATATATATATATATATATATATATACAAATTAATAATGTATGTATGCATGTATGTAGTGTATATTTGAACTCACCAGACTGGTAGCAAAACTCTCTAGATAAACAGAGAGTGCTGCTTCAACGGCTCCACCACCACATACAATACTGCTGCTCTCCAATACTCTCTTCACAACACATAGAGCATCATGTATAGATCTCTCCATCTCATCACAGTAGAAGTCATTAGGACCTCGGAGAATCAGGGAACTGGCTGACCTGCTCACGGGTCTGTACGGAAATAAATAATGTTAATAAATAATGTTAATAAATAATGTTAATAAATAATGTTAATAAATAATGTTAATAAATAATGGGTTATGGATGTGTATAGATGGAGGACGTGTGTGTGTGTAAAGTAATAATGTGTATACAAGGAGGGCTGTGTGTGTGTAAAGTAATAATGTGTATACAAGGAGGGCTGTGTGTGTAAATAAATAATGGACTAAATCAATATGTATAGAAGGAGAGCTTGTGTGTGTAAGGAAATAATGCTATAAATAAATGTGTATAGAGAAATAATGCTATAAATCAATATGTATAGAAGGAGGACTGTGTGTGTAAATAAATATGTATAGGAGAGCTTGTGTGTAAATAAATAATGGACTAAATCAATATGTATAGAAGGAGGGCTGTGTGTGTGTAAATAAATAATATGTATAGAAGGAGGACATGTGTGTAAAGAAATAATGCACTAAATCAATATGTATAGAAGGAGAGCGTGTGTGTGTGTAAATAAATAATGGATTAAATCACTATATAATACTGACCCTTTGATGAGAATGAGTTCGTCGTCACAGATGCGTTCCTGTACGACCTCTGCTGCTTCACCAAGGTAGGAAAGGTCAAACGTCTCCTCTCCCTCCAGGTTACAGAGGGAGGTTAGGAAGGTGGCGCCTGTAGCTTTGGCGATGCGCTGTAGGTGTGTGTGTGTGTGTGTGTGTGTGTGTGTGTGTGTGTGTGTGTGTGTGTGTGTTTTTGTGTGTGTGTGTGTGTATGTGTGTGTGTGTGTGTGTGTGTGAGGAGAGAGAGAGATAGTTATTTTTTGGTAATGGGAGTGAGAGAACAATATTGGTTGGAGAATATTTTTGGTGAACCCTCCCCCCCTATTCCCACACCCTCCCGACCCCCCCCCCTATTCCCACACCCTCCCGACCCCCCCCCCTATTCCCACACCCTCCCGACACCCCCCAAGCCAGTCCCCCAAAATTGAAGTGGTTTATTTCACCTTAAGGTCTTGTTTCTTGCATCGTCTGACAGCCATCGCTCCGGCCTCAACGAAGTATTTAAGACAGAGATCATCAATGCCACCCGTTGTCAAGATTACATTGGCTCCAGTCTTCAGGATTTTCTCTATACGTTCCTGTACAGTGGTGAAGGATGGAGACGTTATAATACACTATTTATACACACATACAAATGACGGATGGAGACGTTATAATACATTATTTATACACACATACAAATGATGGATGGAGACGTTATAATACATTATTTATACACACACATACTGAATAATGTTTAGGTGACAAAGTATTCACACACACATTATTTTTCAAAAAAAAAAAAAAAAAAAAAAAAAAAAAAAAAAAAATGTTTACATTATTCACACAAAAAAATGTTTATGTTACACACACACACACACATCTCTTAAGTTCGACAAACGTGACTTTTGCTGCTCGTCTGGGCGAGTTAACGGGAACTTCAGTAATGTACACACACACACACACACACACACACACATATATCTACCTTTGTAATATCAGCTTCACGTTGTCTAATGGCTTCCAGTTTGGATGGATCATTAACCAGAACCTGAACACCAAGCTTCATCTTCTCCTTGTTGAGTGAAAAGTCGATACAAGCAATACGAGCACCAATTATCTGCTTGGTCATGGCTGAAACAATACATTATATCAATAAATACATTATATATATACACCCATACACAGTTAACTAATAACCTACCTAATAATGAAGGTAGAAATACATTATATATATATACACACACACAGTCAACTAATAACCTAACCCAACCCAGCCTAATTTTAGCCCACCCCACCTAATTCAACCTCACCTAACCTAATCCAACCTTACCCCACCCCACTTAACCTCTACGTATAACTAACCATATGAAGCAATGGTACAGTTGATGGCATATCCGTCCACTAAGACACTCTCTCTGGTTGACCTTCCGTGAGCTTTGAGTATGTTGACAGCTCTGATGGGATATTTGAAGCCTCCCTTGGCGTCGGGGGTCTTGACAGCCATCGCCGCGTCCACCACCATGTTGGCAAAGAAGTCCCCGTCGATCGATATGACCTGACAAGAATGTGTTTTGTAGTTAGGTCAAGGTTAGGTTAGGTTAGGTTAGGTTAGGTAAGGTTAGGTTATAGGGTTAAGTCATATTAGAGAATGTATTTTGTAGTTAGGTCAAGGTTAGGTTATGGGATAAAGTCATATTAACATATTAATAATTAACAATAAAAAACATCAGTAAAATAATCAGTAACCATAATAAAACATCAGTCAAATCATCCATTACAATAATTAACAATAAAAAACATTAATGAAATAATCAGTAACAATAATAAAACATCAGTCAAATCATCCATTACAATAATTAACAATAAAAAATATCAGTGAAATAATCAGTAACAATAATAAAAACATCAGTCAAAACATCCATTACAATAATCAACAATAAAAAACCAGTAAAATAATCAGTAACCATAACAAACATTAGCCAATCATCCATTACAATAATTAACAATAAAAAAATATCAGTGAAATAATCCGTCAAAATAATCCATTGAAATAATGTGTCCGTCGGCCAAACCTTTGAAGACATTGATGTGCGAGCAGCGGCAACGATGCAATCCCGACCCAACTCATCAGTGTTCATGGTGAGATGGTTCTGAATGTAACGACAAGCCTCCCTAGATGAAAAACACACATATTAGTAGTGAAGGAATTATTATTATCATTATTATTATTATTATTATTATTATTATTATTATTATTATTATTGTGAATGTAACGACAAGCCTCCCTGGATGAAAAACACACATATTAGTAGTGAAGGAATTATTATTATCATTATTATTATTATTATTATTATTATTATTATTATTATTATTATTGTGAATGTAACGACAAGCCTCCCTGGATGAAAAACACACATATTAGTAGTGAAGGAATTATTATTATTATTATTATTATTATTGTGAATGTAACGACAAGCCTCCCTGGATGAAAAACACACATATTAGTAGTGAAGGAATTATTATTATCATTATTATTATTATTATTATTATTATTATTATTATTATTATTATTGTGAATGTAACGACAAGCCTCCCTGGATGAAAAACACACATATTAGTAGTGAAGGAATTATTATTATTATTATTATTATCATTATTATTATTGTGAATGTATCGACAAGCCTCCCTAGATGAAAAACACACACATTAGTAGTGAAGGAATTATTATTATTATTATTATTATTGTGAATGTAACGACAAGCCTCCCTGGATGAAAAACACACATATTAGTAGTGAAGGAATTATTATTATTATTATTATTATTGTGAATGTAACGACAAGCCTCCCTAGATGAAAAACACACATATTAGTAGTGAAGGAATTATTATTATTATTATTATTATTATTATTATTATTATTATTATTATTATTATTATTATTGTGAATGTATCGACAAGCCTCCCTGGATGAAAAACACACACATTAGTAGTGAAGGAATTATTATTATTATTATTATTATTGTGAATGTATCGACAAGCCTCCCTGGATGAAAAACACACACATTAGTAGTGAAGGAATAATTATTATTATTATTATTATTATTATTGTGAATGTAATGACAAGCCTCCATAGATGAAAAACACACACGTTCACAGTGAAGGAATAATTATTATCATTATTATAATTATTTACAGTAATTGTTAAATGCAAACTATATATATTATGAATAATTCCTGGGTGAACTCACTTGCATGCCAATTTGTATCCAGCAATGATAGAGGTTGGATGAATCCTTTGTTTAACCAAATCATCAGCAGCACGGAGAAGTTCAGCTGCAATGATTACCACACTTGTTGTTCCATCACCAACCTAAGAGTATACACACACACACACATATTGTCATTAGTGTATGTCAATGTTTTAACAATTAGCTGTATGAAAGAACAGTGAGTTAGACCATGACTTTACAGGTACCGGTACACCAGTTTAACAATCTACAGTCTAACGAACACCAACACAAACAATACATTACCTCTTGGTCCTGTAGTTGTGCCAGTTCTACCAGTACACGTGCAGCAGGATGTTCAACTTCCAATAGTTTAAGGATGGTGGCGCCATCGTTGGTCACGGTAACATCCTGTGGAGGGAGGCGGAGGAAATAATGTACAGTCTTAAAATAATTACAATGATTAAATAACAGTTTGTAAGCATTAATAATAAATCATTTGTAACCATTAATAATAAACCGTTTATAAGCATTAATAATAAACAGTTTATAAGCATTAATAATAAACAGTTTATAAGCATTAATAATAAACCGTTTATAAGCATTAATAATAAACCGTTTATAAGCATTAATAATAAACCGTTTATAAACATTAATAATAAAAGGTTTATAAGCATTAATAATAAAAGGTTTATAAGCATTAATAATAAACCGTTTGTAAGCATTAATAATAAACCGTTTATAAGCATTAATAATAAACCGTTTATAACCATTAATAATATAAGGTTTATAATCATTACTACTCACCCCAACATCATCCACAATCATTTTATCAAGACCGACCGGACCAAGTGACGTTTTGACGATGTTGGCGACTGAACTGGCAGCAATAACTGTAACAAAAATAATGAATAAATAAATAATAAGAATAATAATAAGAATATGATATTCCATTTTAATTTGACCTTTATTCGTGAAGGAAATGCCATAGAAAAAAAATAGTCTTAGAATACATACATACAAACATTAAGGGGGTGTGGGAGTAGGGGGACAGGCTTGGGGGGGGGGAATAGGGGGACAGGCTTGGGGAGGGTTTTGGGGGGTTAAGGAGGTGCGGGAATAGGGGGACAGGCTTTCTACCCCCCCCCCCCCCCCAAGCCTATCCCCCTATTCCCGCACCCCCCCCAAGCCTGTCCCCCTATTCCCGCACCCCCCCCCCTCAAGCCTGTCCCCTACTCCCACACACTCTTAATAAATAAAAAGCATGGCAACGGGAATAATTATAACTATAATTATAACTAATATAATTAATATAAATAATATAATATAAATAATATAATAAACGGCGAGGCCCAGTGCTTGTAATAATAATAATAATAATAATAATAATAATAATAATAAAAATAAAAAGCATGGCAACGGAACCCACACTGTATTTTATTATATATATTAATTAAAAATAGAATAAATACATTCTCATTAGTTTACCATTTTCTGTTCTGACTGATGTGCCTGAGGTTCTCTTCCCTTGGATGGATAATACGGAATCAGCCGTCATTTTGGTGTAATTTGAAGTTTATTGAAGGTAGAAGTTTAAGATAGACTCCTCCCGGTATGTAGTCCTAGCTGGAATCTCAGTGTTGCCAAGTTGGTTTGTTGTTGTTGTTGTTGTTGAAATGCTCACTTCGCTCAACAATACCTATATATATGTAGCGAAATAAATATAGGTAAGTTAGGTTAGATCAACAAGTTTATTGTCTATGATCCTTAATTTGGGTTCCAATTAAACTCTCCTCCCTATTCTGATTACCAATTTACCATTAATGTCCTATTGTAGTGAACCTAGCCGTACGTAGTGAAGATGTGTGGTGGTTAGTGAAGATGTGTGGTGGTTAGTGAAGATGTGTGGTGGTTAGTGAAGATGTGTGGTGGTTAGTGAAGATGTGTGGTGCTTAGTGAAGATTTGAGGTGGTTAGTGAAGATGTGTGAGTAGCATCCCGTTATCTCCAAATGTAGCGACTTTTCGTGATATGTTAGTGGAGTTGGTAATACTGTGTCTTTTCTTTATGGTGTCTGAGTCATGTAAACAAGGCGTGGAGTAAAGGAATCATATCCTATTAGTATATAGCATCAGATTCCTTATACATCTAACATGAAAACATTTATACAACGTTTATTTCTCCCATTCTGTTTAATTTGTTCATTATTATATACTTTTTGGTAGTTATTTTCCTTATAGAGCGTATGAAATGATAATGTGGTGATTTTAATTAACTATATATGTTTTTATTAACCATCTGAATACACATGGTATAAATGACATAGAATCAGACTCCTTATAGGCCTGACATGTGTTCTCTATTTCTGGATGCTTCTCGAAATTGACAGTGGCAAATGTTTTCCATTTACCTTTATATGCTTTTATATTGGGTTGTGTTTGATATGCAAATGTATCAAGGCATATGATTTGTGATGAAGAATATAAAATTGCCAAAATATGAATGAGTTTCCCATAATAAATAATATAACTAACTATCCACATTCATAAAGTTAGGGAATATCTGTAATAAAGCCACACAAAGGAATAATACACATTAGTGTAGTAAGGGACATGGCGTGTTAGTGGTTTATAATGTTTTGATACCAATCCTAACACACCAGTCAATATTATATAATAAGTGTGTGTGTGTGTGTGTGTGTGTGCAGGGAGACACTGTTCACCACTTGTGGCGGCGATTTGTGTTTTGGAGCATTACACACGGACCACATGTGGTCACTTTTGGTGGCCTCTGCCTCACAGTGAATAGTGATAAATCAAAGAGACTATATTATAATAGTTATATATATCACGATTAATGAAAGGTACCTAAATGCAATCCTACAGGCCAAAACATTCTCTGGTGCAGCAGATGCTAATAATTAGTGACCATATATTGGTTATGTTGTTGATGGGAAATATTGACTTTACAACGGCACCTTATATATATATATTTTTTATCTTAATCTATTTCCCTTTTTACTTTACAAATTTCTATTCCCAAAAATGCTTGTTACAATTTCAATGGTTGATGGGAAATATTGCCTTTACAACGGCACCTTATATCTTAATCCTTATTTTGCACCTCATATACCAATATATATATTTGTTTTTATCTTGATCTTGTGGGTTTTTGCTATTATTTCTGCTAGAGAAATAATGCTCTTTCAGTCGGGCCCTTCTATATAATTTGAGACCGACTAAATATGGCGACTATTTCCCTTTTTTTTTTTTTTTTTTTTTTCTATTTCCAAAAGACGACGTCGGTGGCGGAGCGGCGGCGGCGAGGCGGCGGGGCGGCGGCGGCGGCGGCGGCGGCGACGACGAAAAAAAATAATAAATTAAAAAAATATATAATCATAAGTTATATAATATATAATCATATTACAAAAAAAATTCATTAATAAAAAAATATATATATTAAAAAAAAAAAAAAAAAAAAAACGGCGGCGACGACGACGAAAAAAAATAATAAATAATACATCTTTAAATATATACATATCAAAATACCATAAGAGCTATAATGAAAATCTACCAGAAAGTTATCCCAACCTACTGTTTTTTGGTTACTCACCTTGGCATATCTCCTCCTCCTCCTCCTCCCCCTATATATACTCTTCTCCTTTTTTCTCCATCTCCTTCTTCTTCTCTCCCAATATATACTCCTCTTCTTCTCCATCTCCTCTCCTTTCTTCTCCATCTCCTCTCCTTTCTTCTCTCCATACTCCTACTCTTCCTATTACTTCTCCCCCTTCTTTTCCTTTTAATCTTCCTCTTCTCACTCCACTTTCTTTCCTCCCTCCCTCCCTACCCCCATCTTTCTCTTTTCCTTCTCCCTCCCTCCACCCCTTTCCTTTCCTCCCTCCCTCCCTCCCTCTCCCCTATCAATAATAATTACCTTTTTTTTTACCACTAGTATTTAAATATTTACTCCAGATCATGACCGATATTTTGGTTATTTTGTCATTTGTAATTATTCGTTCATTCCTTTTTAACCCATTGCATCTTACATTTTTATTGATTTTTCTATAGTTTACTTTTATATTGCATTATATTGGTTTTGTTTTCTTTTTTTATTTACCATTTGCATTATTTTCTTTATCTGTGTTTTTTAGCCAAATTTGCTTTTGTACGTTAATAATTTTTTTAATATTTTTTTATGTTTTATTAGTGCACCTGTTTTCCGTACATTAGTACTAGTGTTTCAGGATTCATATATACAGTATAGTGTCATTTTCAGAACAGTGTATTTTGGGAGATACTCAAGCAAACAGGTCATTTTCATATTTTATTTTTATTTACAATCAGCTTTGGTAATAAAACCAAAATATAGAAGAATCAGAAAATCTAAATTAACTGGAAATTAGAAATTATATCCAGCAAAATAAATCTGTGGAAAATGTTTTACCCTGTAAAAAAAATTAAATTAAATCTGAAAATATAATCTAGTAAATTATTTTTAAAAGTATAACCTTGTAAATGCTGTAATAAATTAAAATGTAAGAATTAATGCTGTAAAGAAAATTGTAATTGTGAATTAAACCTAAAAACTAAATTTTAGAATTCACACCTGTAAATAATATAAAAATAAATTATTGCTGTAAATAAAAATGTAATTGTGGATTAAACCTGAAAATAATAATAGAAGGTAATTTATGAACTAAAGGTAAAACATGTAAAGATACCCACCCTTTGTTTATGTAGATCAGCAGGTAGTAGTGTAGCAGTGGTGGTAGCAGGTGTAGTGGTAGTGGTGGTAGTGGTGGTGGTAGCAGGTGTAGTAGTGGTGGTGGTGGTAGCAGGTACAGTGGTGGTGGTGGTGGTAGCAGGTGTAGTAGTGTAGCAGTGGTGGTAGCAGGTGTAGCGGTGGTGGTGGTAGCAGGTGTAGTGGTGGTGGTAGCAGGTGTGGTGGTGGTAGTAGGTACAGTGGTGGTGGTAGCAGGTGTAGTAGTGGTAGTGGTAGCAGTAGTAGTGGTAGCAGTAGTGGTGTTAACAGATAATACAAGGAAAAGACCTACTATTAGTATTATGCTTTATATAATTATATGCTTAAAGACTTGTAACCTCACTTGATATAATTATAATCTGGTATCCAATATTGAGACCTTCATACGGTAATTAATTAATGCAATGTTTCCTCTGAAATGTGTACAACAATATCATTTTAATAATCAATTTACGCAGAATTTTCTTATAACATTTTTCATCCACTAAAAAGTTATCCAATTTCTACTCACCTCTTCTGTGTCGCCTTGTGCAGTAGGTCCTCTTGTTGTCTGTATCTGGGTTCGTCCCTCCTCTTGCTCTTCTTTCTTCTCCCATGGCTCGCATCTCCCTCTTCTCTGGCTCGCATCTCCCTCCCTCCTCCAGCCACACACACACACACACACACACACACCCTGGGCCGGAAGAGAGTGCAAGGTGCGACACGGAGAATTTCCCATGCCCCACCCTGCGTCAATCCCTATCTAACTTATAGCTAAATATATACTCATTATATTTATCATTACATTCATCCTTATATTCATCATTATATTCATTGGGTTGATTCCACAGTGGCTTGTTTTTTGTTTTGGTTTGTAAGCTCGCAAACGAAAGAATGTTTGTCGTGTAAATGCCTTATGGGTGAATTATTTAATGAATTTGGTGAGTAATTTATACAGTGATCATTATTATCTAACTGTTGGATAGATATTGTGAATGTGGATACACACCTTTTGGAAAATAATGAAGCCTTAAAATTGTGGTTGGTTGGGGAGCTAACAAACCAATACCACTGTGGAATCAAGCCATTATGTCAAACTAAGATATAAGATACACCTTGACTAATGTGTTGGCCCTGAAGTCATCCATCTCTTGTTGTTAGTGTTGGTGGTCCTCTTGTTAGTGTTGGTGGTCCTCTTGTTAGTGTTGGTGGTCCTCTTGTTAGTGTTGGTGGTCCTCTTGTTACTCTTGCTCGTCCTCTTGTTAGTCTTCCTCGTCCTCTTGGTAGTCTCGTCTGGAAAGAAGAAAACCAATGTAAATAATTTGGTTCATAAAAAAAAAAAAAAAAATGCACATATCAATTTTTAAAGTGATATAATGTGAAACAAATCTATTACTTACATACTAGAACAATTATCAACTAACAAATTAACACAGAATTATTAAAATAGTTACAAAAAATTCATGTAATAATGCAAATAGCATTTACATAAAATCATACATGAGTAACCAAAAGTCAGATAAAAATACAAACAAAAATACATAAAATACACATGAAATTCTCATAAAAAGGAAATGGCAAAAAAATCAGATAAAATAGTTACAAACAAATTCATGTAATAATGCAGTAACCAAAAGTCAGATAAAAATACAAACAAAAATACATAAAATTCTCATAAAAAGGAAATGGCAAAAAAATCAGATGATACATTTGAGTTAGAATAATGTTGTTGTTTTTTTTCATATTAAGGAGGTAATTCACTTTTGTTACATTGGAGTGCCATGATTCCTCCAAAGTTTGCCACGACACAATTCCAGATGAACAAAAATAATGGCGTTCCGTTGCTTGGAATAGGTTGGTGGAGGATTTAGTTGCTCCAGATTTACCCACAAAATTTCCCCCTTAACAGAAAATGAACCGTGATAGACAGACTCCTTGCGGTCCGTACGTCCCAATGGTCCAATGTTCTATATGGACCAATGAACGCAGACTGTTAAGGACCCTGTGATCGTGTATGATACTTGGTGGCTTCTAATTCCTCCTGACTACTGTATGCCACGGAACAAGCTTCTTCGGTATAGTTTTTGTTGCGTGTCTATGTTTGAAGGACTCGCTCACCTCCAACTTTCTGACAACAACAACATGGGGTTCCTTAAGTGACCCTGTGATGAAGTCAGAAAATTGGAGATAAACGAGTCCTTCAAATATTGCCACGAAACACCACCAACATGGAAGGAGCTCGTTTCGTGGCATAGTTAGGAGGAATCAGAAGCCTCCAATTTTCATACACGATCACAGGTTCCTTAAGTGGTGTAGTTGTTTGTAGTTATAAGGTGTTCTGATAGAGAGAGCTTCTATGGAGACAGTCTTAGGTAGCTTCCTCCTGTGCCTATATACACTCAGACAAAAACCACCAGTCAGAAATAGGTTGACAGAGTGGCTTCCAAAAATTGTCCAATATAATGTAGATTAATTAAAATAAATATATTAATAGGGTAGAATTTGAATATACAGTATATCAGAATACATATACTGTATATTCTAATGTTAGATTATAAAACAAACACATACAATGTTATGGTAAACACATAGCAACATACACAACCAATGATTATTCAAATATTAGATAAATTACAGTATATACATTTGATTATATACATGGGAAAATGTTAATATGCAAATCTCCAATATATAAACTATAATAATAATACACAATAATACTCAGACATTATCACACGCATACATACCCTGTAATAGGTACTGATAATTTATATATAGAAAGATATTAGTCGTATGCACAAAAAACACTGAAAATTAATTAATATCACACAAAAATAATCATAAGGAAATTAAAAGTAACATAAGAGTTGTAAGAGAATTAAATTTGTTAAAGATAAGAGAAGGAGTGAAACAATAAAAAAAATAACAACATTCATAGTCATTAAATTTAGTTTGGTCATTGTAGCGTCTGTTGTTATTGTTGTTATTGTTGTTATTGTTGTTATTATTATTGCTTTGTTGGTATTAATGTTAGTTGTTATTGTTATTTTTTGTTTTGTTAGTGATGGTTATTGTTATAGTTATTAATTTGTCGGTTATTGTTATATTTGTTATGTTATTGTTAGTTTTGGTTAGTGTTAGTTGTTATAGTTATTGTTGGTTATTGTTATATTTGTTATGTTATTGTTATTGTTAGCTTTGTTATAGTTATTGTCGGTTATTGTTATATTTGTTATGTTATTGTTATTGTTAGCTTTGTTATAGTTATTGTCGGTTATTGTTATATTTGTTATGTTATTGTTAGCTTTGGTTAGTGTTAATTGTTATAGTTATTGTCTGTTATTGTTATATTTGTTATGTTATTGTTAGCTTTGGTTAGTGTTGGTTGTTATAGTTATTGTCGGTTATTGTTATATTTGTTATGTTATTGTTAGTTTTGGTTAGTGACACAAAAAGACCGTAACGTGACACAAAAAGACAAGTGACACATGACCGTAACGTGACACATGACCGTAACGTAACACAAAAAGACCATAACGTGACAAAAAAGACCATAACGTGACAAAAAAGACCATAACGTGACAAAAAAGACCATAACGTGACAAAAAAGACCATAACGTGACACAAAAAGACCGTAACGTGACAGAAATACCTTATCGTGACACAAAAAAACCGTAACGTGACACCTAATAACGTAACAGAGGAAGATCGTAACGAGGTGATACAATATTGTTACTAATGACGTTACACCACCATGCACCAGCCTTCACTCACCTATCTGAAAATATTTAATTAAGTATTAATGTCAGGTTAATTGGGTTTCTATATATACATCATAATTTATTTTTATTATTATTATTATTATATCAGTATTTGCTGTTAATTAGTGTAAATAATATCTCCCCTCTCATCTCACTCACTCAAGTTAATTAGTAATGGAAACTGTATACTATTTTCATATCTATTGTAATATTGCAGTTAAATTAATATTTATTTCCCAATAATTGTTTTTATAATTCTTAGGCAATAACGAATTAAGTTTTCATTTTTTGACAAGTCACGAAAATGATTAATAAATGAAAATATGAACACGTGTTGCTTCTCATTAATTATTAATATTGTAAATGTAAATAGCATTAACTGATATCACACGGCTATAGATAACACTTTGAAATAAAGGAGTGGTAAATTAAATCCTTTTCCATTAACTCCTTCACATTCCAGCGCAATCACATATAATTATAATCACACAAATTACTAACTAATAACCGTGATAGTTAAATTAGGAACGTCACAGCCAGCAGCCATATTTGTCACACTCCTACAACGTTAAGGCATCACTATATATATATTTTTTATAAATTTTCTATTGTAATAATGGTTGCAGACAGTAGCCATTATAGTAGTAGTGATGGCGGTGGTGGTGGAGGTAGTGATGGCGTACTACTACCACTAAATTCATGACCCAAGAACAACTACTGATTGGGGAGCCATCTGGTGTTTTGGTCATGAAGCAATGTAGACGGAAACATGTGGTCCGAAACTGTTTCTATTATTTACTCGAGACTTGTGAGTAAGTCCACTGATCAACTCCTGATAGTGTGGTTCTTTGAAGGAAATTATTTATGTATGTTGAGTAAATTTTTGACATTAACACTCTGACATTATTGGAACAATAAGACGTTCGCTGTATAATTATTAACGTTAATATGTATGTGGCAGGTGTGTATGCATAGATGTAGGGTCCAACTTGGTGGATCGACGAATCCTTTTGACCGACCAGAACAGTTCCGCTTGCTTTGGCTTGGTTTCACCCAAGCAAACTTCGTATCTGATTGACGTCCAGATGACGGCTTAAGCAATACCTACCTTTCATTGAACCACACACTAATACAATATACTTTTAGAATTATATATATAATTCTAAAAGAAACATAATATTATCATAAAAGTATATAATGACTTAGATAATATTTAAATAAAGCGGGTTGCGCAATACACACTCTTCATTGAACCACACACTAATACAATATACTACAATACAATACAATATACAACCTAATATTATCATAAAAGTATATAATGACTTAGATAGTATTTAAATAAAGCGGGTTGCGCAATACCTACCCTTCATTGTACAATATACTTTTAGAATTATATATATAATTCTAAAAGAAACCTAATATTATCATAAAAGTATATAATGACTTAGATAATATTTAAATAAAGCGGGTTGCGCAATACACACCTCACTCTTCATTGAACCACACACTAATACAATATACTTTTAGAATTATATATATAATTCTAAAAGAAACCTAATATTATCATAAAAGTATATAATGACTTAGATAATATTTAAATAAAGCGGGTTGCGCAATACCTACCCTTCATTGAACCACACACTAATACAATATACTACAATACAAATACAAATATACAACCTAATATTATCATAAAAGTATATAATGACTTAGATAGTATTTAAATAAAGCGGGTTGCGCAATACACACCTCACTCTTCATTGATCCCAGCGCCACCACCATCACCACCACCATTATAGTTTGGGCTCTTCTGTTATTCCTGTTGGGTTGTAGGAATTTAAGGTAGTGTATGTCATTATTGGGTGGTGTGTTGGTGTGTATGGTGTGTCCTAGATGTGAGTGGTGTGTCTGGGATGTGTGTCAGTAGGGTTTAATTAAGGCTAAGTGGGGATAAATAGGTTTAAATGAGGAGAATTGAGTGTCGTGATGAGGGCTGATCCACCATTACCTCTGAAATCTGCCATTTGTCACCATTATTACAACATTTTCACCATTTTTGAGGCACTTGGGTTGTGAGTTGTGAGTCTGGGGAGTGTGTCATAGGGGTTATAATAAGGGAAAATGGTGATAAAGTGTTGTAAATAAGGAAAATGGGTGATGGTGTTGGTGAAGTTTTGTTAAGGTCCGTATTCAAGAACAAGTTAGTCATGGTGTGTGTGTATACGATGGCGTGGTACCGGTTAAGATGGATGGCTTTGTTGTGTGTGTGTCTATGGAGCCATCGTACCTGTACCATACCATCATCGTACACACCACCACCTTGAATATGGCCTAAAATGTTGATCCTCCATTACCTACAAAAACCTGCCATGTGTCACCAGTATTACAACATTTTCACCATTTTTGAGGCACTTAGGGTTGTGTTGTGAGTCTGAAGGGTGTTGTGGGTTGTAGATATAATAATTAGACACGAGTATAAATAGATAATTATACTAGACATGGGAAATAGAACTGGAAATATAACCTCGAATGTAATAATGTTTGTCACTGTCTTCCACCATCATTACTTGTCCTTTTTCCTACACATACACACACACACATATACACATACATACACACACGCATTTCAAGCCAGGTGAGGTGTAAAGGGAGTTAATTAAATAAAGTGAAAAGGTGTACGTAGAATAACTAATGTATTAATGGCGTTGTAGATTATCAAGATTATCGAGTGTAAATTGAAGTCAACATTATTCTCCTATGTCAACTTTTCTGTCTCTCTAATATTCCTAAATTATTTTGATGTATTTATATATTATTTTGACACACACACACGCACACACACAAGGGAAAAAAAGGTATCACTCCATCAATCATTATTACTTGTTATGGTGAAATTTGTTGTAATAATTCGTGTGTGTGTGTGTGTGTGTGTGTGTGACAAGGGAAAAATATTAAGTATACTCATTTTTGTTAAGGTATCAATCCATCCATTATTATTATTATTTGTTATTATTGTGAATGTTGTTGTAATAATTCGTGTGTGTGTGTGTGAGACAAGGGAAAAATAATAACTTTTTTATTAATAAGTATACTAATTTTTGTTAAGGTATCAATCCATCCATCATTATTATTATTTGCAATAGTGAAATTTGTTGTAATCATTTGTGTGTGTGTGATGAGACAAGGGTAAAAGAGGGTATTATTTGTGTGTGTGTGTGTGTGTGTGTGTGTATAGTGTGGTGAGACAACTTGTGAAGGAAGAGAATTTTCATTAATTTTCCAGAACTTTCCATTTATCGAGATTTGGTACCGTATTCAAGAACACACACACACACACACACACACACAGAAAGAGTAACACACATACACACAGACAGAAAGAGTAATACACACACACACACACACACATACACATATTATACAGTAATACCCTGTTTTGCATTGTTGTTGTTGTGGATATGTATTGTGTAGCATTATTTGTAATGAATTGTTAGTACATTACAGTACACATCCATGTACAATCTGTCAATGATACACATACCACACCCTCGTTCAGTTACTCACAATATTAGCTGGTAAAATCTGGAGTAGGCCTATGTAGTCTTAAAATGATTAAATTGTGTGTTTTTATTTTCTTTGCAGAGTGAATGAACTGTGGCTAAGTAATGATTAAGCCGGCACTTATGCCAAGATGAAGATCGACCGAACCAAGTTAAAGAAAAGCAGCTCAGAAATTGTAAGTAATGATTGGTAACAAGTGTTTGAAAAGTTATGTGAATTAGGCATAATTTTGAGGAATTAGTAGGAGTTATCAAGAGAGGCACGGTGCATTCCTTTAATTAATTTATGCTTTTTTATTTGTTTTCAGCCTGGAGATTGTGGATGGTTAATAGAAAAACTACAAAATTGTAGCGAAGAAGAAATCCTTCCAATATTAAGGAGTGTGGAATCTTGGAGTTATGGCAAATGTGAACTATATCACTGGATTCATGTATTAGACAGGTAAGGTGTTAACGGGGACAGGTTTGGGGGGGACAGGGAGGTGCGGGAATAAGGGGACAGGCTTGGGGGACTGCAGGAGTAGGGGGGACAGGCTTGTTTTTTTTTTGGGGGGGATAGGAAGTTGTGGGAATAGGGAGACAGGCTTTCTACCTTCCCCAAACATACCTAATATGTTTACAAATTTGACACCTAATATGTTTACAAATTTGACACCTAGGATATGTTTACAGATTTGACACCTTATAATATGTTTACAAATTTGACACCTAATAATATGTTTACAAATTGACACCTAATGATATGTTTACAGATTTGACACCTTATAATATGTTTACAAATTTGACACCTAATAATATGTTTACAAATTGACACCTAGTATGTTTACAGATTTGACACCTAGGATATGTTTACAAATTGACACCTAGGATATGTTTACAGATTTGACACCATTCTAGAGGAAGCAGCAGATAAAGATGAAGACAAGTGGGTGTTGCCATGTGATCTCCAGGAACATGCTCATGTAAGTATAAGTTTGCTTTATTATGTTTATCTCTCTTAGCTACATGTTTGCTTTGTTTATTATATTTATCTCTCTTAGCTATAAGTTTGCTTTGTTTATTATATTTATCTCTCTTAGCTACAAGTTTGCTTTGTTTATTATATTTATCTCTCTTGGCTACAAGTTTGCTTTGTTTATTATATTTATCTCTCTTGGCTATAAGTTTGCTTTGTTTATTATATTTATCTCTCTGTATATTGATAATTAATAATGTTTACTTTATTTTCCTCTAGATTCAGGAGTTGGTGGTGTGGGTGCTACACTTCACAACACTACTTGTGGAACACTCCTTCTCACGTCACCTCTACTCCTCAGTGGAACACCTTATCACACTGCTCTCTTCTACCTCCATGACCATTGTTCTGGCAGTTCTTAACCTTCTGTACATGTTCAGTAAAAGGTAATGGTAGACATTTTGTTTATGGTGTGTATTTGTTTTGCATCAAACATAGTTAATTAAGGAGAATATAGATGTTTGGTTTGTTTGAGAGCCTCCAAAGTGTGTCAGGAAACAGGACCAGATAGACAAATATAATGGTGACCTGTTTTGTGGAATGAGTTAGAGGAATCATTTGGTTCCAATACTGTACTACCTCCTTAATAGTATTATTAATTCCACTGATTGATTAACCTCAAACAATCCATAGAGAAGACACCTTGTAGCTAAATTCACAGTGCTAAATAATAATAACTGAGTGACTGAACTTTTCCTCGCAAGAAGTTGTTTAATAATATCAGTGTGAATATCTGTGTAATATATAGCTTTTATTTAGTTGTAATAACACTGTTTGATTACATTAATAATATCAGTGTGAATATATGTGTAATATATAGCTTTTATTTAGTTGTAATAACACTGTTTGATTACATTAATAATATCAGTGTGAATATATGTGTAATGTATAGCTTTTGTTTAGTTATAATAACACTATTGTATCATTACAGGTCCAACTTTATAACCAGACTGGCAGTATCACCCAGACAAGCTCTGTTGTCACGTCTAATCAATCTAGCCGAACCTTGGGGTGGTAAAGACAATGGTTTTGGCCTTGCTCAGTGCTGTCAGAACCTACCTCTATCAGTAAGTACCCTAATCAACTGTCTGTCTGTCTGTCTGTCTGTCTGAGTGCCTTGATTCCTCCAAAGTATGCTAGGAAACAGGACCAGAAGAGCAAAATTAATGGCATTCTGTTGCTTGGAATAATTTGGAGGATTCAGTTACTCTAGATTTACCAACACAGAACTTTTAAGTACATGTGATGGACGGGAATTTCTGCTGCCAGCTTTACTTGGCTATGTATTCTTTAATGGGGGAAGCAGTGCAGATTTCTTGACGTTTTACAATTGTTACATTAGGTTAGGTATAAGATATGAGCATAAGAATATTAATTATAGGTTTTCTGTGATTACTTGACATTTTAAGATTGTTACATTTGGTTAGGTGTAAGTTATGAGTATAAGAATATTAATTATAGGTTTTCTGTGATTACTTGACATTTTAAGATTGTTACATTTGATTAGGTGTAAATTATGAGCATAAGAATATTAAATTATAGGTTTTCTATGATTACTAATTTGGATAACGTTATACAGTCTTTTCCTGAAAATGCCACGACACTCCACTATGAGTTCTACGGTGAACACAACCACCAAGCATTACAACAACAACACAGTGAAGGAACCAGTGGTAGTAGTGGCAGTACCAGCAGCAGCAACAGCAGTAGTAGTAGTAGTACAACCACCACAACCACAACCACAACAACCACCACCACCACAAGCAGTACTACCAGAGGGAATAACTCCATAATAACTATTCACATAAACAATATGCAAAATATCAACAAATCGCCTGCAGAGGTTATGGAGGAACTCATGCAGGTCTACAAAGTGCCTAGTGATAAACAGGTAAGGAGAATAATAATAATAATAATAATAATGATGATATAATGACATAATTTCATATACAGTAATATCTTCCTTGTTAGTTTTGCACTGTTGGTGTTATGGGTGTGTGTGTGTCTGTGTGTGTGTTATAGAGAGAATGAAAGGTGTATGGAAGTGAAGTTGTATGATGTGGTGTAAGAGGCAGACCACCAGTAAGATGGTAGAACAGAGTGGAAGAGTATGTAAAGGAGAGTAACATGAGGGACAGAGGAGGGCTGGAACAAGTAAGGAGGTAGTGTAAGTTTGTATTTTGGGTAATTCTCGGGTATTTAATTTTTACTGACCAATATAGTTAGTGAAATTTCTTAATTCTTTTTAGACGGTCGTGTATAGTAGAGAATAATCTTAGTGTTCTTGGGTGTCTAGTTTTTAGTTAACATTATATACAGTTCTTGAATTTTTGTGTTCTTTTCAGATGGTCCTATTTACTCATATAAGATTAGCCCATAGTTTTGGGTCATATGAAACCCGCTTGCAGTGTGTCCAGGCCAGACTACAGGCATTGTCAGTCCTTGTCTACTGCAATGCTCTACAGGTAAAGTATTTGGCTGTTTATAATTGTTGTATGAATGTTATACCCTGTTTAAAACTTTTGTTCCTTTTGGCCTCTTATGCTTAGATAGATATATAAATAGAGATACTGTAGTTAGATAGATAGAAATAACGATAGATAGACTGATAGAAATAGCTAGATAGAAATAGCGATAGATAGACTGATAAAAATAGCTAGATAGATAGAGGCTATAATGGAACACAAATTTTGAACAGACTATAGTATACATCTGTGACATTCAATGAATTAATACAAAATGTATATTACTAAATTTAATCATCATATATCGAGGGAACAATGTATGTACTGTATGTTATACTTTGTCACACATTATGAACTGACTCAAATTTATATATTTTAAGAGAGAATATAAGGAAAGGTTTGGTTGTATGAATGAATTTAATGATGACAAACACTGCGCAAATTTGATAGTGAACTACGATTGGATTAATTAATAATCTATATGTAAGTTCATCTACATGTTAGAAATTAAAGACTGATAAATTAATAATAATAGTTCAATCTGTATAGTTAATGTTGATGGTAGTTCATTTACTAATACCATATATATACATCTCTATTGACAGGATAATGCTAACACAGTGCTTTACTCTGGACTTCTGGATGAGTTCGTGGAGGTTCTGGAACTTAATGACACAAAGTTGACTGAAATTAAGGCTGCCACTCTACGCACCCTTACCTCCATCATTCACCTAGACAGAATGCCCAGCTTTCCAAAGTAAGTTAGGCATCAAAGGGGAATAGTATAGTGATGTTCATTCTTGGACCAATTGATTTATTCAAACTATTACAACCAATAAGATAATGGTACTATTATTATTGTTAACATTGGTCCTTTTTACTAATATACTTTGGAGGAATTAAGGTACTCCAAAATACTACCAAAAGTCTACTACTATCACACCATGACCTCCTCCTCCTCATCCTCCTCCATCTCCTCCTTCACCCCCTCCTCCTCCTCCTTCACCACCACCTCCTCCTCCTTCACCACCACCTCCTCCTCCTTCACCACCACCTCCTCCTCCTTCACCACCACCTCCTCCTCCTCCACCTCCTCCTTCACCACCATGACCACCTCCTCCTTCACCACTACAGACTAAACACCATCATTGACGTGACTGGAGCGTCGTCATATCACGGGTTCCTTCCTGTCCTGGTGAGGTCTTGTATCGCCACACTGACCGCCACAGTCCCCCCGGTGCCCAATCCATTCCCGGCACCCTTGGCTACGGCACTCTTCTCCTTCCTCTATCATCTGGCCAGCTATGAGGCCGGTGGAGAAGCATTAGTGTCGTGTGGTATGATGGAGTCACTCATCTCCGTTGTCAACTGGAAAGCCACAGAACCAGATCACATCACGGTAAGACTTATTTTAATACTTTAGCATTACATAGTGCTAACACATTTTTACTATCATTTTAATATTTTATCATTACATAGTGCTAATACATTTTTACATATAATATTATTTTATTTTTTATCATTACATAGTGCTAAGACATTTTTACATATAATATTATTTTATTTTTTATCATTTTAATATTCGTATAATATTATTTTATTTTTTATCATTTTAATATTTTATCATTACATATTGCTAATACATTTTTACATATATTATTTTATTTTTTATCATTTTAATATTTTATCATTACATAGTGCTAATACATTTTTACGTATAATATTATTTTATTTTTTATCATTTTAATATTTTATCATTACATAGTGCTAATACATTTTTACATATATTATTTTATTTTTTATCATTTTAATATTTTATCATTACATAGTGCTAATACATTTTTACGTACAATATTATTTTATTTTTTATTTACTCATTTCTGTCATCAACTGGAAAGCCACCAAACCAAATTAAATCACTGTTATCCATTAATTATATTTCATAATGTCAGCCTTTCTGTGTGTATTATTATTATTATTTGTGTGATTTGATGACTTATGAGATGTTTTGTGTTAATTAAAGGTAATTGAAATGGTTCTCTTTTTTTAACAGTTTGTGACTCGTGCTGTGAGAGTAATTGATCTAATAACAAATTTAGACATGTACACTTTCCAAAATCATGGTGGACTTCTTGCATTCACCAGAAGACTCGAGGTAAGTTAAAAAAATGTATTAAGTATATTTTCTAGTAGGTGAAAACACATTACTGTATAGAGTAAAACCTGAATATACAATGAATAAATACTTGTATCCATTTCTTTATTTTATACGCAGTCACTCATTGAAGACCACTATATGTTTTCCCAGGCTTTTGTTACTTCTTACCATACACTCTTAAGTGATTTACTAAGCTTGTGTTAAGAGTTTAGTGGTAGATATAATCATCACATATCAAGAGAACACTGTATAACAGAACAAAACTGCATGAAAAACCAATGATTAACCTTTATGTATAATTTCAGGTTGAAGTTGATGAATGTCGCAAAGAGCAGCCATTTGTGATTTGTCTACCAGCACCTCTAGCCGAGAGTGAGACTACCGGTGCATCTGCTGAAGCTAACCAAGGAGCATCAGCCACTACAGAGGAACCAATAGAGACAGGAGATGATACAGAAGTGCCTGATACTGATACACAACACTCCCCTATGGATACTACACCTGCTCAGACTATGATGAGTGATGTAGAAGTGGCTACAGCAGCTGCTCCCTTTATTACCACCACCATCACTACTACTAACACTACCCAGCCCAGCACCTCATCTGTGATAGATACCCAACAATCTGCCGCCCAACATCCAGATTACAGCGAGGCCAAGACAGGTCTGGCTTGTCTCCCTCAGAGAGCTGCACTCATCAAATCTATGTTAAACTTCATGAAGAAAGCGATTCAAGAGCCAAATTTCAGCGAGAGTATGCGTCACCTGATGGAGGGTTCATTACCCTCATCACTCAAACACATTATAAGTAATGCTGAATATTATGGAGCATCACTGTTTTTGTTGGCTACTGATGTGGTCACTGTCTATGTGTTTGGGGAACCGTCCTTATTATCTTCACTACAGGATAATGGACTCACTGATGTTGTGCTTCATGCCTTACTTGTCAAAGATGTAAGTCATAGTATTGTTACCGGTTAATACACTTTTGCTACAGTTGACCAAGTAGAAAATGCAAGAAAAATCTGGCTGTATAATATTTATGTCGATATCTTCACCAGCACTCAAAGTTCAGCCAATCACGTTCCACCTTACATTGGCTTTGGTTTCCCAGTGTTTCATTCATAAAAAAATACGAGGGATTACTACAAACAATTGCCATATTCTGCCTTATACAGCTAGACTTTGGTTGCATTTTCTACTTGTTCAACTGTGCATTGGAGTGCCTTGATTGTTCCAAAGTATGTCAGGAAACAAGACCAAATGAATAAATATAATGGTGGCCTGTTTTCTGGAATAACTTGGAGGAACTGGTTGGTTGCTTCAGATCTACAAATACTGTACTTTTCCTTTATAATGTTGAACAGGTTTACTCACTGCAAGTTTGGATATAAGGAGACTTTGTAAGATGTCTTTTGAAATATATATGTATAATGTGTTCAGAAAAAAGTTAGAATTTAATACCTTTTCTTCAATCATTTTCAAAGATCCAATACATTTTCTTCTATAAATTTGAAAGGTCTCTACTTATTTAATCACATTTTTTCTTTTCAATAATGAAGGTACCTGCAACCAGAGAGGTGTTGGGTTCCCTTCCCAATGTGTTCAGTGCACTCTGTCTCAACACACGAGGTCTGGCAGCTTTTGTGGCTTGCAAACCCTTCGAACGTCTCTTCAAGGTACTCCTGTCTCCGGACTACTTACCAGCCATGAGACGAAGACGCTCCTCAGATCCAATGGGTGACACAGCATCTAACCTTGGTAATGCTATGGATGAACTCATGAGACACCAACCCAGTCTCAAAGCCCAGGCTATGAAAGCTATTGTCAAGGTGAGGGTTTAGCAGCAAGGAAGGCTCTTGTTTTATACATTGATAATAATATTTTTGTAATATTTATTTAATTGTATGTTATTTGATGTTAATGTTGTTGTTTTTTTGTGTGCAGTTACTGGAGGAGGTTTGCTTGTTGGGAAGTGATACTCACTACATCTGTTGGAAAACTCCACCCAAACATGAAGCCTCTCCAGCACCTGTATCAAGGTAAGATATGATATTGCTTTCTCAGTTACATAATGACACACACACACACACACACACACACACACACACACACACACACACACACACACACACACACACACACACACACACACACACACACACACACACACATGCTTTACAGTATATTCTTGCCAATATTTTAGTAAAATGCTGAATAAATATAAGGGAATGGTATGCTTTAGTTACATTGGGCAGCACCAAAATATGCCAGGAAACAGGACCAGATTAACCAAAATAATGTTGGCCTGTAGCTTGGAATAGTTAAGAATAATGAGTTGTTCCAGAATTACCAGCACTGTACTCTCTCCTAAATACCAACACTGTACTCTCCCCTAAATTAGAGCCATGTTTTTTTTCTAGAACGACAAATGATAACTCAAGTGACGAAGAAGAGGAGGAGGAGGAAGAGAGGGAAGCAGGCGTAACCGTACCACCCGTGACTGCCGGCCCCAGAGAAGACCTCCCTCTCTTAGATTCCAGCACACCGGGAGAGAAACGACCCGTGCCCCTTGTTGATTACGTCCTCAATGTGATGAAGTTTGTGGACGCAATCCTTAGTAACAACTCCACAGATGATCACTGCAAGGAGTTTGTGGCTCAGAAGGGACTAGTTCCTCTCCTTGGTATCTTAGGACTACCAAACTTACCCATTGATTTCCCCGTTTCACAAGCTTGTCAGTCGGTGGCATCAGTGTGTAAATCTATATTGGTAAGATAATACACGAGTTTTTTATTTTTTTTAAGATAAATTTAATATTAGTTTTGTAATATTGTTTCCTCTGCTGGTGAACTGACTTGGAAAGATAATAGACTAGTTTTTTATTATTTTAAGATAAATTTAATATCAGTTTTGTAATATTGTTTCCTCTGCTGGTGAACTGACTTGTATGTAATTAAATTCAAGAGGTTGTCATACTAAACCATGAACTTGAAGGATTGTAATGAATTTGATAATTTTGCCGATAATTCCAGATTTGAAGGACTATAATAGATTGATGAGTGTTGTCATAATGGATTTGATATTTTGCAGAATCTGAAGTTGAAGGACAGTAATAAATGGATTAAAGTTGTCATGTTAAATTTGATGTTTTTTCAGAATCTTGCCCATGAGAGCGGTGTACTGCAGCGCGGCCTACAATGCCTCAATGAGAAACTGGAGGCCCTGGCACCCCTACACCAACCCCTGCCAGCACCAGGCGGGTCGGTGCTGCTGCGGGAGTTGGCTTGGTCGTCCAGCCCAGGAGAGGCCACGGCTTCACCTCAGGCCACACCGTTACTACACACACTAAGTGCCGTACATGCATACATCATGATGCTAGTTCATGTGTGTCGTACCGGACAGACGGAAATCAGACAGGTGTGTGTGTAATGGAGTTATGACCAAATTAACAGACAGATGTGTGTGTAATGGAGTTATGACCAAATTAACAGACAGATGTGTGTGTAATGGAGTTATGACCAAATTAACAGACAGATGTGTAATGGAGTTATGACCAAATTAACAGACAGATGTGTAATGTTATGATACTAAAGTCTGTTCAAAACGTCGTTTGTAATTATTGTTATTGAATGAATGAATGAATGCACAGACCTTTCAATTCAGCAACAATAGAATGTCTCCCTTAAGGCCCCTGTGATCATGTATAAAAATTGGAGGTAAATGAGTCCTTCAAATATTGCCACGAAACACCACCTATCTGGAAGGAACGTGTTTCGTGGCATAGTCAGGAGGAATCAGAAGCCTCCAATTCCCATACACAATCACAGGGTCCTTAATTGGTTGAATACTTACAGGTGTCTATCAACCAGTGGGGAACAGAGTTGGGACTGAGAGTACTGGCAGGACTTACACAACTCTATACATCATTGGTGTGGGAATCTACCGTCCTCTTGGCTCTCTGCTCTGATGATGCACTCCCTGAAGGATGTCTCTTTGGCAAGGAGGACACAGATAAACTCCTCCCACCAGACCTACAAGTAAGTAAAGATAGACAGAAGTTTGAAATAAGAGTTAGTAAAGTTATTAGTTCTATATATATTATATTTGCTTAGAATTTATTTATAGAATATTGATGCTTGTTGAGATACCCGATGCTATGTTAATTTAATTTGATGTTTGTTTCTATTTATTAGTGTGACGATGGAAGTCGTAGTGAAGCAGTAGCAATGGAAGTGACTGAACCAGAGATAAAGACAAGTGGTGCATCAACCAGTACATCAACAACAACAACAGCACCAACAACAGGAGCAACAGCAACAGGAGCAACAGGAGTGGTGGGTGATGAAGGCAACAGTGATTCCTCTCGTCAACAATCAGCAGCCACACAGCACCAAATGAAACTCATCAAACCACTTCTGTCTTCAGCATCAAGATTAGGAAAAGCTCTTGCTGAGTTGTTTGGTTTGTTAGTAAAGGTATGTTATTATAATGTACTGTTTAATTAAGGGGGTGTGGGAATAGGGGGACAGGCTTGGGGGGTGCAGGAGTAGGGGGACAGGCTTGGGGGATTTTGGGGGGGTGGGAATAGGGGGACAGGAATCTGTTTCATGACATAGTATGGAGGAATCAGAGACCTTTCAATTCACCATTAAAAAATCTCCCCTTTAAGCCCCAATAACCAAACCAAACCAAATTTAACCCAACTTAATTTTTGTCAGCTGTGTGTGGGTTCACCACTTCGTCAACGTCGAGGTCAACACGTAGCCACACCCGTGACCCCTCCATCAGCTTCAGCACGTGCCGTGGCGTCAGCATTGGCTCATCTCCTTCATGCTGGACTCTCCTGGACACCACCACCTTCATCACCAGTACCCAAGTTTAGACTCACCTTCCTTATATGTTCTGTAAGGTTTACAAACCCTATGCTCTTTGATGACAAGAAGATGCCTTACCATCTCATGCTCCAGTACTTCCTCAGTTCAGGTGGATTGAAAGGTATGTGTACCATCCTAAGTACAGTCCTGGACATAATTTACAATACACACATGGATAACTCTTGCAAATTTGCCATCTAATGTTTATTTTTACTTGATACAAGTACTGTATTAACAAGAAGTATTTATTATGCTATTGATATTTCAGCCTTTTTTGACACATTTGAGTGGGCAATATCTGCTGGAGGAGAGGAAGGTTATGAATCCGGTGAACTACCTGAAGGAACAGGAGAGTTTCTAGACACGTGGCTCTTCCTATTGGAACGATTGGTTAACCCACGTACCATGTTAGACTCACCTAACTCACTCCCTATCAAGTCATCACAGCCAGGACATCAACCATTCAGCCCTCTCAAATTTCTCATCCATATTCAGAAGGCAAGTACCGGTAGTCTATAATTATGTAGTATTGTATTCCCTCAATATAAGATGATGCAGTTTGTGTTAAGTGGAGATTCTCTTATTGGTAAATTAGAAGGCTATTGAATCCTCCTATGCTATGCCACAAAACAGTTTCTCTATTAATAATATATGTGACTGTTTGAATGCATTTGGTTTGACTTTCTTTTTTCTGTTTGAATACATTTGGATTAACTTTAGTTTTGGTTGACTGTTTCAGGCTGCCTTTGAAGCCGTGATGAAATTATGGAACAAGAAACCACTCAAGTCTTATGGTGTACGCATCTCTGAGTCAGTGTTGGTGATCCTGTGTTCCATCATTAAGGGAGAAGCCATCATTAATGAACGTCTGTCTAAGGAAAAGGAGAGTAATACCAACACCACTACCAACACTACCACTACCACCACAACTACAACAACAATAACAACAAGTACTACCCCATCCATCACTACCAACACACCAGCCACCACTGCAATAACAACAACAACTGCAGTAGCAGCAGCAGCAGCAGTAGCAGCGGCAGCAGCAGCAGCGGCAGCAGCAGCCGCAGCAGCAGCCAGTAGCAGCAGTAGCAACAACAGTACAACAAGTAGTAACAACAGTACTATAACCACCGTGACTACAACTGGATCTACAATATCTGGAATACCCTGTACAACACCAGCTGCTGTTACTATTCCAGGCACTAATACTAATACTACCACTACAACAGCTGCCTCTATTATCTCATCTATCACTAGTGCTACACCAACACCTACTGGTACTGACCCTAGTAGTGGTGGCCAAGATACTGAGTCAGATGAACCAGATGTTAACCAACAACAACTTCAAGCTCTGATGGATATGGGATTTGCCCGGGAACGATGTATGGAGGCCATTACTCAGACACACACACTACAACAAGCAACAGAATACCTCCTTATGAACCCTCTTATGGACCCAACCGTAAGTTACAATACTTTTTAACGCAATAGTTGTATAATTTTGGTACTTTGGAGTGCCTTGGTTCCTCCAAAGTATGCCAGGAAACGGGACTGATGAATAAAAGTAATATTGGCCTGTTGTTGCATGGAATAGTTTGGAGGAATCAGTTGCTCCAGATTTACAAACACTACCACACCCTTAATCATTACTTTGTAATAAATAAGAATAACAATAATAATAATGATAGTATCTTTATTCATACAATGTGATGCATGACCTATAATTTTGTTTGTGTGTGTTTGTGGAGCAGGTAGTGGGAGGCAGTGGAGACATGGAACTGACAGAGGAGGATCAGATGTTACAAGCCATAGCCATGTCCCTCGGAGAAGACGTACAAATGTCAACCACCAGCAGCGGCGGCAGCGGTGGCATTGTTGGCGGTATTGTCGGCAGTAGTGTTAGTGGTCAACAACGTACCATTACCTGTCTTGTTAAACCACCACCACCACACAAGGAAGTTGATGACGAACCTCTCACTAAAGAAACATTAGGTAAGTCTTAATCTCTCTAATACAACATCTCACTAAAGAAACATTAGGTAAGTCTTAATCTCTAATACAACATCTCACTAAAGAAACATTATTAGGTAAGTCTTAATCTCTCATAAAACCTCTCACCAAAGAAACATTAGATAAGTCTTAATCTCTCTTGTATACCTGCCTGTGTTACTATATGGCATAAGAGATAGATTTAACTTCAATACAGTATTACTAATTCTTAGGAAACATTGGGTGTTCAGGAGGATACTGTATAATGTAAACATAATGTAATAGAGATAATTTTAATTTTCATATGGCCTTCCTCTAGGAAACTAGTCGTGGTATTGTTAAACTACTCTTTCAAAATGAATAGTCTTTGTTGTTCAGTTTTTATTATTGTGTAATATGAAGTGAGAGATGAGAAGACTTTTCTTTGAAGATAACTTTTAATAATACAACCCTATATAATGTAACTTGTAGCTAATTTGTATTGCCTCAATAATAATACATCCCTGTATAACTATTAACTAAAAGACTGGTAGCTAACAAACAGATATTGCCTCATTACAGATCAGTTTTGTGAGTACGTGTTGGCAGGCTGTCTAAACCAGCTTGATGTACAACCTCAAATGGTGTACAAAGTGTGTGAACTTCTGACAACCTGTGCTACTCGTAACGGTACCCAGTGGAGGGACAACATGTTGGTTACCCTCATCAGTCAGGTACTGTATACACTCTCTCTCTCTCTCTACTGTCATCATCTTCTTTCTGAATCTCTCTTCATAGCACCCTGGATATACAGTGAATATATACTTGTATCCCAGGCTTTATTTTATACTTGTCACTCATATGAAGTCTACCAATGTATATTTTTCCAGGCTTCTATTACTCATTACCATACAAATTAAATAATTTACTGAGCCTGTGTTTAAAGGATATATTATGTGCTAAATTTAATCGTCTTTTATCAGACATTTTTTAGATTACTGTACATATTTTGGTTTTGGATGGCATACTTCTAGTTAAAAACTATAATTCAAATCCATAACAACAGTGGAAAATTAAGGATTACTGTATGAAGGTATGCATTCTTTTTTTTGGAAGAAATGCATTGAAATGTTTTCATTACAGATCAGTAGCCAAGCTGGCCAGCTGGTAATGACAAATACATACGGGTATTCGGCTCAAGAAACAGTAGAGTTACTGTCTTCGTCTATCCTGGCAGCCAAGTTTGCTGTTCGGTTACATCTCGTCACACTTCTGTTTGAGGTAAGTCTATATTAGTTGGTCACTGTGGGATATGTATGTTCACAATTCGCCAATAAACTTAATTAAGGAAAATTCATAAATATAACAACTGATATGAAATGGGAAAGAAGAGATGGCTTTGGTCACCCAGGCAATACCACAAATAGATAGTTTGAGAATTTTGTGTTTACAAGTAGTGCATATTTGTTTCTATGCTACAGTTTATTAAAATATAAGTGATGTAACTAACGTATATGTTATGACTTGCAGGAGATGAAGAGTGGTTGTGCTGGAGCCATGGAACGTGCTGGCTTAGTGGACACACTTACTGAACTCTTCACACTCACACACACTGCTATGTCTACCTGTCCTACCCTTAACCTTACTACAACTACCTCTACCAACAACACTACTACTACACCTACTACTACTACTACTACTGCTGCAGGTGGTTGTAATGCTCCTACTGGCACTACTACTACTACTACTTCTACTTCTGCTACCCCTACCCCACCATCCCCAGGACCAACTAAGGACAAAGATAAGGACAAGGACAAGGACCCCACTACTACTAATGATGGACCTGGAACACCAAAGTGGCTTTCTCCTGGTCTCCTTCTTATTGATCTTTATGAGAAGTTAGCCGTGGCCACTAAAAGGAGAGCATCAGTCAGCAAGGTATAGTAATTCATTCATTGTACTCTATTGTTTGTAATGAATCTGTACTCTAAACCTTTGTACCCTCTTTGTACTGTACATGTCCATATACCCAATAGATAATTATGAGAGTTTATTGTCAATTAAGTTTGTTTGGGCTGGGACTTCACTACACACACACACACACACACTTTTTTTTATTACTACGGTACTCACAGCAATGAAAGTACAGTATAAATTTGTCCTTTTTTTTCTCCTATAAATATATTTTTTATTTATTATTTTATGTATATTTTTTGTTGTCAGATATGCAATCAGGTGTGGAAGTGGTTTGACATGACTACCCTCAAGTGGTGTGCATATTCCGGCGGCAACAACAAAACCATCAATGATGCTTACTGGGCCGGAGAAACCAGTATACGTATTATTAACGGACGTAGGAAGTACACCATACAATTCCATTCCATGGTCCAGGTAAGCTATGTGTGTATTGGTACTTTTGTTTTATTCTTTAAGACCTTTGATGATTAAATTGATCACATATATCCTTTTAACATAGAATCAGTAAATCACATAATGTGCTACAGATTTACCAACATTATCCTACACTATTAAAGTATGTATTTTTGAAACCTAAGATTATTTCACATTCCCTTTGAGAATTATTAACCTTTTTTACAGTTAAACCTTGTATTTAAACATATATATATATATAACCAAACAACACTACTTGTATATTTTCAGGTGAATGAGGAATCTGGTAATCGTAGACCGGTGATGATCACAATTAAAGACAAGGTGATTGCTGAACATAAGAAGAAGCTGCCTGCCATAATGCCCAAGGAAGAGACCTGTGTGTCTACTGGTGGAGGCAATGAGGAGGATGAAGAGGAAGGTGTTTCAGCAGTAGACAAGACTGAATCAGAGAAACCAGAGAACATTGAAACAGGAGCAGCAACAGCAACGGGACTTGATGGTGTGGAAAGTTATGGTTCTACTGCCACCGCCACTGCCACTGCCACCACTGCTGCTGCTGCTGCTGCACCCAAAACAGAAGTGTCCAGTGATGCTCTGACAGTGACGTCTGGAGGAGATGAGAAGATGGAATGTGAGGAGGAAGAGACACCAGCCAACTCTACTTCTCAGGATACAGATATGATGCCTGTTGAAGGTTTAACACAACATCATCATCAACATATTATTAGGTTTGTTAAATCTTGTTATTTATTGAGTAACATACGGACTTGTCTCTTAGTTCAACCATATGTTTGTATATTAAGAGGGTAGTATATGTTTGGTTCATTAGAGCACCTTGATTCCTTCATAGTAACAGTATACCAGGAAACACCACGACTAAATGAACATAAAGGAATGGCGGCCTGATGCTTAGAATAGTTTGGAGGAATCGGTTGCTTCAGATTTACCAATACTGTAAACCTCCCTTTTAATCAAATAAAGTTTGTATGTTTCTGCTTGCCAAATAAGTGTGTGAATCTAATGAAACCATAATTAACATCCATCAGAGTATGTATATATGTATGTATGTATTTCTCTAATGAAGCTTGTTACCGTATGTTATTTTTCCAATCTACAGAGTATTTGTTGGTGATGTATGTAGAGCATGTGTTGATTTATTGAAGCTGTTTACAGTATGCTATGTTTCCAATTTACAGAGCATGTGTTGGTCTAATGAAACATGTTACAGTATGCTATGTTTCCAATTTACAGAGCATGTGTTGGTCTAATGAAACATGTTACAGTATGCTATGTTTCCAATTTACAGAGCATGTGTTGATATTTGAAGCTGTTTACAGTATGCTATGTTTCCAAATTACAGAGCATGTGTTGGTCTAATGAAACTTGGTGTTGACCCCGACACACTTCACGCCCTAATGAGACTGTGTTTGAGGTTAACAAGGACTTGGGAACACGCCTGCCTCTTTGCCAGTCTGGGTGGAGTACGAACACTGCTCTCACTCACGGAAACTTCAGGATTCTGGGGATTTCAAAACCTGGCTGCCTTACTGATGAGACATGTACTGGAGGAACCAACAACACTCAGATACACAATGGAAAAGGTGAACACATATTTTGTTTTATTATTTGGGTAGTCAGTAGTCAAGTCACATTTAATATATTTTATTTTATTCTTGTAGTCAGTCAGTCAGTCAGTCACATTTTGACATGTTTAACCTTACCCCCCCTCAAAAATATTAAAACTTTACCAAAAACAGAAAAAAAAAACATTATCCCCAAAACTGAAAAGTTTACCAATAATAATAACTGCATACTTTATAATTTTTGTTTTTCAGGTTGTAAGATCATCTGCCAGCAACAACAGTATGTCCGGAGCCAAGGAACTACATTATCTACTACGACTACTTGCCCCTGCAGCTTGTCGTAACCCACACCTCTTCACCGAGATCACACAACAATGTCTGCGTATCGATCTTAACATGACACTGAAGAGGAACCTAATGTCTGCTAACAGTGAGTTTTGGCTTTTGTTTACAATATCATGTACGGTAATCTGGTTATCTGTATTGACATTACATTCTGTGCCATCTTATTTATTGTTTTAAACATTAAAGGGATAGTATAGTGTTGGTAAATCTGGAGCAACTGATTCCTATAAACCATTCCAAACAGACCACCATTATTTTTGTTAATCTGGTCTTGTTTCCTTGTATACTATGGAGGAATAAAGATGCTTTAATGTACCCAAAGTATACTATCCCTTTTGAAGCAATGTACTGTGTGTTATAGTCCTTTAACTTTGTAAATTTAATCATAGCAATTCAGTACTAATTTATTGAATGTTGTATGTACAGGTGAAGACAGTATACTGATGAAAAGTGTTGGAGGTAAAAGTAGTACTGGTGGTATTGGTATGGGCAGTACCGGTGGCAGTACATCAGTTCCTGGTACTGCCTCTAACTTCACCGCCATCAGTTCAGAACCTCAGCAACTGATCCATGACTTACTGGAAGCCCTCACTACACTGAAAGATGATCAGGAGTTGAGTGGTGGTGGTGGTGTAGCGGTGACTCCCGGAGCTGACGGCACCAATACAACACCAACAGAAGAGAGGAACACAACCGCCGGCGCCAGTGTACGCAGACAACTACACCTCTCTCGTTCATCTTCTGCCAATGATATGGTGGTACAGGAGGTGGATGAACAGGTAATGTACACTTTGTTACAATTGTACTGTAGACCCTCGATATAATACTGTACAGTACATTGATAAATACTTGTAGCCATCACCATTTCATTTTACACTTTGTCACTCTTTGAAGATTACCAAAAGTTTTCCCAGGCTTTTGTTATTCATTACCAAACATACTTAAGTGATTTACTGAGCCGCCTGTGTTTAAACGTTTGGACTAAATTCATTCATCTTGTATCGAGGTTTTACTGTATACACTTTCTCAAACCTAAGATTGTTTAGACAAGTTTTTTGGCAATATGTTTATAAGGTCATTTTTATGTTAAGCAAGTGGGAAAAGACTCATATTTAGATAAAGGAGAATTGTTGCCAGCTAAGGAGAGAATATACTTTTGGTACATTAGAGAGTTTTGATTCCTCCAAAGTATGCCAGGAAACGGGACCACATGAACAAAACTTACGGTGGACTGTTGCTAGGAATAATTTGGAGGAATCGTTATCTACAAAAATGCCCAAACTGTACCCTCCCCTTAATGTTACAGTACATAAATAACATACATACATACATACAGTACATAAATAACATACATACATACAGTACATAAATAACATACATACAGTACATAAATAACATACATACAGTACATAAATAACATACATACATACAGTACATAAATAACATACATACATACAGTACATAAATAACATACATACAGTACATAAATAGCATACATACAGTACATAAATAACATACATTCAGTACATAAATAACATACATACAGTACATAAATAACATACATACAATACATAAATAACATACATACAATACATAAATAACATACATACATACATAAAATACATAAATAACATACATACATACATAAAATACATAAATAACATACATACATACATACAGTACATAAATAACATACATACAGTACATAAATAACATACATACAATACATAAATAACACATAAATAACATACATACATAAATAACATACATACATAAATAACATACTTAAATAACATACATACAGTACATAAATAACATACATACAATACATAAATAACGTACAGTACATAAATAACATACATACAGTACATAAATAACATACATACATACATACAGTACATAAATAACATACATACAATACATAAATAACATACATAAATAACATAGTTGTATATGATTACAGAGTCCTATGGAGAGTGATAGCAGTAAGGTCCCCGGCTCAGATAACAAAGCAGCATCTGGTGACAAAGTGGACGAGGCGGCCAAGAAGAAGAAACCTCTGCTCTCCAAGTCTCTCATTTGTAAACTATTGGCTGAATTTGTACGCTCCTATGCCGGCTGTGCCAAACTCATCACTGAACACCACTACTCAGCTGGAGCAAATGAAAAGATTACTGAGGTGAGTAACATTTATTGTGTCTTGATATATTTGGTCATAAAGTGAGTAACCATGTGTAAAATGAAGTGGTTGATGCCAATATTTATTCATTGTATTTTATTGAGGGTCAATAGTAGTAGTTATAGTCTGTTCAAAACTTGTGTTCCGCTGGCCTCTTATGCTTAGATAGATAGAAATAGATAGACAGATAAGAAATAGATAGAAATAGAGATAGATAGAAAGATATAGATAGAAATAGATATAGATAGAAATAGAGACAGATAGATAGAGGAAAATGGAACACAAGTTTTGAATAGAGTAAAGTATTCTTATGTACATACTATTTTTACAGGACTGCTCAGCATTGGCCTACATGTTGGACCATTTAGTGTGTAACAACTCCAGCCTAGATAAGGACACAGCTGGTCATGTTAGAGTCCTCATTGCTGCTTTGGCTTCCTGTAATCACGCCCCTGATGCACAGACAATATTAGTTACTGAGGTAAGTACAGTTGGACACACCAATTCTTACATAGGCTATATGGAAAGAGAGATCATGTGACTTTGTGGTTAGCAAAATGATGCACAGACAATATTAGTTACTGAGGTAAGTACAGTTGGACACACCAATTCTTACATAGGCTATATGGAAAGAGGAATCATTATCCTGAAAGTACTGCAATGAATGGTCTACCATGTGACTCTGTGATTAGCAAAACAACAAGCCCATTGATATTCTCTTGTGTTTCTTTGTATTTCTCTTTATTTAGTTATAATCTGCATTGAGCTGTGCAATAATGGTATTGGTGTGTTGTATTCGTTTGTATTTAGGTAAAAGCTGCTTTGGGCCGTGCAACAATGCTGATGGAGAACCTTGAGAAACATGGTCGTATACAGGCTCTAGTGGGACTCATATGTACCATGATGGAAGCTTGTCCAGCACAACTTAATCAGCCTCCCAATGTGTGTTTCAAACAACAACAACACGGGTAGGTTATGTCCATTGTATTGTATTGTAATATATTTTTTATTGGTTAACTATTAATTAATGTAGTGTAATATCTTTTTTATTAATGTAGTGTAATATCTTTTTTATTAATGTAGTGTAATATCTTTTTTATTAATGTAGTGTAATATCTTTTTGATTAATGTGGTTTCAATTTGTTCCCCAGGATGAACAACATGATAAGAGTAATGGTACGTAAGGGTCTGGTGACGGACTTGGCTCGTATCCCACACAGCCTTGACCTGTCCTCACCCAACATGGCCACCACTGTCAACGCTGCTCTCAAACCACTCGAACTGGTGTCACGCTTGGTCAATCTGCCCTCATTTGTTCCCACCTCAACCTCAAAGAAAAAGAGTACATCACATGACAACACACAACAGCCAAGTGGTCAGTAATCATTAAAGAATATATATTATAGTATTCAAGTGGTCAGTAGTCATTAAAAAGTATATTTTATAGTATTCAAGTGGTCAGTAATAATTAAAGAATATATATTATAGTATTCAAATGGTCAGTAATAATTAAAGAGTATATATTATAGTATTCAAGTGGTCAGTAATAATTAAAGAGTATATATTATAGTATTCAAGTGGTCAGTAATCATTAAAGAGTATATATTATAGTATTCAAGTGGTCAATAATAATTAAAAAGTATATATATAGTATTCAAGTGGTCAGTAATAATTAAAGAGTATATATTTAAATAGTATTCACCTGTAGGTACAGTTGGAGACATGAATGGGTGTTACAGCCCAGGTGAAAGATGCTTGTTCCATATGAGTAACCAGTGTCTATTATCAGGTACATAGTTGCTTTTTATTACCATCCACAATATTGACTTCTGCCCCTGGTGTCTCCTATTTGGCACTAAGGAATACACACACACACCATCCTCAATACTGACTTCTGCCCCTGGTGTCTCCTATTTGGCACTAATAAGGAACTTGATATTAGCAGAAATTGACCATCTTTCACTTGGGCTATACTACCCATTCATGTGTCTAACTGTACATTGGAGTGTATTGATGAGTATCTTATCTAAATTCTTAAGTAATTTAATTATTTTTCTTACTATTGATGATAAAGTATAATTTTGATTCTTTTTCATGATAGTGAGATGATTTCCTTTTGGTCTTCATATAGTCTTAAAGTATTTTGATTCTTTATGCTACTTTTGATATTAAAGTATAAATTTCTGCATACATCTACTAGGAACAGGGACAACAAATAGTGAAGCAACAAGAGCTCAAGGTGACGACAACATTGAAGACACTGAGAATACAGAACATGATATTTCAGGAGCTGGAGAAAGTCTTGAACCAAGCTCTGATGCTCACCCTAATGAGGTCAGTAAATACAGTACTGTACACCCTACCTGGATATATATATAATGAAGAAATAGTTGTATCCACCCTAACTTCATTTTACACCGTCACTCATTCACCAAAAACCTCAAAATATTTTCCCCAGGCTTCTGTTATTCATTACCATATAAAAAGTTACCATATACAGGTTCATTATAAGCAAACACAATGCAATACACACAACCATATCACCAACAGTTGAAACAAACAATGCAATACACACACAACCATAACACCAACAGTTGAAACAAACACTGCAATACACACAACCATAACACCAACAATTCAAACAAACAAACAAACAAACCAGGCTTTACTATATATAAACCCACTTTCCAGGACGGAACACTGGTGGAAGGAGACGAAGCCGGACTGGAAGAGATACTGGACCATCTGCTGGAAGACGCCGGGGCAGAACTGAGAAGGAACCAACCTCACCGTGACACTGTGTCTGCTACTGTCACATATGTCCTTGATACAGACCCACCTATGGACACTGATGATACTACACACAATACACACTCGGATAGTCAGGTTAGTATGTCAGTTAGTTACTATGTCAGTCAGTCAGTCAGTCAGTCAGTCGCACAATACACACTCGGATAGTCAGGTTAGTATGTCGGTTAGTTACTCGGTCAGTCAGTCAGTCAGTCAGTTAGTTAGTCACTCAGTCAGTCAGTCACTCAGTCAGTCAGTCACATAATACACACTCGGATAGTCAGGTTAGTCAGTCAGTCAGTCACACAATACACACTCGGATAGTCAGGTTAGTCAGTCAGTCACAATACACACTCGGATAGCCAAGTCAGTCAGTCAGTCAGTCAGTCACACTCGGATAAAACAAGGCATTTCTGTTTTCCTTTGGTTTCTGTTTTGTAATGATGGTGATCAATTAATTGTTCTGATGTTTACGTGTCACTTTTCTCTTTAGTTTCTGGATGAAGGAGAGGATGGAGGAAATGAAGACCAAGATGATTCCTCCTCCGATTCTTCAGAAGACAGAGAGGAAGATGAAGGAGACGACGACAATGATGAAGTAGAGGAGGAAGAGGAGGAGGAGGAGGAAGGAGGTGAGTTACATCTTTATATTTTTGAAGATATATTATATTATAGTAATTTATAAAGACTTTTAATTATTTTTGAGGAATCTAATGTATCAAATTTTTTTTACTATCCCTTTGAATGACTTGAGAACTTTGATTATATAGGAATTATTTATGTATGGCTTGCTTCTCTAATATTATAAGCTGTATATGTGTTTTTATTATAAGCTGTATATGTGTTTTTATAGAGTAGTTACACATTAAGATTGTCCTCATTGTCCTCACTATAACTATGTATTACAGGGGATGATTATGAAGATGATGAGGAGGAAGAAGAGGAAGAAGAAGAGGAAGAAGAAGGCTCTGTATTTGATGAAGGCTATGAGGACATGGAGGAGACGTTTATCAGACTCCCTGGAGGTGATCGTGACACAGATGATATACTCTTGTTACCATCTTACCAACAATACATTGACACCATAGACACCATTATCTTTGGTGATCGTGTACCTCTCCATCATTCCAATGTGGCTTCTGCTGCTCATGAGGATCCTTCATTTATGGCATCAACACCCAATGCAAACCCAAGTGAGTTACCATGTTTATTAAAGGGGTTGGGCACAGGCTTGGGGGGGGGGGGGTGCGGGGAGGGAGCGAGGCGTCAGAGCTATAGATAGATAGATAGTTGAATATGTTAAGTAAATCTTTTGTTTGTTTATGTATTACAGGTGCCAGCAATACCATCCCGACACACCCACTGTTCCAGAACCCTCGTGAAGTGCCAGCCGCCGCCAGTGCCAGATTAAACAGCCGACCCAGTCGCCAGCGCGGGGTGTTCAGGTACCAAACTGTCACCCCACGCACCCACACCACCACCACCACCATACTCCAGAGGTGACCTGCACTCTCCTTAACCTCTCCCAAACCTTATCTCATATCCCTCTCTCTCCTCTCTCTCTTTATCTCTCTTTTACTCTCATACACACAGACAGATAGACACAGAAACAGATAGAAAGACACGCGCACACACACACACGCACACACACACACACCACACCACACCACACACACCACACCACACCACACACACACCACACCACACCACACACACAGACACGCACACACACGCCACCACACACAGACACACACACATAGACAGACAGACAGACAGTATCCATCAGATGAACTTCCACACAGCCATCCACTTTCATACCACACACCTACCACTACTACTACCACCACTACCACTACTACTACCACCACTACCAGACACCTACTACTACTACTACCACTTATGATAACCTATCCTACCCGGTCATCCGTCACCACTAATCCTCACATCACACACTACTACCTTCTCTCTCTCTCTCTCTCTCTCTCTCTCTCTCTCTCTCTCTCTCTCTCCAACATTAACAAGCACCTCTTTTTGATAAATTGGACGGCTACTGATTCCTATAAACCATGTCTTGAAACAGATTCCTTATTGGTAACATTGAGGTGATCTATTTGTTTCCTGGGATATTTTAATGATGCAGTAGCCTTCACAATTTGCCCAACAGATGTTCTCTCTCTCTCTCTCTCTCCCCTTAACCTTTCTCACACTGGTCCACATTCACTAACAATACCTCCACCACTACTACCACCTTCACCACCACTACCTCCACCACCACTACCTCTGTACTCCTTAACCTCTTATCACTGTCCCTAACCATTACCCTGCCTTACCACCACCATCATCACCATTACCATCACCACCATCACCATCATATACATCATTATTAGTCATTTAAGTGGATAGAATATTTTTGGTCCATTACAGCCAGCACCTTGATTTCTGCATAATATACCAGACAATGGGAATAATGGTTCACAAATAATGGTGGCCTGTTTGGAGGAATCATTTACTCCATATAATACAATACACTATACTCTCCCCTTACTCTTCATAATATCATTCATGTTCTACAGACTAAATATAATTGTAATCTTGTGAGAGAGAAAAACTCTGCTCTTCAATAATTGGTGTTCCTAGGATTAGTTTTATATTTATATTGCATTTATTTCAAAATCAAGGTAATTCATTCATTTCATAATCACTTGACTACCATGGTCAGACCTCCCCCCCCCCTCTCTCTTTTTTTTGTTACTGTACACATTTACACTTGTACCGCAAGGCTAAGTATGTACAGTTGAACAAGTACAAAGTACAAGTAAACTATGAGTGTATTATATGTCCATGTTTGGTTAACACTCAAAAGTTTCCTTCAGCTATGTTACACTTTACATACATTGGCTGTGGAGTCTGTAGTGATTCATTCATAACAAAACCAACATTTATTACAAAGAACTGAAACATTTTGACATAAACACTCATATTTTTATTGCACTTTCTACTCCCTCAACTGTACCACTGCTCACTCACACTAACCCACACCATCCCCAACTCAACCCACACCTATCCTCTCACTTCACATGCACACACACACACACAAACAAACCACCAACTTTTGTTCTATTTATGTTGGTCTGCACTGGTAGTAACTTAACACTGTAATGCACTCTCTCTCTCTAACTCCTTATTTCTTTAGTCTGTCTTCATTTCTACATCTGTTTCCTTGACTTCTGATCCTGCTTTGCACCTCAAATAAAGGGACATATACAAGACAGTTAAGGGACCCTGTGATGTAGTCAGAATATTGGAGGTAAACGAGTCCTTCAAATATTACCACGAAACACCATCTATATAGAAGGAGATTGTTTCGTGGTATAGTCAGGAGGAATCTGAAGCCTCCAGTTCCAATATATGATCACAGGGTCCTTAATGGTGATGTTGGTAATGGTGTGGTAAACGTACAATGACTCCATACACCGACAACAACAGAGCCATCGTACCATTACCATACCATCGTCAATAACCATGGATATTCTTGCATATGACTCGCTCAAAACCTCATCTCATTAAATCAACCATCCTTGTCCTTGTATCCTACCTACCTAACTACCTAACTACCTAACTACCTACCTACCTACCTACCTACCTACCTACCTACCTACCTACCTACCTACCTACCTAACTACCTAACTACCTAACTACCTACCTACCTACCTACCTAACTACCTATCTACCTACCTAGTTCCTGCTATAGTATCATATTATTCCTTTCACTAGTACAGTATATCCTGGAGTTGCTTGTTCCCATCCTTCATCACGTGATTCATGAACCATTTTGTCGTTGTCCCTTGATGTTTTCTCTTGTAGTTTGTTTGGTAAAGTACTGACGATCAAGTAGTATTGTTCACTTAGTTTATGCACCATCAAATATATCTTGTGACGTATGACGGGAGTATGAATGAATATGGGTGTTGCTGCTGTATGCAAGAACATCTGTGTATGTGTGTGTGTGTGTGTGTTGTTGATGATGGTGTGGCATTGGTACGATGGCTGTCTTGTTCGTCTATGAAGCCATCGTACTGGTACCATGCCATCGTTTACACTGTAAATGTTCTTGAATATGGTCGTGTACCTTAAGGCTAGGTTCTTAATTAAGAGGGTAAGATTTGGGTAAATTATACACTACTAAATCATCAGAGTTTTATAATATAACTGATCATAATTAATGTGGGCTGAGGTACCCGGTAGTCAGTTTCTTGGTAATTTTTTTAAGGGGTGTTTCAATAACTCTGCTTCATCCTGGAAAATAACTTAACAAGAGTAACAACAGTACAGTCAGTCAACAGAAAAAGTCCTTGGTGCCTCACTCAATACTACTTGAAGGATATCATAAAGGATAATCATCAAATACACACACATACACACACATGACTTGAGTGGCCCACTGTACAACAACTTTTCAAGCACTGTCATCACCACCATTATCATCATCATCATCATCATCATCATCATCATCATCATCATCATTTATTATTATTATTATTATCATCACAATAAGAATAGGAGTGTAATAAACAGTAGAGCCTGGATATATATATACAATAAATAAATACTTGTATCCATGACTTCATTTTACATATATTAAACACTGCCAAATGTTTTTCCAGGGTTTTGTTATTCATTATCATTCACATTAAATGATTTACTGACCCTTTTTTAAAATGATATAATGTATGTGATAAACATAATAATTTCATATTGACGGAATACTGTATAATATAAAGTATAAAGTACTGAGCCTGTGTTAAAAGGATATATGTAATAAATTCAATTATTTTATATCGAGGGCCGACTGTATTTGTAGAGTCGTGGTCAAATATAATCATCCATATAGGGGGGGTAACTCATGTAAGAGTTTGACAGCTTCCCTCTGTTCCTTAGATGATAAACTTTCCAATAAATAGGTTAACTACCATCTTTTAATTTAATACAAGCAGCTACACACTACATAAAACAATAACACACACACATACACATTACATAAAACAATAACATCATATGATTATGAACGTGAAAACATTTAACAGTAAATTGTTTGAGATACCCATATATGGATGATTATTATTGACCATGACTGTACTTGATTATAATGGTTGTGTTGCCATCATGTTTTGTTGCTTGATAAGTTGTACCTAAGAGTACTACTGCCTCAAGTATCATAACATTATTACCAACATAACTATATACTATAATGTACCATAATATTATATTTATACAAAATATTTAATGTGCTGAAGTATTGAATGATATGTTTGATAAATTTAGTGATAGTTAGGTTGTAGAAGTTGAATTTAAAAGTATATGAAACGAGTAAGAATTTGTTCCTTTAGTAATGCTTAGTATTATTATTTAAGGGACCTTGTGATGTAGTCAGAATATTGGAGATAATAAAGTCCTTCAAATATTGACATGAAGCACAACCTCTATGGAAAAAGGTCCTTTAATCTAGCATTGGTTAGGTGTCAGTGGCTTTTAAATGCATCTTACCTCTTTAAGGGGGTGTAGGAATAGGGGGACAGGCTTTGGGGGGGTTAGGGGATGCCGGAGTAAGGGAGCAGGCTTGGGGAGGGTTTAGGGGTGTGTGGGAATAGGGGACAAGTTTTCAAATCACCCCAAGCCTGTCCCCCTATTCCTGCACCCCCCAAACCTCCCCCCAAGCCTGTCCCCTACTCCCACACTCCCTTAAGTAGGTTAAGTTAAGGAGAAATTTTTGGCAACAATTAATTTAGGGCCATATTCAAGAACAATAAATTGTGGTGGATACTATGGCATGTTACCAGTACGATGCCTCCATACACACACACACACACACACACACACACACACACACACTACACTGACATTGTCAACACCACTGTTATTCTTACATTCGATGACTACACACACACACACACACACACACACACACACACACACACACACACACACACTAGAGAGCCTTCAATAAAATCAACAACACCAACAACACCACCAACACCACAGAAGAGGCATCATACCGTTACCACACCATTGTAAACACCACAACCATGTTTTATTATTTATTATTCTCCCACACATGACTAACTAAGGCAGGTAATGATAGGACTCCTTTCAGGCTGTTGGGTCCCAGTCACCGTGATGTGATGCAACTCACTTCAGGTCTTAGGGAAGCATCACAGGTTCTCTTCACAAACCAAGATGTTAGACTCATGCCTCCAGACCCGGATGAATTTATTGAGTTGCAGGTATGTATGTGTGTATGTGTGTGTCACTGTTTATATCTAATTGGTAGACACACTAATCCCTATCTATATCTATTGACACACTTTAATCCCTATCTATATCTATTGACACACTTTCATCCCTATCTACATCTATTGACACACTTTAATCCCTATCTATATCTATTGACACACTTTAATCCCTATCTATATCTATTGACACACTTTAATCCCTAACTATATCTATTGACACACTTTAATCCCTATCTATATCTATTGACACACTTTAATCCCTACATCTATTGACACACTATAAATCCTACATTAATAGCCATGTAATTAATCGTTAATAAACAAACTTCTTTCCAACCACTAGTTATGGTAAAATTTTTGATTTGGTGGAAATGATTGTTTTCCTGTTCATAAAATAAGACTTCTTGATCATAAAAACTAGGTAAATGTATAATATTTTCTAACTTCCAAAATGAATGTTTTAAATATCCCAATTATAGGCAGGTTCATTCTATTACTTACATACTGACTGTAGAGTTTGGATATTCATACAAGGAATAATTCCAATAAAAGCTCATGTTATATGAAGGCTTGGGGAGGGTTTAGGGGTGTGGGAATAGGGGACAGGTTTTCAAGTCACCCCAAGACTGTCCCCCTATTCCCGCACCTCCCAAACCTCCCCCTATTCCCACACCTCCCAAACCTCCCCCTATTCCTGCACCCCCCAAACCTCCCCCTATTCCCGCACCCCCCAAACCTCCCCCAAGACTGTCCTCTATTCCCACACCTCCTTAATTAAGTACTTGTATAACACCTTACAGGATCATGGAGCAACTGTGATGAATAATGGTGCATCATCTGCTTCACTCTCTAACGTTCCCAACGCCTTGTCAAGATGGACCGAAGAAACCAGAGTACTTGAAGCAGACTCAATGCACGATGCTGTCACAGGTAATAAAGAAAAAGATTATGTATATATATAAGTTAATAACCAATATATGTAAATAATGATAATGTAGAAAAAGAAAATGTACCGTATATATATAAATTAATAAGAAATATATGTAAATAATAATGTAGAAAAAGAAATTGTACCGTATATATAAATTAATAAGAAATATATGTAAATAATAAGAATGTACTGTATAAATAGAAAATATACAAATAAGTAAATAGATAATTAATGTTATAAAAAACTCTTTAGTGTGGAAATTAAGGTGTTTAATTGTTAATAGGGTTGTATACTTTTGGTACATTAGAGTACAATAATTCCTCTAAAATATCCCAGGAAACAGGACCAGATTAGCAAAAATAATGGCAGTGTGTTGTCTCGTATAGATTAGAGAAATTAGTTGTTCCAGAACTAACTAACCCATTAATGTTCTTGTAATTCTAAACAGTTGTGAAGCCTGCACTGATGGCCGTGTTGGAGAAGTACAGAGATGCTGAACAAAGTGAACGTGATAAGAAAAAGAAGGAACAAGAGAATACTAAACCACCACCTACTACAGCCACTACAGAGTCATCACAGGCTCCATTACTACTTCATAATAGTGAGTTTATAGTTATAATAATCCTTGTACAGACTGACTGTAATGGAGAGCTCTGACTAATACAGAAAGTGTCTCAAAACTCAGAGGCTATTGTTATTAAACTACTTCTTGAGTAAATATTCTTTTCGTCGCTTAGTTCATATTATTTTGCATTGCAAATTTAGCCACAAAACTCCTTTTCATCAGAGCAAGTTTAAAAATACAACCCCAAACATTCATACCAATACTATCATCAGGTGGTTGACTGAAGTAACAATTCCATGTTTATTTTGTTTTAAATAAATATTTGACACGTTTACAGATGATGCTGAAATGGGTGAGGCTACAGATAATGCCAGATCAGCTTCTGAAAGACAGGATACCACCACTACTAGTTCTGAAGCTCCTAGCCAAGATACAGCAATACTTAATACTGCTTCTATTGCTGAGTCCATTGTAGAGTCAGTATTAGCTTCATCATCTAGAGTTCAATCTACTACAACAACACCAAGCTTCTCAGGGTTACTTACCTTGTTATCACCTGTATCCTCCAGTACACCAACATTACCTTTACAAGAACCTCCAGTGTCCTCCATCCCAGCTATTAGTGGAGCATTAACAGGCACATCATCAGCTCCAAGTACACCACAGACTACTAGTACCAGTAGTCTACCACCTTTCCCTTCCTTGGCTACATCTAGTCCAATGTCTACACAACCATTACCCCCAACAGATGTCCCTACTACAGACACCAACTTAGCCTCTACTGCTCTTCCTGTAGTTGATGCAGAAATGGTAGCAGCTTCTCCATTAGCATCTGGTGGAGTTCAATCTATGCCTAATGATAATGTGGAAAGTCTGGCAGCCCAAGAAGAAACACCAATGTCAGTTAGTCCTCCAGAATATCCAAGTCAGTCTCCTGAACTACTTACAACTGGAGATATAATAACTACACCACCACTTATACCACTGAGGGAAACATGGGAAGATGCCACCATGCAACAAGATCAACAACAACACCACCACCAACACCAACAACAACTCCATCGTCATCATCATCCAGGACTTGTTGTAGGAGGAGGAAGAGGAAGAGGTCGTATCCAGAACCTTGCCAGTGTAGCATCAGCCTTACCTGTTGTTATTACACCTTCACCTTTGAGAACTGTTGCTTCCCATGATACTACACTATTAGGGTAAGTCAATCAACACTTAGATCTATACTACTAGACCATAAGCCCGTGCTACGTACGGAAGTGAAGTGAAGTAGGTGTAAGTCATTAGTGGGGTGTTTTTTGTGAGGAAAATGTCCTCTGTTCCCCCTTAGTGTACATCCACTTTCCCTGTGTGAATTCCTGGCCCTGTAGGAGGTCACATGACAATTTGTATAGCCCGACAGACAGTCTCTCTTCATTTAGATATAAAGATTATTGTTTGTTTCAAAACTTTAAGACAACACTTAGATCCATATTATTGTTGGTTTCAACACTTTGTTTATTGTCTTGACAATTTCCTTTAAATTTTATATTTATTAATCCCTGGACACGCTCCAAAAAACGCAACTTAAATACAGTTTAAATACAGATTTGTCCTGGTGGCCAGAGGTTATAGCTTAGTTACAATTGTAGTAGTATGTTATTATTTGTAGAGTAATGATGTGGTTTAATAGATGTTGCCATTACTTTTACCAGATTGCTGTTCGGATATTAAAGAGTGATTTCTTTTTTTAATCTAGAAGTCGACATGAGAGCAGTGAGGCTGGACCATCAGGTTCCACCAGTAACAGACCAGACTACTCAGCCATTCTTGGAGACATTGAGATTCCTGAAGGGGTTGACCCAAGCTTCCTGGCAGCCCTCCCTGAAGACATGAGACAAGAGGTTATTGCAGAACAGCTCAGGTTAGTTGCTTTTATATTATTTTATATTATTTACTATTTATACAGTACAGTGTTGTTGGTAAATCTGGAGCAACTGATTCCTCCTTAGATTGCCAAGCAACAACAGACCTCCATTATTTTTTTTTAACTTTACCTATTATTTCCTGACATACTTTGAAAGAATCAAGACACCCCATTGTAACAAAATTGTATTATTCCCATTTTAACTATATTGTTTCCTGGCATACTTTGGAAGAATCAAGGCACCCCAATGTAGCAAAATTATATTAGCCCGTTGATAATACTACTATTTTGTGTGACAGACTTCAGAGAGTGAGGCAACGAGCCACTGAGAACACACACGAGAACAGCAGCACAACAGTGAGCGAAGTGAATCCCGAGTTCCTGGCAGCACTCCCACCAAACATACAGGAAGAAGTATTGGCTCAACAACGTCTAGAACAACAAAGACAACAAGCAGCACGATCCAATCCAGATGATCCTATTGATCCTGTGTCCTTCCTACAGACTCTACCACCATCACTCAGACAAACCGTTAGTATTGGGTTGTTGAGTTGTTGAGTTGGGTTGGGTTGTTATTGTTGGGTTGGGTTGTTATTGTTGGGTTGTTGTGTGAGGGTAAATCTGGAACAACTAATTCATCACAAATTGCTACATCACATAATTATGTGATGAATTTAATCATCAAACAGCGAGGGTTTACTGTATTGCAAATTGAACTTATAATGTTTAATGTCCGGTTATTTGTCCATTTCAGATTTTGGCCGACTTGGAAGACTCTCAGTTTGCAGCGCTGCCCCCAGAGCTGGCCCAGGAAGCACAGACACTGCGACGGCAACGAGAGGAACGCAACCGACACGTCCACGAACACATGTTTACCCGACCCAACACTTCCCTCTCCTCCATCCTACGTAACACTGCCAGAATCGGCTCAAGACTGATGCATTCCTCCAGCTGGTCCACTAATTGGAACCTTAGACCTTCCTCCAGTGGACAACAAGTCACAACAACGTAAGTCAAACACAAGCAAAACAAAACAATGTCTTCTTTACTGGCTCAGAGTTTTTCAAAGTATTTGTCTTTGATATTAATGTCTTTGAGATATGGATGTTTATATTTGACTAGGACTGTATGAGATATGGATGTTTATATTTGACTAGGACTGTATATCACCTTACCTTACATTTGTTACAGGACAAGTAAACCTCGAGGCCGTCAACTACTGGACCATGAAGCAATGACGTGTCTGTTGGTATTACTGTTTGTGGATGAACCTAAACTGAACACAAGTAGACTCCATCGTGTCCTACGTTACCTCTGTCATCACGCACCAACCAGAGAATGGGTTATTAAGGTACACACCTTTTTGAATTATAGCTCCAATTATATTCATGAAAAATATTAATCACTTGTTCTTATAAAAAATAAATAAAAATATAATTAAGAAATATATACTTTTGGTTAAGGTGCTAGTACACTTGTGTTACATTAGAGTTTTGATTCCTCCATAGTATGCCAAGAAACATGACCAGATTTACAAATATTCTGGTGACCTGTTGCTTGTAATACTTTGTGAAGGACTAATTACTTCATATTTACCATCAATACTTAATATGGTGTATATTTTACAGGCCCTGTTGTCCATCATAGAAAGATGTGGTGATCAGAATCTACAAAGTATTAGCCGAGGTGATACAACCTTATCATTAATGCCATCAGACTCCAACACTAAAGGCACCAGTAGAAAAAAGAATGTTAGTATTGGTAGCAGAGTAGATCCTTCAGTTCTCTCATCCCCTGCTGCTGCTGCTACCACTACTACCACAACCACAACAACAACCACCACCCCAGTCTGGCGGAGTGAATCCCGTTCTCCGGTGACTCCTTCCTGGCTGAGTATGAGTATGGATGCTGCGTTGGGTTGTCGAGCCAGTATATTCCAGATCCATCGTTCTCAACAGAGTGGAAAACGCACCTCATCTGCTACACTCACCACTGCAGTTAATATCCATCCACAAGCATCACCACTTGTATGCAGGTTAGTCTGTCACACATCATAATAATATACAAAATCTGTTATCTCTTTATTTATATCTGTGATTAAATGTATTTTGTGTTCTTTAAGGGATGATAGAATACTTTGGTACATTGGAATTCCTTGATTCCTCCTAAGTATGTCATAAAACAGGACCTGATGACAAGGTCTGTTGCCTGGAATAGTTTGGAGGAATCAGTTGCTTTAGACTTTACAAACACTGTACCTCCTTAACATTTTTCTCTACAATCCAAACTGGAAATAAACTGTTCAATAAAGAGTACCATTCAAAGTCACAGATTCAGTATTTATAGATGCATCATTTTATTTTTGGTGTTCTTAGAGGAATGTATTTTTATTAGATGCATAATTGTTGTTGTTGTTTTCAGACATGCTTTGGACACTTTGATCTCACTGGCAAAGAGTTTTCCCAGCCACTTTTTACCTCACCAAGGCAAAGAATCAGAGGATAGTAAAAGTGATACAAAAAAATCCGGAAGTGGTACAACGACATCGACGACCACAACCACTACTACCACCACTACCACCACTACCACAGGTGCTATAAGTAAAAACACTAAGGGTTCAACCTCAAGCCAAGGTTTAGAACCCACAGACTTTTGGGAACTATTAGTGAGACTTGACTCTATAAGTGTATCAAGGAAGGGTAAAGGTTTACCCAGGACTCACTCCAACGCAGGCGGTGGTAGTGAAGAAGAACAACGTGTTACCAGTCTAGAGATGTCAGCACTGGGACAACTCATACAACAGTTGGCACATCCAGTAGTACGACGATCATCACTACTTACAGACAAGTTACTACGACTCTTGGCTCTGATATCCCTTGGCCTTCCTGATACTGCAGACTCAACATCGGCACAAAACTCTAACACCAACACACAACACTCAGAGGAAAACTCACAAACTTTGGAACATCTTCTTAGTTTGGCAATTCAGGTGAATACTTGGATTGTATTATTAACTTAGTTTTATGTGAATAATGAAATATATGAATTAACATATTTTGAAAAATGTCTTACATGGTATAGCTGTTGTTGGAAGGCTTACATGTTAAAATATGTAAGAATATGTAACTACAATATAACATTATTATTAGGATTATTTTATAATCATAGAGTTACTTGGTAAACTATTCATTGTAATACTTCCCAAATAACAACCTCATATCATAATAGCCTATGTAACTGTACAACTTTCATCTTTTTATTTCAGCTAATCCCCAGTATTGTATAAATTCTTAGATTTTTCCCGGTTAAATAAAAGCAGCCAACTAATTTTAAGGAGGAAGTACATTGTTGTTTAATCTGGAACAACTGATTCCTGCAAACTATCCCAAGCAACAACAGACCAACATTAGCTTTGGAGGAATCAAGATGTACTAAGTGTAAGGTGTTAAAATTGATGATTGCTATTTTGTTGTAGGTGTTGACAAGTAAGTCGTGCTCTGAAGAAGGTCTAGAGGACGCCACAGCATTGTTATTACATCTCTCACATGGACCACCACCAGCCAGAGATCAGGTACTAAGGTTATTGTTACAAGGAGCCGCTACACTCGGCTCTACCGTGGCCAAACATATTGCTGCACTTCTTGGTGATCTGACGGCATATAATGCTTCACATCCACCACCACCACCACATGAAGATGATCATCATTCTCATCATCAAGACAAGGCAAAGAAAGGTCTACTACAGGACAGGTAAATTATATAGTCTCTCCTTCCATCCATCTATCCATCCATCCTCTCCTTCCTTCCTTCCATCTATCCTCTCCTTCCATCTATCCTCTCCTTCCATCCATCCTTCCTTCCATCCATCCTCTCCTTCTAAACCAATGTATACAGTAAAAATCCTAAAGGTCTTTGGAAAGCAGGGGAACATGAATGTGATAATTTAGTGGATAAGTTATTTTATATAATTCTGAATGTGATAATTATTGAATAAATCATTTTTCATCCATTCTGTACATAGGTTCACCAACGAGTGTGTTATCATCAGCGGAGCAACGAAAGTGAAGCCTCCATGTGAGCTTCAGTTAGCCTCTATGTCTGCCCTCACTAGTAAAACCTCCTCCCAGGCCTTCTTCCTCCGTACCCTAAAGGTTATCATTCAGCTCAGGGATGCCATCAGATTATCACGCACCAAGAAGACTGGTTAGTATTTTATCATTACTTATGTTGTGTATGTTTGTATGAAGGACCAAGTCTTTGTCAGTATACACAGTGACAATTCCACAGTGGATTGTTTTGGTTTGTAAACACCGTAACTAAATAAACTAAACTGTGTAAATAACTCATAAATTAATTATATGACGACTCCAATATTGAAACTGATATATTTTGTGGATATGGATGTTGAGTTTGTTGGATATAATTAAGAATGTGGATGTTCTTTTAACAAAGTACATTACTTTATATTGAGATATACTGGAATATATCTAATAATACTCTTGAAATATTTTTCATGTTGTTTAATTGTCCTTTGTTTTGTATACGTTTTCCATCCCTACTTTTTGTTTGAGTATTATTACAATACTTTCTCTTGACAACAGGATCTCAAGCCACCACCAACAGCAGCAACAGTGACCGAGGGAACAGTGGCAGTGGTCAACAGGACACGAGTGGTGGCGGACAGGAACAGAATGCCTCAGGAGACCAACAGGCACCAACAGAAGCATCTACCACCACTACCACCACCAACACCAACACTACCACTACCACTCCACAACAACAACAACAACAACAACAACAACCTGAAGCCATGAACCAAGAACAATCCGAGTCAGACAATACTCAAGATCAGGCAGCATCCAGGGGTGACACACAACCACAACAACAACCACAACCACCACAACAACAACCACAACCACAGCAGGATCAGGTTGAAAGAGATCTGCCAGTAGTGTTAATAGATGTACCCAACCCTGAAGCTGATAATGCTGCTAATGCTTCATCAAGAACACTACAACATGATATAACTCAACCTGGCACTGAAGCTATGGATGTTGATAATGATGGAATAGGTGAGTACTCTATGTGTATGTGTGTGTGTTGATAGTGAAGGAATAGGTGAGTACTCTATGTGTGTTTTCATCCATACAGAACCAAGTGAACTGAGGACAGACAGACAGACACAGAGGACCTTCATTTATCATTGTGTGTGTGTTTTCATTCGTACAGAACCAAGTGAACTGAGGCAGACACAGAGGACCTTCATTTCTCATTGTGTGTTTTCATCCATACAGAACCAAGTGAACTGAGGACAGACAGACACACACACACACAGGACATCTATTTCTCATTGTGTGTTTTCATCCGTACAGAACCAAGTGAACTGGGGAGCCTGAGTGCACAGTTGGCTTTGGATGAACTGTGGTTTACATTGTCTGAGTGCCTGGTGGAGTTGGGTGAGACACAAGACACCCATGCAGTGTTGGTGTTACAGCCAGCAGTGGAGGCGTTCTTCCTGGTCCACGCATCCGCCGCCTCTGGTCATCCACGTCACCGCTCCACCTCACAGACGGAGACGCGTGAGGCCCAGCTCGCTCATCTCCACCATGAGATTGCTCCACTCTCACCCCTGCCTTCTGCACCTATTGAAGGTAAACAAAACATTAATGTACACTTCATATTACTTTAATATTTAATCTTTTAGTTCTTCCCTTTCCTTCTTTTAATCTGTTATTTCTTCTCTTCCCTTTCCTTCTTTTAATCTGTTATTTCTTCTCTTCCCTTTCCTTTTAATCTTTTATTTCTTCTCTTTCCTTTCCTTTTAATCTGTTATTTCTTCTCTTCCCTTTCCTTTTAAACTTTTAATTCTTCTCTTCCGTTTCCTTTTAATCTGTTATTTCTTCTCTTCCCTTTCCTTTTAATCTTTTATTTCTTCTCTTCCCTTTCCTTTTAATCTTTTATTTCTTCTCTTCCCTTTCCTTTTAATCTGTTATTTCTTCTCTTCCCTTTCCTTCTTTTAATCTGTTATTTCTTCTCGTCCCTTTCCTTCTTTTAACACGCTACCTTCAAATTGACAGAGGTACTTTCCTTAATAAACAATATAATGGCAGTTGTTGTTGTTGACGCTACAGTAACTCCATTATATTTGTTTTAAGGAGGAGGAGTTATTAAGTATTTACAAGTGCATAATGCTCTGTTATTATTTGACTGCCTGCAGTTGAAACATGAATTCATTACCTACTATGGTAAAATAAGTAAGTGTTGCCAATGGTAAAATAAATAATTGTTGCCATTTCATAACAGATGGTGAAGGAAATGTGAGTCGTGCTGGTGTGAGAAAACGTGAAAATTCCACGTCCCAATTGTCCGATTATAATCCTGGAGACACCGAAAAATTCCTCAAGTTTGCTGGTAAGTGAATGTTGACTATATGCTGTTGAAAATTTGTGTTTAGATTGATAAATAGTTACTTTGGAGGAATCAAGGCACTAACTTATGTAGAAAAAGAGAATGATTCTCTTGAGTGTGTATACTGTATAGCTAAAGTAACTGATTCCTCCAAACTATTCCAAGTAACAGGATACTATTATATTATTTTATTCATTGGTCCAGTTTCGTGACATTGTTTGTAGGAATGAAGTCCCTCCACTGTAGCATGTATATCATCACTGCCCTCCTACATAACACTTGGTGTTGCTTCTCATTGACAGAAACTCATCGCACGGTGTTGAACCAAATCCTGCGTCAGTCAACAGTACACCTTGCTGACGGTCCCTTCAGTGTGTTGGTGGATCACACACGTCTCCTCGACTTTGACATCAAGCGTAAATATTTCCGTACGGAGCTGGAACGAGCAGACGATGGGATGAGACGTGAAGACCTGGCCGTACATGTCCGTAGAGAACATGTGTTTGAAGATTCCTTCAGGGAACTCCATCGCAGATCACCAGACGAATGGAAGAACAGATTTTATATCGTCTTTGAAGGCAAGCCATTTATAATACAATACTTTTATTCATATTGTGTGTGTGTTGAGGCAAGAGATAATATATACTTCTATTTATTATTTTTCAAGAACAGGTTTTACATTGCCTTTGAAGGTAAAAAATAATTATATACCTCTTTTTATAATTTTGAGTGGAATAACAGGTTTGATGGAAAGATATATATATATACTGTTATTATTTAGCTTATCTGTTATTGAGGGCCTTCTATACACGCCCTCACAGCAAAAGTAAACCTGAAAACATAGCCATTACCGTCTATTTTTGTGTTGTGTAGGTGAGGAAGGTCAGGACGCTGGTGGTCTACTGAGAGAATGGTATATGATTATCTCAAGGGAAATCTTCAACCCAATGTATGCTCTGTTCTGTACCTCACCTGGTGATAGAGTGACCTATATGATCAACCCAGCATCACACTGCAACTCCAATCATCTCTCCTATTTCAAATTTGTTGGAAGGGTCATTGGTAAGGAAATAATTATATCTTTATTCTTAAATGATTAATATACTATTGGTATATTGGAGTACAATACACAAAGCATTACCATTCTCTATTTTCACACACACACACACACACACACACACAGTGGAATACATAACTGAATGCCTAACTATACTCTTGCCATTCCCCAGCCAAAGCAATATATGACAACAAGTTGCTTGAATGTTACTTCACTCGTTCCTTCTACAAACACATCCTGGGTAAGATGGTCCGAGTCACTGATATGGAGAGTGAAGATTATTCTTTCTACCAAGGACTCATCTACTTATTGGAACACAATGTTGTTGACTTGGGATATGATTTAACCTTCAGCACAGAGGTACGTTTCCTACAGTCAGACAAAATGGCTATACTATATTATACTATCTTCAATATTTCTCACATTTTCAGTTTTTTGGGAGGCATTTTACAAACCCTTGTCAGTACTGTACAGTTTATCCATTTCTTCTGCTCATAATCTCAATTTATCATGTTGATACTCACTCTACAGTTTATAATATTATTGTTATTACCACTCCTTGGATAAGGGGAAATGGGGTATTATTATTATTTGTTGTTATTGTTAATTTTGTTGTTATTATTTGTTATTATTATTATAATTATAATTATTATTATTATCATGATCTACTTATTGGTTGTGTTATAATATCCAGGTACAAGAGTTTGGTGTGACTGAGGTGAGAGATCTGAAACCCAACGGTCGTAACATTGTTGTGACGGAAGAAAGCAAGATGGAATATATCCGACTTGTATGTCAGATGAAGATGACGGGAGCAATAAGGCAACAGTGAGTTATACTTGGGGTTTATTGTGTGTATTTGATTAATTAAGAGACTAGATAGGTACATACAGGTGACATACATACATACATACATATTATTTCATATATATACATACATATTATTTCAGAAGCCTCCATTTTTCAGACATGATACAGGGTCCTTAAAAATTGGAAGGTCAGTGTTGATTCCTCCAAACTGTGCCAAGAAACAGAACTTTTAATGTTACTTTTAATAAGGGGACGTGTTTGTTGGTATAGTTAGGAGGAATGGGTAAGCTCTTAATTAATTAACTAGATAGAAAATAATCCCATTATATTATGAGTGCAAATTACTACACACACGCGCACACACGCACGCGCACACACGCACACGCGCACACGCACGCGCACACACACACACACACTGACACACACACACACACACTGACACACACACACACACACTGACACACACACACACACACACACACACACACTGACACACACACACACACGCACACAGGTTGGTATATAATAAATTAAACTCACATTTTTATCTTTTAACAGGTTGAATGCTTTCTTGGAAGGGTTTTATGACATAATTCCCAAACGTCTCATCTCCATCTTCAACGAACAAGAGTTAGAACTTCTCATCTCTGGTTTACCGACCATTGATATTGACGACCTACGAACCAACACAGAATATCATAAATACCAACCTAACTCCCTCCAGGTTAGTTAATAAAATATCATAAATACCAACCCAACTCCCTCCAGGTTAGTTAATAGAATATCATAAATACCAACCCAACTCCCTCCAGGTTAGTTAATAGAATATCATAAATACCAACCCAACTCCCTTCAGGTTAGTTAATAGTTCCCTTAACAGTCAAACTTGTAGTGGGTAGTACCGGTACAGTTGGACACATGAATGGGTAGTATAGCCCAAGTGAAAGATGGTCAATGTCTGCCAATATCAAGTTCCTTAGAGAAATATTAACTGTATTTATATGTCACTACCATACCTGAGAAATATTAACTATATTTATATGTCACTACCATACCTGAGAAATATTAACTATATTTATATGTCACTACCATACCTGAAAAATATTAACTATATTTATATGTCACTACCATAGCTACCAATACTTTAAATATTTACCGTGTACTCTTTATTATGAACAGATCCAGTGGTTTTGGAGAGCCTTGAGATCCTTTGACCAAGCTGAACGTGCCAAGTTCTTGCAGTTTGTAACCGGCACCAGTAAAGTTCCCCTCCAAGGTTTTGTGGCGCTGGAAGGTATGAACGGCACACAGAAGTTCCAGATTCACAGAGATGATAGATCCACAGACAGACTACCTTCTGCACACACTTGGTATGTATGGTATAGTATGTGTTTGTAAGGCAGTGTGATTATAATAAAAATATATGTACCGGTATATATATTTTGTTAACAATAGTGGATAATGAGACTTTACTGATTTTTTCAACACACTGTTTTTAGATAATGTTATAATACTTAACCCACAACACACAGTTTTTAGATAAGGGTATATATAACACACACACACACACACAACACACACACACTCACAACACACACACACTCACAACACACACACAACACACTCACAACACAACACAGTTTTTAAAATTTTGTTTCCGTCTACAGTTTCAACCAGCTGGACCTGCCTGTGTACGAGACATACGACAAGCTGCGTCACTACCTACTGAAGGCCATCCATGAATGCTCAGAGGGCTTTGGATTTGCTTAGAGAGTCCCCAACCCAACCCAACCCATCCAACCCAACCAACCCCAGCACATAATTAACCCATTCTTATATCTTGTTGGCCTTTACATACATTCAGCTGCCCCACAATGGTTATTAAGAGTGTAGTTAGTAGGTTATTGATACATTGGAGTGTATTCATTGATTTCTCCACTCTTAAGTATGACGGGAAAATAAACAAACGAACATTATAGTTAAAAAGAAAAATACTGGTGGTCTGTGATGTTTGTGTTTTCCCAGACGCCTCCAAAGTATGCCAGAAAAACAAACAAACAAACAAACAAACAGGACCAGATTATAGTTAAAAGAAAAATAATGGTGGTCTGTGTTTGTGTTTGTTTTTTCCCGGAATAATTTGGAGGAATAATATCGCTCCGAAACTATCACCAACACTCTTTTACTACTACTACTACTACTACTACTCTCTTAATAGTAAGTTTGGAGTGGTAGTGCCGCCTGCAGGAGTTTTGTTCATATATTATACTCTGAATTCTCAAGCACTGGTTCATTAATACACACAGGCACAAGTACAAGAAAAAAACACTTTGCATGATCTAAATAGGTTTAACCCCGGATAAAAAAAAAAATATCCCTCACATTATTATGCTTCAGTGATTGTGGTGAACATGTTGTAGCACGAGTGACAAAGAAAGAAAGCTATTATTATTATGATTATTATGATTATTATTATGATTATTATTATTATTATTATTATTATTATTATTATTATTATATGGATGGCATCTTGTGGCCATTTTTTCTTCATTGCTGGTGTGTATGTGCGTGAGTGCGTGCGTGTGTGTGTGTGTGATCCCTAGGATGGAACTGTTGGGAGCTGAGAATCATGGAGTACATTCATAGACTGTGTGTGTGTGTGTGTGTGTGTGGACTGAATGCTTTACATACTTGGTTAAGGGGAGAAAGTTTATGATACATTAGAAGGAAGGCTGTCAAATCCTGTCAACCATACCGGTATCACACTTAACAAATCCCAAATCAATAACATACATACATTGAGGTTATTTGTTTACAGAGGTTGTATTGGAGGTATTGGTATTGATAGCCTTCCTCTTTATACCACAAAGAAATTCTCCCATTAACAATTTAGCCGTAGCTAAAATACTGTATCAAGATGTGCATACATACTACTACATTTAGATGGAGGGATTTCATATCTTCCTTTTTTTTAAATCAAACTTGTTTAATATTTCTAATTTGTTTTAAATTTGTGTTAGGTTTTGTATTGGTAAGGATGATGTGAGTTAATTTACCTTCCAAAATACCATCACAATTTCAATTTTCTGATTTATGTTTTAAATTTGTCGTCCTTCCAAACCAAACTTGTGTATTATTCCAAAATGGACATTAAAGATTTATTGAGCAGTTGTAGAATTTTTTTTAATGCATTGAAGAACCTTACAGACCTAAAATGAATAATGTGATATGTTATTATAAACTAGAATTATTGTTCTATTTAATGAAAGCCAAACCAAACTGTATGTAAGGTACTGTATGTGTGTTATGGATAAAACAGATGAAAACCAGCAAATCCCATAGTATCTATCTATGTAACACTATTATTTTTTAAGGGGAGGGTATATATAGTTTAATCATATTTGGAGATAATTATTCCTCCAAGATTATTCACAGTAATTAGTTAACTCTCATTTTACACTTGGATATTTGGGTGTGTATTGGAGATAATTATTCCAAGTTTATTCCCAGTAATTAGTTAACTCATTTTACACTTGGATATTTGAGTGTGCAATGTAATGTGTACAGAAAACCGTCATTGTATAATACACTTATATTATGTGTGTGTAATATAGTGTACAATAAGTGTTTAAAGTACAATAATACATTCATTACACACACACACTATTTCACATACATAATTCCAGTGTAAAATGAGAATTGACTGTATTTTTGTTTGTTTCTTAAATCCGGTCGTGTTTTCTGGCAAAGTTTGGAGGAATCTAGATGTTCCAATATAACCCAAAGTTTACTCTGTCCTTTAAGGAGATGATGATACAAATATAAAGGTGTTTAATCTGAACCAACTGATAACTTAAAACTATTCCAACACACAATTACAGAATACAGTACCATTATTATTTTTTTGTATTAATCTGGTCCTATTTTACTTGACATACTTTGGAGGAATAATTAAGGCACTCCAATGTATGTACCAAAAATATACTTACTCACTCTCCCATTAAGGGCAAAATAATAAACTTTTTGGTACATTTAAAACTTCTCTTTTCTCCAAAGTTTTGTCAGGAAACGGGACGTGATTAGCAAATATAAATAACGGTATTATTTTGTTGTTGTCTGGTGTGGGTTGAACTAGATATACCACCAACACCAACACCACTGTACTTACGGGGGTGTCGGAATTAGGGGGCAGGCTTGGGGTTGGGGGGTGCGGGAGTAGGGGGACAGGCTTGGGGTGGGTGGGGGGGAGGGGTAGAAAGTTTGTCCCCTATTCCCACACACCCCTAACTCCCCCCCAAGCCTGTCTCCATACTCCCCCACCCCCCAAAAAAAAAAAACCCAAGCCTGTCCCCTACTCCCACACCTCCTTAACCTCCTTCCTTCCTTATTTACTTAATTACATAATTAATTAAAGGGACTAAAATTTGACCTGTTATGATAAAGATTACACCTGTTGTCAACTTTCAAATTATTGTGCAGATTAATTAAAAGGGGAGAACCTCGTGTTTTGTTTAATATATTGGAGGACTATTGATTCCTCCAGACCATACCGAGGCAACAACTTCACCTCATATGTTTACTAATAGAGAATTTGTTTTGTTTCACAGTTTGGGAGGATTTACAAGTGCTCCAATTTATTTACCTCCCCTTAAATAAAGCTAAGATTTATTTTACATAGGAATTAATTAACACTAAGGTAATTTTAGCAGGTGATTATTATTATTAAGGAGTTAGTATATATTTGTTACATTGGAATGTTTTGGTTCCTCCAAAGTATAGCCAGCCAGGAAACAACAACAACAACAGATTAACAAATAATAATGGTGGTCTGTTGTTGTTGTTGTTGTTGTTGCTTGGAATAGTTTGGAGGAATCGGTTACTCCAGATTTACCAACAATATTGTACTACCTCCTTAATTATTACTGTACAGTGAAATAAATAAATAAATAAATAAATAGAGTGAGAAGTGAAGTGTGGTAAAGATGACTTACATAAATAATAACAAACAAAGTCGGTTTCAAATGACTCACTCACTCTTATGACTTTGTTGTAAAAATAATCCTATATATATATATAGTATATGCATATATACATACGTACATTGACATTATACATATAACACACCTTCCATTAGTATTATCATTATATGCTGTATATTTTGGCCTCATTATTTATTAAAGGGAAGGAATAGTTTGGACATTTATGGAGATTATAATTCCTACAAATTATTCCAGGCAACAGAATACCATTATTTTTCTTCCTGTGTGTGTGTGTGTGTGTTTCCTGGCATACTTTGGAGGAATCAAGATACTCCAATCTATCACAAATATACTCTCCCATTAATACTGTATATATAATTAGGGAAAGACACTGGTATATAATATGTGATAAATTTGACCTTTATGGTTGTATATAAGTGTTTATGTATTGTACATGTACTATATTATAATGTACTGTACTGTACTCTGTAAACAATATTGTACTACAGTCATAGAAACTTAAATCATTGGCAAATCTACTCATTATTATTTATTTAAAGGGAAACTATAATTATAGACTTTGGGTAAATAATAGAATACTGTATTTTGATTACTCACACGTATACCAACAACAATAACAACAACAGATTAGCAAAAGTATTAGTGTTTTTTTTTTTTTTGGCATCACAACAACAACAACAATAACAACAACAGATTAGCAAAAATATTAGTGTGTTGTTGTTGTTGTTGTTTGGCATAGTTTGGAGAAATTGGTTACATACTCCAGATTATTTTACAGCCATCACAACAACAACAATAATAATAATAACAACAATAACAACTAATAATGACAACAATAATAACAACAACTAACAATAACAACTAATAATGACAACAATAACAATAACAATGAGTGGATGTGCCAATAATATTTTTCTCCCTGACCTTCATAAACTCTGTATAATAATAATAATAATAATAATAATAATAATAATAATAATAATAATAATATACTGTTGCTGCTGCTGGGATAACATACACATTGCTAAATAATAATAATAATAATAATAATAATAATAATAATAATAATAATATCAAATGGTTCATCTTGGATAATTATTATATTGTACTTATTTATAGTTAGTCGGGTTTTTGTTTTGTGTCAAAGTCGAATGATGATTATAATATTAATTATTTTTAAATTGGATATAAATGGTTTGTTTTTGTTGACGACTGGAGTGGATGTATCTATATAATTAACTTTTTTTCTATTTCTTTGGTGTTTACTGTCCCTCCTTTCCTTCTATTTCTTTGGTGTTTACTGTCCCTCCTTTCCTTCTATTTCTTTGGTGTTTACTGTGCCTCCTTTCCTTCTATTTCCTTGGTGTTTACTGTCCCTCCTTTCCTTCTATTTCCTTGGTGTTTACTGTGCCTCCTTTCCTTCTATTTCTTTGGTGTTTACTGTCCCTCCTTTCCTTCTATTTCTTTGGTGTTTACTGTGCCTCCTTTCCTTCTATTTCCTTGGTGTTTACTGTCCCTCCTTTCCTTCTATTTCCTTGGTGTTTACTGTCCCTCCTTTCCTTCTATTTCCTTGGTGTTTACTGTCCCTCCTTTCCTTCTATTTCCTTGGTGTTTATTGTCCTTCCTTTCCTTCTATTTCCTTGGTGTTTACTGTCCCTCCTTTCCTTCTATTTCCTTGGTGTTTACTGTCCCTCCTTTCCTTCTATTTCCTTGGTGTTTACTGTGCCTCCTTTCCTTCTATTTCCTTGGTGTTTACTATCAATCCACGAGTCAAAATGAAAACAAAAATATTACAAAATTACAAATTACAAAATTACAAAAATTACAAAAAATTACAAAAATGAAAACCAAAGTGATCCAAATTGAAAAAAATTATTATCCAGCTGTGCATTAGTTAAATATAAATATAAATGGTCTTAGCAATTAAAGAGTCGACAGATTTCTTTAATAATAATTAATATACAGGTTAAAAAAAAAATAAAATAAAAATAAAAAAATGGGCTGTTAACATTTCCATCAAAGTTTAGGTTTAATTTAATTAAAGTTTATTTCTTTATTTTTTTTATACAATGTCATTTTTTTTATACAATGGTTTTTTTATTTTTTTTATACAATGTTTATTATTTTTATTTTTTTACAAAGTTTTTTTTTTTAATACAATGTTTATTTGTTTTTTGTTTTTTAATACAATGTTTTTTTTTTGTTTTTTTTGTACAATTTTTTTTTTTTTTTATACAATGTTTATTTTATTTTTTATTTTTTTATACAATGTTTTTTTTTTTTTTTTTATACAATGTTTATTTATTTTTTATTTTTTATATACAATGTTTATTTATTTTTATTTTTTATTTCATTCAGGGGGGGGGAGTAAAGAAAGAAAGAAAGATTATATTTTTTTATAATTATAGAAGGGAAATAAAATATGAATGTTTGTGTGTGTGTGTGTGTGTGTGTGTGTTTGTATGTTTGTGTGTGTTTGTGTATGTATGTGTGTGTGTGTGTATGTATGTATGAATGTATTTGTGTGTGTGTGTGTATGGATGTATGAATGTATTTGTGTATGTATGTATGTCTGTCCTCCTATTCTCACCCCCCCCCCCAAGCCTGTCCCCTATTCTCACCCCCCCTCCTTAATTATATTCTAAATTTATTCATCTAATATTGAGGAAAAACTGTAAATAAAAAAAAAAAAAAAAAAAAAAATAATAATAAAAAAAAATAGGAATAATCACTACTATAAAAAAAATATATATAAGTTCTTCTCTTTATGTAAAATTAATTTGTTTATTTTAATGTTTTGTTGAATAAAAACAAATGTAGTTAATTAATGAAAGTGGGTTAATTGTTTTGTCCCATTTAGACTTAATTAATTAATGTTAATATATATATAATTATTAATATATATAATTATTAATATATATAATTATTGATATATATAATTATTAATATATATAATTATTAATATATATAATTATTGATATATATAATTATTAATATATATAATTATTAATACATACAACATAAGAAAAATAAATACCATTGTTGTTCTACTTTTAATTACCATGTTGGCATTAAAATAAACAGTATTATTATTATTATTATTATTCCTAAAACTTATAATGTATGTATGTATGTGTGTATATGTGTGTGTATGTATGTAATAATAAATAATAAATAAATAATAATTTAACCCGCATATTGCTATTTTTTTCAGAATTTCAGAAAAAAACTCCGATATTTTGGATATTTTTGCAAGGCTCGAATTTTTATTAATATACATTGATTAGAATAAATAAATACATAAATACATAAATAAATACACACACATAATAATTAAAAAATCATTCGTTTTAACTTATAATTATTAATAAATAAGTAAACAGTTTTTTTTTCTTTGTTTACATTTGTTGTTGTTGTCAGCTGATGCCTAAAGGATAATAAATATACACACACATACAACAATAACAATAATAACAACAAATAATAACAATTCCAGGTTGATATTCCTTTGTTACTTCGAATTTTACCACTGACAAACAAACAAACAAACAAACAAACAGTCAAACAAACATTAATAATATTTCCTTTATGTATTTTGAATATTATGTCTCGTGTTATACTAAAATGTCATATATATTTCTATAAGATGGCTTACCAGTGTTTGTTTTTGGTGTGTCAGTTGTCAGATATCAACACACACATCCACACACACACACATCTGCTATTACACTGCTGGGTTGATTTTGATATGGCTTAATAAATAGAAGACGTCTTTTGACTCACTGGGTTCTCATATTGAAGTATTTTTTGTGGTATTACCTTAAAAATTGGGTTGAAAATACCCTAGATGAAGCCCCAAATTTCCTTAGATCCTGCTGAACTATAAAAAAAGTGACCATTTTATTATAATTTTAAACCTTGACACATCCTATTTTTATGTAATTATAGTAGTTTTAGACAACAATGCATTTTTCTCTTACGACAATCCATGAAATAACGGAAGAATAGATATTAATTACCTTAGATTGTCAAAATTTTACTTTACATAGCCCCAAATTACGCTAATCTAGGGTAATTGTCTTACAAAAAAGGAGAGACCTGGATGGTGTCCAAAGATATCTCGTATGTTTTTTGGTATTATTTCTATCACATAATAGTCATAATTAGTAATATATCCAAGTATAGTAAAAATGTGGTAAAAATGTATAATATAAATGTTTTTTTTTTTGTTATAGTATAAAGCATCTATAGTATAAAGTATCTAAAAATAATAATATTGATCCTAGGCAGTGATAATATATTAGTAAACAGTTTTTTTTTCTTTGTTTACATTTGTTGTTGTCAGCTGATGCCTAAAGGATAATAAATACACACATATACAACAATATAAATAATAACAAATAATAACAATTCCAGGTTGATATTCCTTTGTTACACATCTTTTGAAAACCTTAATTAAATATTTATTGTATGAAAATAAAAATAATATAAGTTGTTAATTAATATAATGCAAGGAGTAAAAAAAAGAACTATATATAATTATCTAAAATAATATTGATCGTAGGTAGTGAGGATATACATCTTTTGAAAACCTTAATTAAATATGAATTGTATGAAAATAAAAATAATATAAGTTGTTGATATAATGCAAGGAGTAAAAAAAGAACTATATATAATTATCTAAAATAATATAGATCGTAGGTAGTGAGGAATGAGGATATACATTTTTTGAAAGACACATTAATAAAAAAAAAGCAGTACCCACGTGGAGTGTATTAAAATTCTTAACTAAATAACTAAATAATGCTTAAAAACATTATTTATTTGGGTTCCCAGACTACAGCAAGACTAATTAGAAATATACCAAGGACTGGGAACCCTAAAAATAACTTAAAATGTCCTTACAAATCCAAAATATCCATAAATATGAGATATTATTTTGAGGGAGACACGGATGAAAAGACAAGAAGGAGTCACAATCGTCAACAACAACAACAACAACAACAACAACTCGAGACAATAACAACAAACAAAATGTCGACGCACAAACCTTCCCCACCATTAAATGAAGCTACGTGGTGTCCTAAAATGACTAATGGTATTAATAATGGTGGAAAAACACCATTTCTTATTGGTGTTGCTGGTGGTACTGCCTCGGGGAAGGTATGTATGTGTGTATGATTGTATGTTTGTATGGTTTTATGGGGGACATACACACACACACACATGGTCATGGTGGTTGTAATGGTGGACATACATACATACATATACACACACACATCGTCGTATACATACATACATACATGGGAAGTTATGTATGTGTGTATGGTAAATAAGGAATTATACATACATACACACACACATGGTCGTAATAGTGGACATACATATATACGTGAAAATAATACCCCCCACAGTGTGTAAGTGTATAATGTATAATGTAGTAATGTATAATGTAATAATGTATATAATGTAATAATTAATGGTATACTTTTGTTTCTAGTCTACCGTGTGTATGATGTATAATGTATAATATAATAATTAATGGTATACTTTTCTTTCTAGTCTACCGTGTGTATGCGTATAATGTATAATAATAATGTATAATATAATAATTAATGGTATACTTTTGTTTCTAGTCTACAGTGTGTAAACGTATAATGTATAATAATAATGTATATAATATAAATAATTAATGGTATACTTTTGTTTCTAGTCTACCGTGTGTAAGCGTATAATGTATAATAATAATGTATAATATAATAATTAATGGTATACTTTTGTTTCTAGTCTACCGTGTGTAAACGTATAATGTATAATATAAATAATTAATGGTATACTTTTGTTTCTAGTCTACCGTGTGTAAACGTATAATGTATAATAGTAATGTATAATAGTAATGTATAATATAATAATTAATGGTATACTTTTGTTTCTAGTCTACCGTGTGTAAGCGTATAATGTATAATAGTAGTAATGTATAATGTAATAATGTGTATAATATAATAATTAATGGTATACTTTTGTTTCTAGTCTACCGTGTGTAAACGTATAATGTATAATGTAGTAATGTATAATGTAATAATGCATATAATATAATAATTAATGGTATTGTTTTGTTTCTAGTCTACCGTATGTATGATGTATAATGTAATAATGTATAATATAATAATTAATGGTATACTTTTGTTTCTAGTCTACCGTCTGTAAACGTATAATGTATAATAATAATGTATAATATAAATAATTAATGGTCTACTTTTGTTTCTAGTCTACCGTGTGTAAGCGTATAATGTAATAATGTATAATAGTAATGTATAATATAATAATTAATGGTATTGTTTTGTTTCTAGTCTACAGTATGTAAGCGTATAATGTATAATATAATAATTAATGGTATACTTTTGTTTCTAGTCTACCGTGTATAATGTATAATGTATAATAGTAGTAATGTATAATGTAATAATGTGTATAATATAATAATTAATGGTATAATTTTGTTTCTAGTCTACCGTGTGTAAACGTATAATGTATAATAGTAATGTATAATATAAATAATTAATATCCTTCTTTTGTTTCTAGTCTACCGTGTGTAAACGTATAATGGAACGTTTAGGTCAGGATGATATAGAACATTCAGAACGTCGTGTGGTTTGTATATCCCAAGATGCATTTTATAGACCATTGACACAAGAAGAAAGTACTAAAGCATTAAAGGTAAGTATAGAACAACACTTAGTATTTAGTTATAGTTATTGTAAATATGATTCATTATTTATTTATATTCATTGTAAATATGACTCATTATTTATTTATTTATACTTATTATTATAGTCATTGTAAATATGACTCATTATTTATTTATTCTCATTATTATGTTCATTGTAAATATGACTCATTATTTATTTCTATCTATCTATCTCATTATTTATTTATACTCATTATTATGTTCATTGTAAATACTGTATGACTCATTATTTATTTCTATATCTATTTATCTATCTCATTATTTATTTATATTCATTATTATGTTCATTGTAAATATGACTCATTATTTATTTCTATCTATCTATCTATCTCATTATTTATTTATACTCATTATTATATTCATTGTAAATATGACTCATTATTTATTTATTTATATTCATTATTATAGTCATTGTAAATATGACTCATTATTTATTTCTATCTATCTATCTATCTCATTATTTATTTATATTCATTATTATAGTCATTGTAAATATGACTCATTATTTATTTATTTATACTCATTATTATATTCATTGTAAATATGACTCATTATTTATTTATATTCATTGTAAATATGACTCATTATTTATTTATATTCATTGTAAATATGACTCATTATTTATTTATATTCATTGTAAATATGACTCATTATTTATTTATAGTCATTGTAAATATGACTCATTATTTATTTATAGTCATTGTAAATATGACTCATTATTTATTTATATTCATTGTAAATATGACTCATTATTTATTTATAGTCATTATTATGTTCATTATTAATCCTTTGAATGCTAGCACGGTGAATTATGGATACTCCCAATGACTTCTTTCACAAATAAATACCGTTTTCTTATAAAAGCCTAATATTAAACATTTAGTATTTCCAAAACTCATGAGAATAATAACCAATAATTACTGAGCGAAAAAACTGGGTTAAATTCGGTTCAGTATCAAATTACAGCGATTTTGGTATTATTTGGATTCAAAACATTAAAAAAAACGATAACAAGCGACACAGTGATGATAACGGTGTGATGTGAGGCTATAAGAGTTGCCAGTTTGTCACTAGAGCGTTAGTTACCTTCCATACATCAATGAGTAAGGATGTTTTGTGACGGCCTAGACAAACGTGAGCGGAGTCTGGCTGCAGAAACTGACCAATCACAGACCACCACATTCCAAGCCATATTTATTACAGTATATTTAGCCATTTAATTTTATAACGTCCATCACAGTGTCCTCCAGTGTTGATTATATATTTATAAATAATATTGTGAATATAGCTACGTATTTATAAAAGTTTTAAAAATAACACAATATAAGTAGCAGCCACATTCACCATTTCTTCTCATTGCCATATTTTTATTAAAGAGAATTGCTGTTATGTACCGGATAATTAAGAAATATATGAATACAAGAAATCATTTGTAGAATAATTATCATTAGGCTACACTTTGACAAACGGTAATGGTAACACTGTCGGACTAATGTGACATAGCGTGAATAGGGTTAAAGGGAATGGTAGGCTTTTGGTTCATTGGAGCGTCTTGATTCCTCCAAAGTTTGCCAGGAAACAGAAACAGAGGAACAAAAATAATGGTGGTCTGTTGCCTGGAATAGTTTGGTGGAATAATTTGCTCCACATTTATCAACACTGTATCCTTCCTGTTAATGAATGTGTGTGTGTGTGTGTGTTTATTTTCAGGGTGTGTTTGACTTTGACCGTTAATGTGTGTGTGTGTGTGTGTTTCTTTTCAGGGTGTGTTTGACTTTCCCATTAATGACTGTGTGTGTGTGTGTGTTTATTTTCAGGGTGTGTTTGACCTTCCCGTTAATGTGTGTGTGTGTGTGTGTGTTTGACTTTCCCATTAATGACTTTGTGTGTGTGTGTGTTTCTTTTCAGGGTGTGTTTGACTTTGACCATCCTGACGCCTTTGATAAGGAACTTGTGTTGAAAACCCTACACCAAATCCTGGATGGCAAGATTTGTAACATACCAAATTATGACTATGTAACTAATGCAAGGTATGTATGTATGTATGTATGTAGTTTGTTTGTTTTGTTTTTATATATATATATATATATGTTTATATTTATGTATGTATGTATGTATTATATTATGTATTATATCCGCTGCAGAATTTTTTTTTACTACTACTATTATTATTACTACTACTACTATTATTATTACTACTACTACTACTACTATTATTATTATTACTACTACTACTATTATTATTACTACTACTACTATTATTATTACTACTACAGTACTATTATTATTACTACTACTACTACTACTACTACTACTACTACTATTATTATTACTACTATTATTATTATTACTACTACTATTATTATTACTACTACTACTATTATTATTACTACTACTACTATTATTATTACTACTATTATTACTACTACTACTATTATTATTACTACTACTACTACTATTACTATTATTATTATTATTATTATTATTCCCAGATTGGAGAGTACTACTACTATCTACCCGGCTGATGTTGTTTTATTTGAAGGCATTTTAATGTTCTATCAACCTGAGATTAGAGAACTTTTTCATATGAAGCTGTTTGTCGATTCCGATGCTGATACAAGATTGGCCAGGCGAGGTATGTATGTATGTATGTATGTATAGATGTGTATGTATGTGTGTTGGCTATGATGTGTGTGTTTGTGTATGTATATGTATGTATAGATGTGTGTATGTGTGTTGGCTATGATGTATGATGTGTGTGTATGTATGTATGTATAGATGTGTATGTATGTGTGTTGGCTATGATGTGTATGTTTGTGTGTGTATGTATGTATGTGTGTGTGCTTGTGTATGTATGTGTGTGTGCTTGTGTATGTATGTGTGTGTGCTTGTGTATGTGTGTATGTGTGTGTGTTTGTGTATAGATGTGTGTGTTTGTGTATAGATGTGTGTGTTTGTGTATGTATGTGTGTGTGCTTGTGTATGTATGTATGTATATGTGTGTGTGCTTGTGTATGTATGTATGTATAGATGTGTGTGTTTGTGTATGTATGTATGTATATGTATGTATAGATGTGTGTATGTGTGTGTATTATTGGATTCTGAATATATACAGAGAGAAAAAGGTATGATGTATAGATGTGTATGTATGTGTGTGTGTGTGTGTATATTGGTTGTATAATATATAAATGGTTTGTTGTGTGTGTGTGTGTGTATTATTCATTGTATATTATGTGTGTGTATATTATGTGTGTATATTTTGTGTGTATATTATTCATCGTATATTATGTGTGTATATTTTGTGTGTATATATCATGTGTGTATATTATTCATTGTATATTATGTGTGTGTATATTATTCGTTCTATAATATTTGTGTGTATATTATTCGTTCTATAATATGTGTGTGTGTGTGTGTATATTATATGTGTGTATATTATGTGTGTATATATCATGTGTGTATATTATGTGTGTGTATATTATTCGTTCTATAATATGTGTGTGTATGTGTGTATATTATAGGTGTGTATATTTTGTGTGTATATTTTCAGTAATGCGTGATACAAGGGAGAGAGGCAGGGCGCTTGAAGTCGTATTAAACCAATACACCAACCTTGTCAAGCCAGCCTTTGAGGAATTCTGTTTACCGGTAAGTTACTCAGTTACCCAATTCAATACAAAGTTCGACCCCTATATTCTCTCTCTCTCTCTCTCTCTCTGTCTGTGTGTGTCTGTCTGTGTCTCTCTGTCTCTCTCTCTCTGTGTCTGTCTGTCTGTCTGTGTCTATCTGTCTGTTTCTCTCTCTCTCTGTGTCTGTTTCTGTCTGTGTCTCTCTCTGTCTGTCTGTCTGTCTGTTTCTCTCTCTCTGTCTCTCTTTCTCTCTGTCTCTCTGTCTCTCTTTCTCTCTGTCTCTCTGTCTGTCTCTCTCTCTCTGTCTCCCTCTCAAAGAAAGTGAATGGTCTAGGGGTGAAATTGAGGCTGAATGAAGCAAAAATTGAATAGTTTAATAATAATAGTTCTTGAACTCTGAAAATTTAGTTTAAAAACACACACACACACACACACACACATACACACACACACATACACACACACACACACACACAGACACACACACACACAGACACACACACACACACACACACTCTAATATTTATACATGTATTCATTCATTCATCTTCATTTAATTTTAATTTTAAATGTATTATGTATATTTTCAGCCTATCAGCTGCCATTTACCAATAAACTGTATATTATTATTATTATTATATTACACACACACACACACACACACACACACACACAGACACACACACACACACACACACACACACACACACACACACACACACACAACAGACACACACACACACACACACTGATGCAGCCTGGATATTATCAGTGTAACAAAGATAACAGCCGTCTGGGATAACACAAGGTACCAATATCTATACAATACAATGTAATACCAACCTACCACACTCACCCATCATCTAATTAAAGAGAGAGTATACTTTTGATAGATTGGAGTGTCTAAAGGGAGAGTATACTTTTGATAGATTGGAGTGTCTAAAGGGAGAGTATACTTTTGATAGATTGGAGTGTCTAAAGGGAGAGTATACTTTTGATAGATTGGAGTGTCTAAAGGGAGAGTATACTTTTGATAGATTGGAGTGTCTAAAGGGAGAGTATACTTTTGATAGATTGGAGTGTCTAAAGGGAGAGTATACTTTTGATACATTGGAGTGTCTAAAGGGAGAGTATACTTTTGATACATTGGAGTGTCTAAAGGGAGAGTATACTTTTGATAGATTGGAGTGTCTAAAGGGAGAGTATACTTTTGATAGATTGGAGTGTCTAAAGAGAGAGTATACTTTTGATACATTGGAGTGTCTAAAGGGAGAGTATACTTTTGATAGATTGGAGTGTCTTGATTCCTCCAAAGTATGCCAGGAAACAACAACAGACCCAGAGGAAGACAAATAATGGTATCCTGTTGTTGCCTGGAATAATTTGGAGGAATTATAATCTCCAAAAATGTCAAAATTATACCCTTTTTTTTGCCGACTGTACCACAACACTTAATTAATTATTATTATTATTATAATTAACTTTAAACCTTCTCTTACAGACCAAAAAGTTTGCTGACATTATTATTCCCCGCGGAGCTGAGAACACAGGTAAGTCCATTATGGGGAGGGGGGAGTAAGGGACAGGCTTGAGGGGTGGGGGTGGGTAGGGGACAGGCTTGAGGGGTGGGGGTGGGAGTAGGGGACAGGCTTGAGGGGTGGGGGTGTGTGTGGGAGTAGGGGACAGGCTTGGGGTGTGTGTGTGGGAGTAGGGGACAGGCTTGGGGTGGGGGGGTGTGTGAGTAGGGGACAGGCTTGGGGGGGGGGAGTAGGGGACACACACACACACACGTTAACTACCATCTTTTAATTTACAACAACAACAACAACAACACACACACACACACACACACACACACAGCTACACACTCCTATACTACCATTACCACCATTATCATTACCATTACCCCTTATATGTACTGCTTGCTTAACACTCTATGTATGTCTGGTTGTATGTCTATTATTCACCATTAGAATTAAATACAGCTTTGCCACCATTACCACCATTAAAATTCACTGTAGGCCTATGTCTGGTTGTATGTCTATTATTCACCATTAATTATATTTATTTACATTTATAGAAGCACTAAATTAAATACACCATTACCACCATTAGAATTAAATACACCATTACCACCATTAGAATTAAATACTGCTTTGCCACCATTAGAATTCACTGTATGTCTGGTTGTATGTCTATTATTCACCATTAATTATATTTGTTTATGTTAATAGAAGTACCACTAACTATACTCTCCTCTCTTTTTATGTGAGTTTAAATTATACAAATTTGAAATAATGCGTATCATGAAAAAATTAAATGAATCCAATTTACAGTTAAAGTACCATTATTATTATTATTATTATTATTTATTATGGAAATTTACAGGAACTCTTAAAATAACATGAACCATTAGGCTCCATTTACAAGTTAAAGTACCATTATTATTATTATTATTATTTATTATGGAAATTTACACGAACTCTTAAAATAACAGGAACCATTAGGCTCCATTTACAAGTTAAAGTACCATTATTTATTATTATTATTATTTATTATGGAAATTTACAGGAACTCTTAAAATAACAGGAACCATTAGGCTCCATTTACAAGTTAAAATACCATTATTTATTATTATTATTTATTATGGAAATGTACAATTTACTTTATGCAAAAATTCACTTTATGCGACACAACCCTTCACCTAACCTAACCTAAAAAAAGAGCAGAGTGTAATTTAACTAGAGTTTTAGCACCATTAATAACTACAGCTTTGCCACCACCATTACCATTACCATTACCACCATTACCCCTTGTTTTACAGTTGCCATTAACCTAATAGTGCAGCATATACAAGAGATTGTTAATGGAAGGTCAGCACAAGTCAGCCAGGACGGAACACAATCACGTCAACGCACTAACTCTGATTCTAAGATACGATGAACATACATACATACACACACGTACACATATATATACATATACAGAACACATACATACATACACAGAACACATACATACATACCCATACACTCACGTCAACGCACTAATTCTGATTCTAAGATACGATGAACATACATACATACATACACACACAGAACACACATACATATGCAGAACACACAACCACACGCACATACACACACGCCAACGCACTAATTCTGATTCTAAGATACGATGAACATACATACATACACACACACATATACGTACACATATATATACACACAGTACATACATACATATACATACACACACAATCACGTCAACGCACTAATTCTGATTCTAAGATACGATGAACATACACACACACACACACACACACACACACACACACACACACACACACACTCATTTATAATCTCTCTCAAGTAGTTATATATTTTTTGTGATGATATTTTAATACAGTATTGATAATAATAAAACACCTTTGTCCACCATTACCATTATTATTACATTGTATTAATTAAGATGATTATTATTATTATTATTATTATTATTATTATTATTGTTATTATTATTATTATTATTATTATTATTGTTATTATTATTATTATTATTATTATTATTATTATTGTTATTATTATTATTGTTATTATTATTATTATTATTGTTATTATTATTATTGTTATTATTATTATTATTATTATTATTATTGTTATTATTATTGTTATTATTATTATTATTATTATTATTATTTTTGTTATTATTATTGTTATTATTATTTATGATGATATTAATATTTTAGTCATTATTATTATTATTGTTGTTATTATTGTTATTATTATTTATGATGATATTAATATTTTAGTAATTATTATTATTATTATTATTATTATTTATGATGATGTTAATATTTTAGTCATTATTATTATTATTATTGTTGTTATTATTGTTATTATTATTTATGGTGATATTAATATTTTAGTAATTCTTTATAATACAACCATTTTTGTATACAGTATACAATCTTATATATATTAACTGTACAATCATATCAGTATAATTTATAATACCATTTATACTGTATATTATATAATTAAGAACTTAGTGTATGT
>JAWZYT010000587.1:20000-25000 GCA_034508575.1 Petrolisthes manimaculis | reverse complement strand
TTATTATTATTATTATTATTATTATTATTATTATTATTATTATTATTATTATTATTATTATTATTATTATTATTATTATTATTATTATTCTTTAACTAACGCTTCTTCTTCTTCTTCTTCTTCTTCTACAGTTGCAATTGATTTGATCGTGCAACACATCCGGGACATCCTTCGACCACGGCAGGCGGTCGGGACGGATGTGGAGGACACCCAACACCAACACACACACAAACGTACACGACACAACTCGGATAGCTTCTTTAAGAGACCTCATTAGTGGGAGAGAGAGAGAGAGAGAGAAGGGAGAGAAGGGGAGGGAGAAGGGAGAGAAGGGGAGGATGGGAGGGAGAAGGGAGAGAAGTGGGGTGGATGGGAGAGAGATTGGGAGAGAAGGGGAGGATGGGAGGGAGAAGGGAGAGAAGGGGAGGATGGGAGGGAGAAGGGAGAGAAGGGGAGGATGGGAGAGGGAGGGAGAGAAGGGGAGGATGGGAGGGAGAAGGGAGAGAAGGGGAGGATGGGAGAGAGAAGGGAGAGAAGGGAGGATGGGAGGGAGAAGGGAGAGAAGGGGAGGATGGGAGGGAGAAGGGAGAGAAGGGGAGGATGGGAGAGAGATTGGGAGAGAGAGGGAGGTAGAGAGAGAGTGTAGGTAAAAATATATCATAGATTAATATTAAAATGATTATTGAAAGGAGAGAGAAGAGAGGAAGGAAGGAAAGGGAGGAGGAGGAAGGAGAGAGGAAGAGAGGAAGAGGAGGAGGGAGGGGAAGGAAAGAAGGAAGGAAGGAGAGAGAAAGAGAGGAGGGAAGGGAAGGAAGGAAAGGGAGAGAAAAGAAGGAAAGAAAGGAGAAAGGAAAAAGAAGGAGAGAAGGAAATAAAATAAAAGTAAGTTATTGAAGTAGTAAATAAATTATTGCATTTAGTTTTGTTAATAATAATAATAATAATAATAATAATAATAATTGTAACACATTATTATTTTCAGCACAAAACAATACACAACAAGTACAGTCTAGTCTGGTTATATAATGAATAAATTAATAATGAATGAATGAATAATGAATAAATAGATAAATAATGAATGAATAAATAATAAATAAATAAATAATGAATGAATAGTGAATAAATGAATAATGAATGAATAAATAATAAATAAATCGATAATGAATGAATAATGAATAAATAAATAATGAATGAATAGTGAATAAATGAATAATGAATGAATAGTGAATAAATGAATAATGAATGAATAAATAATAAATAAATCGATAATGAATGAATAGTGAATAAATAAATAAATAATGAATGAATAGTGAATAAATAAATAATGAATAAATAAATAATGAATAAATAATAACTAATGAATAAATAAGTAAATAATGTGTTTGTGTGTATATGTGTATGTGTGTGTGTGTTATTCATTACCATGTTATGTATTAATTTAAGGATATAATTATATAGCACATTATTTTGGATGGTTAATTATTCCGGAGCAAATTATTCCTCCATTTATTATTATTATTATTATTATTATTATTATTATTATTATTGTTATTATTATTATTATTATTATTGTTGTTATTATTATTATTGTTGTTATTATTATTATTGTTGTTATTATTATTATTATTGTTATTGTTGTTATTATTATTATTATTACTATTATTATTGTTATTATTATTGTTATTATTATTATTATTATTATTATTATTTTTTTTTTTTTTTTTTTTTTTTTTTTTTTTTTTTTTTTTTTTTTTTTTGGATAAATTAGGATGCTCCAATTAATTAATCTCTCCAAAATATACAACTTTTAGTCACATAATTGTTACCAAGTATAATTTACTACTACTAGGATATAAGTAAATATATATAAGTTAATTAATTAAAGTAGGTAATTAATATCCTTCATAAAAAGTATTAATAAATCCAGTACTATTAAATGTAGGGAATAATTTATATGTTTGTAAAAAATAGGAATTATAGGAATATTATTATTATTATTATTATTATTATTATTATTATTATTATTATTATTATTATTATTATGATTATTGTTATTATTATTATTATGATTATTGTTATTATTATTATTATTATTATTATTATTATTATTATTATTATTATGATTATTGTTATTATTATGATTATGATTATGATTAATGTTATTATTATTATTATTATTATTATTATTATTATTATTATTGTTATTATTATTATTATTATTATTATTATTATTATTATTATTATTATTATGATTATTGTTATTATTATTATTATTATTATTATTATTATTATTATTATTATTATTATGATTATTGTTATTATTATGATTATTGTTGTTATTATTATTATTATTATTATTATTATTATTATTATTATGATTATTGTTATTATTATGATTATTGTTGTTATTATTATTATTATTAAACTTTTTTGAGTTGCCAAATTCCCATTGCAAAATTTATGTACAGTAGTTTAGAAGGATATCCCATGTGTGTGTGTGTGTGTGTGTGTGTGTGTGTGTGTGTGTGTGTGTGTGTGTGTGCAATAATGTTTAATTTTCCAAGGAATTAATATGTCTATGCAAAGCTTTATTATTTGCTGTAAAACATAATTATTATTTGTCATAAAACATTATTATTATTTACCGTAAAACATAATTATTATTTGCTGTAAAACATAATTATTTGCCATAAAACATAATTATTATTTACCGTAAAACATAATTATTAGCCGTAAAACATAATAATTTGTCATAAAACATTATTATTTGTCGTAAAACATAATAATTTGTCATAAAACATAATAATTTGTCATAAAACATAATTATTTGTCGTAAAACATTATTATTTGCTGTAAAACATAATTATTATTTGCCGTAAAACATAATTATTTGTCATAAAACATAATTATTTGCCTTAAAACATAATTATTATTTGTCGTAAAACATTATTATTATTTGTCGTAAAACATAATTATTTGCCGTAAATAGTATTATTTGCTTTTATTATATGTAACCTAATATACTATGTAAAAATACAGTACCAATTTTTTTTTTATAGTGTCTTGTGAAAATTTCCCATTATTTATTTATTCATTATTTATTTATTTATTATATATTTATTATTTATTTATTTATTATATATTTATTATTTATTTATTATATATTTATTATTTATTTATTCATTATATATTTATTATTTATTTATTCATTATATATTTATTATTTATTTATTCGTTATATATTTATCATTTATTTATTCATTATTTATTTATTTATTATATATTTATTATTTATTTATTCATTATATATTTATTATTTATTTATTCATTATATATTTATTATTTATTTATTCATTATATATTTATTATTTATTTATTCATTATATATTTATTATTTATTTATTCATTATTTATTTTGGTTTATATTAACATTAGTACTGTATTCATTATAATGTATATTTTAATTTCATTCCCCACTATACTTTTTATGGTATTAATATAAAAGTACTTTATTCAATATATTATATGTTTTAGTATTATTACCCACTATTATATTATATGCTATTTAAAGTTAATGTAATTTTGATCATGTAAATATATATTTCTATGTTTATTTATTGCATTTGATAATATTTATTGTATTATTTTGTTCCAGTAAAGAATTTTGAGGTTAAATTAGCTGTGTAAATTAATATTAATAAAAATTACCATACTGTAAGTTAGGTTAGGTTAGGCTTCACTATTTTTTCATTATTTATAAATTTCTCAACACTAAATTATACTAAATTACACTAAAATACACTAAAATACACTAAAATACACTAAAATACACTAAATTACACTAAAATACACTAAAATACACTAAAATACACTAAAATACACTAAATTACACTAAAATACACTAAATTACACTAAATTACACTAAAATACACTACTGTAGGTTAGGTTAGGTTGGGATTCACTAATTTTTCATCATTTTTTCATTAATTTCTCAACACTAAATTTTTCCGTGAACATGACTACAGTATTCTCACATCTACAAATTCCCATTGGCGGGGGGGACTGGGGGGGTGCGGGAGTAGGGGACAGGCTTGGGGGTGCGGGAATAGGGGGACAGGCTTGGGGGGTGCGGGAGTAGGGGACAGGCTTGGGGAGGGGGTGCGGGAATAGGGGGACAGGCATTCTACCCACCCCAAGATTGTCCCCCTATTCCCACGCACCCCAAACTCCCCCCCCCCCAAAGCCTGCCCCCTACTCCCACACCCCCTAAGGAGTTTTAATTTGAAGTTTTATTGTTCTAAATAAAACTTTAGTTGTTTTAAATTAAACTATAAGTTGTTTTATTTTTTAAGGGGGTGTGGGAGTAGGGGACAGGCTTGGGGGGGACTGAGGAAATAGGGGACAGGCTTGGGATGGGTAGAAAGCCTGTCCCCTTATTCCAGCACCCCCCTAACCCCCCCAAGCCTGTCCCCCTATTCCAGCACCCCCCTAACCCCCCCAAGCCTGTCCCCCTATTCCAGCACCCCCCTAACCCCCCCAAGCCTGTCCCTTTATTTTTCAGAGACACATAATAAAGACATTTTGGAAATCCGAAATCTTGGGTTTGTTTACATTTTCAAAACAAAGGTCAATAGAAAAACTTAATACCTATTTCATGGTGTTTATATAATTATTTACTACATTTATAGAGTCCATTAACTAATTTATATAACTAGTTTTATATACAACTAATGATTTACATGCTTAATATATTTTTTTTTGCTATATAAAGGACACATATGGTAGTTTATTTGACCACGTGACTCCTCTCTCTCTCTCTCTCTCTCTCTCTCCCAAGACGCCATTGTTTGTTTACATTTTGTGTTGTTGTTATTTAAATCGCTTATATCTTGGTCCATCCTACATCCTTCACTCATCCAAGACAAAGGTAAATTAAATAAAATAGTGTACATTATAAATATATAGATGATAATAGATAGTTTTTAGTTATATAGATGATA
>JAWZYT010000587.1:10000-12500 GCA_034508575.1 Petrolisthes manimaculis | reverse complement strand
CACACACACACACAGAGAGAGACAGATACACACACACACAACACAGACACACCCACTATCTCCCCCTCCCTCCCTCACACACACACACACACACAGACAGACACACACAACACACACACACAGACAAACCAACTAACCTGGTGGTGACTGAGGGAGTTTATCATGTACATCAGGTCTCAAGGTGTCTATAGGTGGTGCCAGTGGATTCTTTATACCGTGTCCTCCATTTACAAACTCGAGTGGCGTATCATCAGGCAATCCCAGGCGCTGCTGTAGAATGGACACTCTCACTTGAAGCGGCACCTCACGCTGATTATATTATACACACATTATATATAGACATGTACTCACTGGTTATATACACACTTATTAATTAGGGACTAGATTTTTTAGTTATACACACTTTGTCACTAGTTATATACCTATTTATATATGTATACACACGTAGTAACTATATATATACCTACATACATATATATACACACGTAGTAACTATATATATACCTACATACATATATATACACACGTCGTAACTATATATATACCTACATACATATATATATATATATATATATATATATATATATATATATATATATATAGTATATAAATGCGTATATATAAACTTAGTAACTAGTAGATACATAGATAGATAAATAGATAGATAAATAGATAGATAAATAGATAGATAAATAGATAGATAGACAGTCAAATAGATAGATAGACAGTCAGATAGATAGATAGACAGTCAGATAGATAGATAGACAGTCAGATAGATAGATAGACAGTCAGATAGATAGATAGACAGTCAGATAGATAGATAGACAGTCAGATAGATAGATAGACAGTCAGATAGATAGATAACTAAATAGATAGACCCTCAGATAGATAACTAACTAAATCTATAAATAATTAGATAAAATCAATACTCACCTGTAAATCATGTAACGGTGGTGACGAGGCATCCATAAGAGACGTACTGCCAGGTGAAGGTCGACTCGGATACGACGTCTGTAGGTATTGTGGTGGTGACATCGGGGACCTGTCACACCAACCCCCCTGTAACTCAGTAGATGATACTAACGGTACCTGGTGGCCAGAAGGAAGAACTATATAGTAGTGGTGGTGGTAATAATAATAATAATAATAATAATAATAATAATAATAATAGTAATAGTAATAGTAATAGTAATAGTAATAATAATAATAATAATAATAGTAATAATAATAATAATAATAATAATAATAATAATAATAAATGGTGGTGGTGGTGTTTGTGGTGGTGTTGTTGTTGTTGTTGTTTTTGTTGTTGTTGTTGTGTGTGTTTTAGTAGGAGGGGAAAAGAGGTATTAGTGTGTGTTTTTGTTTCTGTATATGTGTGTGTGTGTGTGTGTGTGTGTGTGTGTGTGTGGCAGTGCATAACATATAATATAAAAAACAATATAGTATTTTCATATAATAATAAAAATAGAAAATGTATATACAACTTACACCTTCAAAACTCAACAACAATAATAATAAAAATAAATAAATAAATAAATAAAATAAATAATAAAGTAAATAAAAAAAAAAATAGAAAAAAAAATAGATAAATAAATAAATAAATAAAATAAATAGATAAATAAATAAATAAATAAATAAATAGATAAATAAAAAAAAAAAAAAAAAAAAAAAAAAGATAAATAAATAAATAATAAATCAAGGCATCTCGAACGAATTTAATGAGTGGTTGTTTACCTGTGTCTGAGTGGTGAGTGGTTCGTAGGACTGTGGTTCCGGTGGTGATCTGAGAATGGTGGTAGTGAGTGGTGAGGTGGAGCAGCTGAGTGGTGATGACACAGGGAGTGGTGAGGGAGAAGGAGGAGGTACTGTATATTGTGGCTGAGATTGTGTCTGTATGTGTGTCAGGTGATGGTGTTGTGATGGTGGTTGTTGTTGGTGGTGATGGTGTTGTTGATGTTGTTGGTGTTGGTGTTGTTGTAAGTGGTGTGTTGTTGTTGTTTGTTGTTGTTGGTGTTGTTGTTGGTGTTGGTGGTGGTGTAGGTGTGTTGTTGTTTGTGGTGGTGGTGGTGGTTGTTGTTGTTGTGTTGTTGTTGTTGTTTGTGTTGATGGGAATGTCTGTGAGGTGTCATTAGCTGTGAGTGGAAGACTACGACAATGTTCAGGCAGGGAAAACACATGTGGCTCCACCGGTAATGGTATAGGTGGAGGCAAAGTGGAGGTATCAAGGCTTAGTATACCACCACCTCCACCATTACCATCTCCACCACCATTATTACCATCTCCACCACTACCACCTCCACCAATACCTCCACCTTTGTCTCCACCCATACCCAATGTACCAAAAAATGAAAGAGTGGTTTGTGATGAATCCATATAGCCACTTGTGGATGTCGTACCACTGTGTTGGCTAGATGGGGGAGCGCCGCCCCCTGTACCCTGCCCCCCACCATCTTCAGCACTTGTTGTAGCTTGTGATAGATGCATGGCTTGTAGTACA
>JAWZYT010000586.1:122500-125567 GCA_034508575.1 Petrolisthes manimaculis | reverse complement strand
TGATGGTGAATGATGACAATATTGATGGTGAATGATAATGATGAGATACGATGGTGAAGATGATTATGATAATGGTGAGGATGATATAATAATAAATAATCATCACCCATCAAATTCTAATCGAAAAAACCCACACACACAAACAAACAAACAAACAACAAACAACAACTCATTATTTCAAGAGTTTAGTGTCGCGTTTTGAGTACTTTGTTTTCGATGCCATTTTGTTTTGGCGGTGGAATGGTGGTAGTGGTGGGTTGGTGGTAGTGGTGGTTGGTGGTAGTGGTAGTATTGGCGTTGGTAGTATTGGTGGTGGTAATATTTGTGTTGGTGGTTGTAGTGGTGATAGTGGTAGCGGTAATAGTAGTGATGTTGGTGGTTGTGGTAGTGATGGTTATAATGGTAGTGGTAGTGTTGGTGATGGTAGTGGTCTGGTGGTAGAGTGTGTTTTTTCATTGGTGTGTAAATATATTTGTGTATATTCATTGACGTGTGTACAGTGACGGGTGTACAAGATGACACCTGCCATTAAAACTCAGTGACAACAACAATGCCGACCCAAATATTGGTATCTCAAATTAATAACGAGCTGGATAATGAAAATAAATGTACCCCTTACCTTCCTATATTGACATCTATTATGCCAGGGCGAGTTTTGGTGTGGGGTAGTTTATTTTTCAGCTATATAGGTCCGTCTCTTGGTACCAATGTTATTAATTTTCACCCTTTCCTCCCTCAGTGTGATAATACGATTTCTATCAACTATGCTTGTCGTGGCCCCGACCATATTTGTTCAGTTTAAATAAAAAATGGTGGGCTGTTGTTCTCCTCAGGGGCGAAAGTCGTGAGCACAACAGTAGCGGAAAATATGGTAACACTTCCATGTTGTATGACCTTGAGACACTGGCTGTGAGTAGAAGAAGAAGAATTTTAGGGCTTTATGCCTATCGACTCCTGGTGTTGGTCATTAAGGCAGTCAGTGTTGTTACATCAACATATTTTCCCCCAGCCTACAAGGTTTGCTATCCTTGTTTTTACAGCCGGGTACCTACTTACTGCTGGGGGTGAACAGGGGACATACAGCCGGGTACCTACTTACTGCTAGGTGAACAGGGACATAGGGGGCTTGGGAAAATTGTCCAACAATTCTACTGACCCAGGAATCGAACCGGGATCTCTCGCGTCCTAGGCGAGTGTAAAGTAAGAATCATGGTAAAGTAAGAATAATATTGTGTTTGTGAGGTAAGAATAATTGTGTTGGTGAAGTAAGAATAATATTGTGTTTGTGAAGTAGTAAAGGAACGAAAGAATAAATAAAAAAAATGGTGGATAAAGGAAGGTACAAAAAAATGGAAGAGAGGAAGAAGAGGAAAGAAATCGAAACTAGGAAAATGATGGATAAAGAAAGGGGATAAAGAAAGGAGTAGGGACAGGGGGGAATAAAAAAAATGGAGGAAAAGTGAGGGAGTTCCTTTAATACATTTACATATCCAGACCATATCCCCCACATATCCCCCCCCTCCACCACCACCCACTCCCCCTCCCCTACACCACCACCACCACCACCACCACACCCTCCCCCTACACCTACCTTTTTCCCTACACTCTCTGCTTCGGTCCCAGTTTACCATACCCCCCAACCAACCAACCCACACCCACACCCACACCCACTCCCAAATCCTCAGTCATCTGCCACACACACACACACACACACACACACACACCAGGCACTAATCCACCCACACTCAAACCATCTCTAGCCTCACACACCCTAATGAAATAAAAATATAAATAAATACATAAAAAATGAATAAATTAACAAATAAATAACAAATAAATAATAAATAAAACCCCTTAATAATTATACTATCCAATATACAATAAAAAAAAGCACAATGAAGTAATTAAAACAGACAACGAGGTAAATGAGTCCTTCAAATATTGCCACGAAACACACACACACACATCTATAGGGAAGGAGCTTGTTTCGTGGCATGGTCAGGAGGAATCAGAAGAAGAAATTAAATCCAGGATATTATTATTATTATTATTATTATTATTATTATTATTATTATTATTATTATTATTATTATTATTATTATTATTATTATTATTATTATTATTATTATTATTATTATTATTATTATTATTAATTGTAAGGGCTTTCTTTTTCAACCCCTTCCACACACACACACACTGCTCTCTCAGGCTAATTTCTTCCCAGGATATTTTTACTATTACTATTATTGCTATTATTAAGGGCTCTCTCTTAACCCCAACTCCCACCCCCACCCACCACTCCCCCAGGCTAATTTCTGGACTGGAATGGCCCCTGGAGAGAAGAAATTGTCATGGTGGGAATTTCAGTGTGACAGCCGCAGGGGAAGTAAACTAAATAGATGTACAGTCATACACTTTAGTCTAGGTCTCTCTCTCTCTCTCTCTCTGTCTGTCTGTCTCTGTCTGTGTATGTGTCTGTCTGTCTGTCTCTCTCTGTGTCTCTGTGTCTCTCTGTCTGTCTGTCTCTCTGTGTGTCTGTCTCTGTCTGTGTCTGTCTCTGTCTGTGTCTGTCTCTGTCTGTGTCTGTCTCTGTCTCTCTGTCTCTCTGTCTCTCTGTCTGTCTCTCTCTCACACACACATACACACACAGTGAAGGAATTTAAATAGCTATAGGTAAGGAGGTAGTTAGTTAGTTAGTTAGATATATAGGTAAGGAGGTAGTTAGTTAGTTAGTTATTAGTTAGGTATATAGGTAAGAAAGTAGGTACATAAACAAATCACCTGGTAGTTTGGTATGTCAATAGGTAAATGGATAGGTAAATACAATAATAGGTATGTAATAGAATAACGTGAAGTTTGTAAGGTAGGTAGGTAAGTAGGTATGTAGGTATGTTGGTAGATAGGTAGGTATGTTGGTATCTAGACAGATATGTAGGGTAGGTTGGTAGGGAGGGAGGTAGGCAGAGAGGTAGGTAGGTAGGTAGGGAGGGAGAAGTATAGGTAGGGAGGTAAGGAAGGGAAGGAAAAGGAAAGGGAAGGGTAAAAGGAAAATGAAGGAACGAAGGAC
>JAWZYT010000586.1:0-115000 GCA_034508575.1 Petrolisthes manimaculis | reverse complement strand
GAAATTTTGCTTTTGGCGGGGAATTTTTGCTTTTGGTGGGAATTTATTTTGCTTTGGGTAGGACATTTTTGCTCTTGTCGGGAAGTTTTTGCTTTTGGCGGAAAACATTTTGCTTTTTGGCGGGAAAACATTTTGCTTTTTGGCGTGAACACAATATTTAGGCATCGTCGCTCTGATCCTGAATACACTCCCATCACAACATCCTGAAGGGAGGTGATGAGAGGTAAGTTTGGTCGTGTCCTCATTTTTCTATTCACGGCAGCGGGCAAAAATCTCCCTCAGTTTATTAATCTAGTCTCAAAATTTTCCTCAGTTTATTATTCTAGTTTCAAAATTTTTCGAGTTATAACATTCTCCTCTCAAAATTTTCCTCAGGTTATTATTCTAGTTTCAACATTTTTCGAGTTATAAAATTCTCCTCTCAAAATTTTGTCCCGAAACGATATCTTTAAAAGTTGACACTGCTAAAGTATGGAGTGTTGATTATATTATTATTATTATTTTTTAAGTTTAGGGTACTTAATAATTTGCTGTTCTAATGAATATTTTTTAAGGTATTGCAAATTCGGCCAACTCTTATATAATCACCCAAATTCTCTCTCTCTCTCTCTCTCTCTCTCTCTCTCTCTCTCTCTCTCTCCCTGTGGTGTGTGTGTGTGTGTGTGTGTGTGTGTGTGTGTGTGTGTGTGCATCATCAAGGATACCTCACTTGGATGCCATCAGTAAATACCTGCACATCCAATCACTCTCGCATCGCTTACCTTCCTTCCTTCCTTCCTTCCTTCCTTCCTTCCTTCCTCATCATACACACTCAACCTTCCTTCCTTCTTTCCTCATCCCACATTTTCAACCTTCCTTCCTTCTTTCTTCATCCCACATTTTCAATCTTCCTTCTATCTTTCTTCATCCTACACTTTCAATCTTCCTTCCTTCCTAATCTCATCCTACACTTTCAACCTTCCTTCCTTCTTTCTTCATCCTACACTTTTAATCTTCCTTCCATCTTTCTTCATCCTACACTTTCAACCTTCCTTCCATCTTTCCTCATCCCCACATTTTCAATCTTCCTTCCTTCTTTCCTCATCCCACACTTTCAACCTTCCTTTCTTCTTTCCTCATCCCACATTTTCAATCTTCCTTCCTTCTTTCTTCATCCTACACTTTCAATCTTCCTTCCTTCTTTCTTCATCCCACATTTTCAACCTTCCTTCCTTATTTCCTCATCCCAAATTTTTAACCTTCCTTCTTACACATACTGTCTCACTTCCACGTCACCTCCCTTCTGTCACCACCTATATAACATAACATAACATAACGTAACATAACCCTATAGAGTACACATCTTCTCTCACCATATCTTACCTCTCCTCATCTCACCTCACCTCTCCTCTCCTCTCCTCACTACACATCCTCTCTCATTCCACCTCTCCTCACCTCACCTCTCCTCACCTCACCTTATTTCAGGCCAGAAGTCGATAAGGAGTGAGCTATCTCCGGTTTATCTTCACACAGCCAATATACTTCTTGTCTTTCTTCCTTCCTCCCACCTCATTATTCTTTCTCTCTCTCTCTTTTACACCTTCTTCTTCTTCTTCTTCTTCTTCTTCTCTGGAGCTTAATCCTATACTTTCCTTCTTTTATTTTTTATTATATAATTCGTGTTTATTTTTTTATATTTTTTTTTCTCTCTCTCTCTCTGTCTCTCTCTTTCTCTCACTTCCGATCCTTGACTTGTTTCTTCCCCCACTCTCTCTCTCTCTCTCTCTCTCTCTCTCTCTCTCTCTCTCTCTCTCTCTTCTCTCTCTCTCTCTCTCTCTGTCTCTCCTCTCTCTCTCTCTCTTTCATTCCTTCCACCCAATTCCATTCCTTATCTCCTTCCTTCCCTCCCACATACTTTCTCTCTTCTTTTTTATTTCCCCGTCTCTCTCCTTCCTCTACCTATACCCCACTTTCATCTTTTCCCTCCTTCCCTCCATTATCTACCTATCTTTCAACACATCTTTTCCTCCCCACTTCATTCCTTCCTCTCTCTCTCTCTCTCTCTCTCTCTCTCTCTCTCTCTCTCTCTCTCTCTCTCTCTCTCTCTCTCCTATCCACATTACCACTCCCTCCCCCTCCCTCTTTCTCTCCATTTGCATGCATGTGTGTGCGTACATGTGTGCATATTTATGTGTCAGTGTGTGTGTGTGTGTGTGTGTGTGTGGTTCCCTGATAATCATAAATGCATGTATATGTGTGTATGTACTGTATGTATGTATGTGTGTGTATGTATGTATGTATGTGTGTATATATGTAAAATTGAGTAGCCGACTAGTATTAAAATTTTGTTCCACGTATATAAATATTTTCGTTCTGTAATTGCTAGTTAAATTACTGTGTGTGTGTGTGTGTGTGTGTGTGTGTGTGTGTGTGTGTGTGTGTGTGTGTGTGTGTGTTCCTTAGCTCCTCCCAGTTGTGTTCATTTTTCTTCCACCACCACTATATTAATTGTCCTCTCTCTCTCTCTCTCTCTCTCTCTCTCTCTCTCTCTCTCTCTCTCTCTCTCTCTCTCTCTGTTATCATTACACTTATAGAAACACGAAAGAAGCAAGATATAGGAAAGAAGAGGAGGAAGGAGGAATAAATAAAAGAATAAAAGGGAGGGAGGGAGGGAGGAAAGTGTAAAGGAAAAAGAAAGAACGAAAGGAAGGAAGATAGGAAGATAGAGGAAAGTAAAGGAGGGATATGTGAAAGAAGGAAGGAAAGAGGAATGAAATAATTTAGGAAGGAACAAAGATTGAATGAATGAAGAATGAAATGTAAGGAAGGAAAGGCGACAAAATTTCTGCCTATAAAAAGTGTCATACGCTGTAACACACACACACACACACACACACACACACACACACACACACACACATACATACAAGAGCACAACGGAACAATGGGCTCAAACTTCCTACTCCCATTACCACACACACACACACACACACCTTTAAACTACTCAAATACGTGCACACATCCAATCACACACACACACACACACATGAATAATAATAATCAGGAACTTTACTCATACAAACACACACACACACACACACACGCACGCACGCACATACATACATAATGACAATGAACACACACACACACACACACGCACATACATAATGACAATGAACACACACACACACACACACTAAAGCACGCACGCACGCAGACACACACTCATTCACACCCTCGCCTAACTAAAGCACACACACACTCGCACACTAAAGCACGCACGCACGCACGCACGCACGCAAAATCACACGGTACTTCACTTTCCTCCTTCCCTCCCTCCCTTCCATTCTACCACCTACCTTTCTTCCTTCCCTTCCCTTCCATTCTCCTCCTACCACCTACCTTTCCTCCTTCCCTCCATTCTCCTTCTACCACCTACCTTTCTTCTTTCCCTTCCCTTCCATTCCCTTCCATTCTCATTCTACCACCTACCTTTCTTCCTTCCCTTCCCTTCCATTCTCATTCTACCACCTACCTTTCCACCTTCCCTCCATTCCATTCTCATTCTACCACCCACCTTTCTTCCTTCCCTCCCTTCCATTCTCATTCTACCACCTACATTTCCTCCTTCCCTCCATTCCATTCTCCTTCTACCACCTACCTTTCCACCTTCCCTCCCTTCCATTCTCATTCTACCACCTACATTTCCTCCTTCCCTTCCCTTCCATTCTCATTCTACCACCTACCTTTCCTCCTTCCCCTCCATTCCATTCTCCTTCTACCATGCTAACCTCTACTTACACATTGCCTGTCTCAGCTTTCGGTCGACAAATGATAGTGTTAAGACATTGCTATCGAGTGGAGAGAGAGAGAGAGAGAGAGAGAGAGGAGAGAGAGAGAGAGAGAGAGAGAGAGAGAGAGAGAGAGAGAGAGAGAGAGAGAGAGAGAGAGAGAGAGACTACAATTCAATAACAAGGAATTATTTGGTCATATCTCAACTCTTTGTCTATATATATACTGTATATATATATGGTATAAGTTCATGATTTGTTACTCCAATATTATGTTCAGTTTTATTTATCTTTCTCCTAGATATTATATTTTTCATTGTCCAAAATATTGAAAGCAGATATTTTATATGTAATCTTTTGTTATCCGTTGTCATCTCGTCCCATCATACTGAACGGAGTTTGTGTTTGTTTATTTTGTTCTGTGTGTGTGTGTGTGTGTGTGTGTGTGTGTGTGTGTGTGTGTGTGTGTGTGTGTGTGTGTGTGTGTGTGTGTGTGTGTGTGTGTGTGTGTGTTTGATATGAAAAGAATTTATTTACGGCATTTTTGTGTTGTGTGATCTAGGGTACTGCTGGAGAAGACTGAAGAGGAAATACATAACTGTACAGTATATGCCTTGGGGGATAAAATATTAAAATAGGGATAAAAAATAACACGTACTTAGCTAATTGAGAAGATGAAAGTGTCTGTCTCTAAAGGTAAAAGAAAGGTGGTAATATAACTGGAAGGAATATAATTAGGTCTATGTTCATCTACATATCCAGAAATCGTGATCCGACAACAACAATCCAATTGAAGGAAGAGGATTTAACGAAGCCAAACACCACCATCCTATGTAACAAAGAGAATGTACTGAAGAAAATATATAATGCAATCCATACCATTACTCTTAAAGAAACATATTTAACATAGACTCTTCTGTTTATTATATATATATATATATATATATATATATATATATATATATATATATATATATATATATATATATATATATATATATATATATATATATATATATATTGTAAGTCATCATACAGTTTAACCCTCACACAGAAAACCAAATCATATATATATACCGGTATATAAATAACCAATTAATTAAACAGTTTACCTGGAGATGTACAGTAAGGTAACTAACAAATTAATTAAATAGTTACACAATGTCTCAACAATATATATGAGTGTGTTAGTTAGCATTATAATTATAATGATTTACACTGAGTTCTGTTTATACCTTGAATCCATTTAATTAAGCTAATGAGAAACACCTGTTGACACTCTAAAAGGATTGAGAGTTGACCTTATCTATTCCTTACGACTTAATGCACCATTTGTGGTTTGACTGTCTGCAGCCTTAAAGGAGCAAAGTCCCTGTTGGTAAATTTGGAGCAACTGATTCCTCCAAACTATTCCAAGCAACAGAACGCCGTTATTTCTGCTCTTCTGGTCCTGTTTCCTAGCATACTTTGGAGGAATCAAGGCACTGCAGTGTACCAAAAGAGAATTACTGTATACTCCTTTAAAGGTTCCATGACACTAGCAACCCTTCCCCTTCCTCCAGCCTTAGATAGATAGATAGATAGATAGATAGATAGATAGATAGATAGATAGATAGATAGATAGATAGATAGATAGATAGATATATAGGTAGATAGATAGATAGATAGCCATTTACGCATTTAAGGAGTAGATAAGAGAGAGAGAGAGAGAGAGAGAGAGAGAGAGAGAGAGAGAGAGAGAGAGAGAGAGAGAGAGAGAGAGAGAGAGAGTATATGGAAGCTATATATGTGTACGTACATACATACGTGCGTGTGCATATGTATTTGTTTGTTTATGTGTTTTAGTGGATAATATATTGTGGTAATTCATGGTATATAAACATACAGTGACGACAGGTACATCTATAGTCCTTCAACACACTTCCCTTTACACCTTATAATTATATGGTCAAGGATTATGTGCCGCGACTGTACTATCGAAATTAATGCTGGAGAACGGAGGTAACGTATAGTAGGTGTGTTTTTATTTCCTTCGTCTTTCTATTACCTTTATCTATTCCCCTTCAATAGTCTTATACAGGGTCTTTCTGGCCTAGAGTTAAGACAGTCTTCTTTCTCATTCTCAGATCAATCCAAACTGACCTGAGAACGGAGGAAAGTTTGCTCGTATACTGCTAAAAATATCCCAGAGTGTGAGGATGGCGTGAAAAGTAGGCTAGGCTAGGCTAGGCTAGGCTAGGCTATGTGGGTCAGATGCAGGATTGACTGGTGAGTTCACTGAGTTGTTCATTTTGGGAACCTTTGATCTAGTCAGAAAACTGGAGGTAAATGAGTCCTTCAAATATTGAAAAACAAAACAAAACAATATCTTCTCCAGATATACCTAACTTTTAAACATTACCATTTCCCTTCAAATCACAAATAAAAATGCATCGTAAAAAAGTACCATAGCAAATACTTATGTAATTATTTACCAATGTGTGTATGTATAGTATAGGTCTGTGTGTACTACCATGGCTGAAAGTGCTTGACCAGGGTCGAAGGAGTGTTGGTGAGCAACTGAACAGAGTTCGAACAAGTGAATATTCCAAACCATTCACAACGTTGAGAGAGGTTTAGAAGACTCACTTTTTCGAACTCTGTTCAGTTGCTTTCCAACACTATTTGGACCCTGGTCAAGCACTATCAGCCATGGCTGTACGTATAGGTCCGTGTGTATCTGTGTGTGTACGTATAGGTCCGTGTGTATCTGTGTGTGTACGTATAGGTCCGTGTGCATTAACAATTCAAGGGGAAAAAAGTAAATTGCTAAGTACTCATTTTAATACTCACGTTGTGAAGGTCTCCGTGGTGGTGGTGGTGGTGGTGGTGGTTGCTGTGATACTGGTGGTAGTTGTGGTAGACGTTCCTAGTTGTTAGTTGCTGTGGTAGAAGGAATTAGCCGTTACTGTGGTTGGTTGTAAAAGTTATATGTTGTTGCATGTGGTAAAAAAAAGGTGATCAATCTCGAGACTGTGAGGGAATAATAATAATAATAATAATAATAATAATAATAATAATAATAATAATAATAATAATACGGTAGCCTACTTTGCTGGAGAAAAATTATACAAAGGTTGGTTTGAAAAATAGTTAAAGTGCGATACAAATGGTGAAGTTACAGCTGTGTGTGTGTGTGTGTGTGTGTGTGTGTGTGTGTGTGTGTGTGTGGTTGCAAGTAAGCTAGCTATATATAAAAAAAATAGTATGAGTTAATCTCCATGGGGTGTGTGGTTGCAATTAAGTAACTAGTATATAGGTTAATTAAAACTGCATGAAACACAATGTAATGGTATCCTAGTGGTGGGTTGGAGTGGAGTAGCAAGAGTTTGGTTGGCCAGGAAACTTTGTATGACAGAGGAAACTGAAAAAAAAAACAATACTGTAAGTAGAGTATTGTTGGAGTATTAAGGCAACGAGGAATGTAATGTTGAAGAGAATAATTATACAACTAAGAATAACTGCAGTAAGATAGAAACATATAAACAAGTAAACATTGAGGTGGTATGAACAGCAATATGGTAGAGACTATCTCACTAACTTGTGCTGGATATAATAGTTTAGTTTAGCGAGTACGAACACTACGGTAGTGAATATGTATATAGTATGATTGGGTCAATGTTTAACGTGATGAGAAATAATACTTAACAATGTGATATGACAGGAAATGAATAAAAATGATGGTAGGTGGTGTCAAGTATAGTAATGATCGAGGTGGGGAAGGAAGTCCGCCAACCAACCTCTCACTGCACTAACCGGGCATCCACTGGCACACACACACACAGTCCTCCCACTCCTACCAGTCTGCCTGCCTGCCTGCGTACCTACCTACCTCCTACCTACCTACCTCCTTCCCTCCCTCCCTCCTTCTCTCTCTCCTTACCTCCCTAGTCCCTACCACTACTAACCACCTGCCAGGTATGGTGGATTCTGATTCATCCTCACTCACTATTATAAATATGTTTCTGGAGATTGGTCTGGGGTGGGTATGGTGTAAGAGAGGATAGTATTTGTGTATGGTATCGTGTACTAGGTGTTGTTTTAATGTTCCTTGGCATGTGTGTGTGTTGTGCCATGTAGTGTAGTGAATGTTGTGGGTTTGTGGAGGCTGTAGCAAGTGTTTGTGTGTGTGGGTGTGGGTGTGTGTTGTGCCATGTAGTGTAGTTGATGGTGTGGGTTTGTGGAGGCTGTAGCAAGTGTTTGTGTGCCTCTCATGTCAAAATGATCCTTGATTTTGAGGACTTTGGTTTCATAGTGTAGGTGGGGTAGCTGTGCAGCCTGTGATTGTCTTTAGGGCTCTGTTCTGTATGGTCTGAAGTGTGTTTTGATGAGTCTCAGCGAGGTTTGAAGCCCAGGCAGGGCTTGCATAATCCATCACTGATCGAATAAATTATTTGTATACTGTGATTGTGGATTCTTTAATTGTTGTGTCCACTAGGGGGCGCGAATCCCTGGTCAGACAGTGTGACCACATACTGTACATTAAACTGTGTGTGTCTTACCATGATATGTGGCAGAGTGTAACACCTCTCATTCGTTTGTATGTGTTATTGCCATTCTGCGGCGGCACTGCATAGTGTGACAACAGCCTAAGAATGAAGGCGGTAGCATGGCAATATGTAATTGATGCTGTCAATGTTGTTGGTAGTGCAGTGTGATGTATCTGACGTGAAATTAAAGTTGGTGGATCGTCGAATCCTTTTGAGAGACCAGAACAGTTCCGCTTGCTTTGGCTTGGTTTCACCCAAGCGAACTTCGTATCCGATTGACGTCCAGATGACGGCTCAAGGATTTTACAAATCTACAATTTTTTTTCTTCGATATTTGATAAACCGTTTTCTTCGAGTGAGATCAACAGCTCTGCTTGGTGTTGAAGTTGGTGTAACTAAAATAGAAGGTGTTGTGTTGTGGAGTTTAGGAAGGTCCTGCTGGGGGATACCATTACATATACCAATTTCGCCTCTAGGGCTGAGGTTTAATCTAGATCCTTGATTGAATAGTAACGGTGAAATGATTGTACTTTACAAATGGAACAGGGAAGAGTAGGGAATTTTGTTTTACTCTACCCTTGTAGTATGGCCGTTTTCTATAGCTATTGTTGTAGACTGTCAGCTGTCAGCTTAGGACCAAATGAGCGTTGAAACCCTTATTATTAATTACAGTACTGCCCATCCCTCTATAGCCCCCTTTCCCAACCCTGGGGTCGCGACCCCCCAAGCATTTTTTTCTGGGGTCACCAAGCACTCATAAGTCTCACAATATCAAAACAAATATGAATTCCCCATTATGAGATGTTTTCAGCATATGCTATATTTGTATGTTGCCATAATTTAATATAGACTGATTAAAATAAGTTATCAGTTGATAAGAAACAGTTTTATCATTAGTTTGCCTTTGTTACTTTGTGAAATGTAACACACATTTTTTTTATGAAAATTTTCATATTTAAGTGAATTAAATTTAATCATGTTCATGTTGTTTCTTTTTTTCAGCCTTACAGCACCTCTGACAAGAAAATTATAGTGTTGTTTGCTTTTACAGCCTATACAGTGAGTAATATAGTAACATACAACACATTCATTATAATTATGATATAGTTTTATACACTGCATATTTAACAGATTTAACATAACCAATTTCGCTGCAGGTAGGACAAGGGAAGGCAGGCCAGGTAGGACAAGGGAAGGCAGGCCAGGTAGGACAAGGGAAGACAAGGGAAGGCAGGCCAGGTAAGACAAGGGAAGAAAAGTGGCCTACAAGTAAGAAGAGGGATACTTGGCAGGGTAAACGTATACAACAAATAAAAAAGCCAGCAGGGAACCTCAGGCTGATCCAAAGGAAACCTGGATTAAGGGGGTGCGGGAATAGGGGGACAGGCTTGGGGTGGGTAGAAAGCCTGCATGTCCCCTATTCACACACACACACCCTAACCCCCTATACTCCCGTACCCCTCAAACCCTTGCTAAGTTTTTCCCCTACTCCCCCCCCCCCACCAAGCCTGTCCCCTATTCCCGCACCCCCTTAAGGATGGTAGATACAGGGCAGCTTGGCAAACAGAGAAGACCTGCAGCTGATAGTTCGACCCAGTTTACGATATAGTTTATTATAATTACTTGCCGGCAAACACTTGTGTAGGCTACATTCATATACACATCTGTACACGGCATTCAAACTATAAATCTTTTGCATTACACGAGATCTTAGACATGTAAGTGTGAGTCAGTGAATAAACTCCTGAACCAATTTATGAATCTATCCATTTTTATTAAACATTAACTCATTTGACTTTTTTTTCTTTTTCTTAACTGCATCAATCATTTGTATTTTATATATTTATTCTCTTTTACTATTCATTTTATTTTGTTTTCTAATGCAGGGTATATACATCAGTCATCAGGTGACGTGGGGGACTTCTATCTTTTTTTTTTGGGGGGGGGGCTGTGGGGAATATTTCACTACTTTTACTGACGATGCCTACTGTATAATAATAATAATAATAATAATAATAATAATAATAATAATAATAATAATAATAATAATAATAATAATGAATGCAGTGTTATAGTTTCAGATGAAGGTGAAGATGATTGAATGCTATAATTTCCGATGATGGTGAAGATGATTACAAGTGTTGAGGCGCCAATATTTCAAGGATGTAGTGTACGAACAGATGTTGTTGTTGAAGTTCCTCAAGCTGTCTGGCCGAGCAGCCCCGAGGAACAGGTGTTAGAGCCGACTGCAAATGTGAATAATTATATACATGAAATATAAAACTTAATGTTCTAATTATAGAATGGAGGAGAATGATGATCAAAGACACAGAATTCGGGGTTGGGTTGGAGGGGGATAAGTTATTAGAGCGTCTTGACTCCTCCAAAGTATACCAGGAAACAGGACCAGGTAATCAAAAGTAATGGTGGTCTGCATGTTGCTTGGAGTAGTTGGGAGGAATCAGTTACTCCGGATTTATCAACTCTGGACTAGAGACCGTAACTGGAGGGCTTGTGAATGCTCCAAACTGTGTCACGAAACAGATGATCTTTTTTTAGTAACATTGGGGTGATTTGTTTCCTGGGATATCTTGGAGGAATCAGTAGCCCTTAAGGGACCCTGTGATGTAGTCAGAAAATTGGAGATAAATGAGTCCTTCAAATATTGCCACGAAACACCACCTATAGGGAAGGAGTTTGTTTCGTGGCATGGTCAGGAGGAATCAGAAGTCTCCAATTTTATACACGATCACAGGGTCCTTAATTCAGTTCAGCACAAAGAGGTTCTCCCCTAACACGAAATTGAGGGTTACATTCTCCTCCAAAGTCTCCTACAAAACAGTTCTCCTACACTTGTACTGAGGCACTTGTCTGTTTCCCGGCAGCTAGTGTGTGGAGGAATAAAATAAATAACCTTTGATTTCATTACAACTGATCAGAATCTCCCTAAGAAATGATGCATGGAATAAAATGATGCTTGTAATAAAATGATGCTTGGAATAAAATGATGCAAGTAATAAAATGATGCTTGGAATAAAATGATGCAAGGAATAACACACAAACACACACACACACACACACACACAAACACACACACACACACACAGTCACACACACACACACACACACATACACACACAAACACACATAATATATTTTCCTCCATCCACTTGTACCTTCAGTGATGGTCATATATTCATTTTCTGTCAACTCGTGTCATAAAGCTCACTCACTCACTGACTCACTGACTCACTCACTCACTGACTCACTGACTCACTGACTCACTCACTCACTGACTCACTGACTCACTGACTCACTCACTCACTCACTGACTCATACAAGTGTAATGAACGAATGAAATGTAACGTTTGTGACACTTGTTACTTTATCACCCTGGTAAGAAAAGTCTATACACAAAGATAAAGATACTAAAATCACACCATCTTCAAAATTAATTCCTAAAAATAAATGCAAATAAGTCCGATTTCTATACTTATTTAAAATGAATTCCTAAAAATAAATGCAAATAAGTCCGATTTTAATACTTATTTAAAATTAATTCCTAAAAATAAATGCAAATAAGTCCGATTTTAATACTTATTTAAAATTAATTCCTAAAAATAAATGCAAATAAGTCCGATTTTAATACTTATTTAAAATTAATTCCTAAAAATAAATGCAAATAAGTCCAATTACAATACTTATTTATGGGTATTTATTTACATAATATACGCTTTCCAAACTTTACAGTAACAATGTGGACAAGGACAATTAAGGGGGTGCGGGAGTAGGGGACAGGCTTTGGGGGGGGGGGGAATATGGGGAACGGGCTTGGGATGGGTAGAAAGCCTGCTGTCCCCAATTCCCGCACCCCCCCAAGCCTGTTCCCCTACTCCCGCACCCTCTAAAACCCCACCCCCGACCCCCCGCACCCCCCTAAACCCTCCCCAAGCCTGTCCCCCAATTCCCGCACCCCCTTAAGGTGATAATAAAGACGTAGATATTTAATAAGAGATAATAAATTTCTTAAGGTTAATAATTTATGTATGTATGTATGTATGTATGTATGTAGTATGTATGTATGTATGTATGTATGTATGTAAGAACGGATATGGACAGACAATTAAAGGTATGTATAAATAATCCATAGCAATGATTATTTACAAACACCTATTTCAACATTTATCTTTCTACCTGAGCTATAATAAGAAATGATTAGTTAGACTTCATGCACCTTTGCCTCATCTCACCTTCACGTATACATGTGTAACCTACTTGTGTACCTCTCTCTCTCTCTCTCTCTCTCTCTCTCTCTCTCTCTCTCTCTCTCTCTCTCTCTCTTTTCGCAGCCTTCAGGGAATATTTTCTTATGTTGGTGAATTGGAAGGTCTGTGATTCCTCCAAACAATGCCACGAAACAGATCTTCCTCAATATTAGTACCATTGAACTTGATTGAAGGCGTCTGTTTTCTGGTATAGTTAGGAGGAATCAGTAGTATTCCAAATTTCAAAGGAAAAGAATTTCTCCTAATGAACCCTATGAACACACACACACACACACACACACACACACACACACACACACACACACACACACACACACACACACAGTTTCTTCTCATTAAACACATGTATGACAATAACGTTCCATAATATTAACTTTAGACATCTCAAACGTTATTAATGACATCATACTGAAGACTGATTCAAACCTTGTTATTTATATATCACATCACATTTACCTGAGGTGGAGATACAGTGTTGGTAAAACTGGAGTAACTGATTCCCACCAAAACAATTCCAAGCAATAGGCCATCATTATATTTGATCATCTGTGGTCTGTTTCGTGGCATACTTTGGGGGAATCAAGGCACTCCAATGTATCAACAGTGTAGGCTATTCTCCTCTTAAGGGGAGGGTACAGTTTTGGCATTTGGGGCGATAATGATTCCTCCAAACTATTCCCAGCAACAGGCCACCATTAATTTTGTTATTCTGGTCGTTTTCGTGGCATACTTTGGGGGAATCAAGGCACTCCAATGTATCATCAGGGTATTCTCCTCTTAATTAATACTGTGTCTATAATATTATATAGGTTATGGAAACTCTCTCAACCACTTCATTCAACATACTAAATGGATGGTATGGGAGAAAATATGGTAGGTGAGAAAAAGTACCATATTAATTGAATTTGTATAATATATGATGATCGGTAACTGAAGGTAAATATACGATGGATCAATAGACTTTCTATAATCGTCCCATGCAGTCATCGTCAGAACAGCACTAAGTCCATGAAAATCTATACTTGTATGTATATGCCTACAGTCCTCCATTATTTCCACTGTATGTCCACCACCTGTGAACCCTGTATACTCCTCAGTGGAACCTCACACATGAAGACAGTAGGTGTATGGTATAAAGTGTATGGTATAAAGTGTATGGTATAAAGTGTATGGTATAATGTGTATGGTATAATGTGTATGGTATAAAGTGTATGGTATCAGAAGAGATTTCAACACGTTGTCATTTTGTCATTATCTGACTCCAAGTAAAACCCTATAGCTGAAACACAGCTTCACATCTAATTTCAAGGCATGTGAATTTATTATCTCTAAGTTTTGTTAGACACTCTCAAGCAAAGTTTACCCAAAATGTACAATAAAGAACTGAAAGTTATAAATAATTGATAATAGCAATTTTCAAAATTTCATATTTATCTACTAAATTTTTCTTGTTATAACATCACACGGGATGTGTAAATACATAATATTCCCTTGTTCCAGTACGATTGAGCATTTTACAAAATTTCTGAAAATTCGGACACTTCAATTTTACGTAATTCATCAGTTTCAGACGTTAAGTTGCACTCAAGGTTCTGCTATTCCCTCAGCTCTGATTGGCTGCCTGATGAGAACCAAACAACTTAATTTTGAAGTGATATTGTAACTATCATTACCCACCGTGACGTCACCATCACAATACACTATAAACTATAACATAATGTATTAATGACCTAATATTACCCCTTACTTCACACTACTCACTCATATTCGTACACACTAAAAGTTGGTAGTAATTGTTATCTAGATGTATCCTGCGCCTTCAGACCATGTGAACACTTGTATCGTTCATTGATTTGCTTATAAACACAGGAGGAGCATATCTGACTGTCCACTCGTGTTCTGGCAGCTATTGACTAATCATCAGCATCATCAGTGAAGCTCTTCCTCCTCGGCACCAGCCACCAATTTACACATTTATCCAACACTTATCAAGTAAGTTTTCTGTCTGACTATGTAGTGCAGACACAAGTTTATCAGTAAGTTTTCTGTCTGACTATGTAGTACAGACACAAGTTTATCAGTAAGTTTTCTGTCTGATTATGTAGTACAGACACAAGTTTATCTCTTGCACCAAGATTTACTATAATATAAAAGTGAATTAACTTGATAATTGAAGTCAACATTTAGTAATACATTTTCGCCTTGATTAAATATTACCAAAGTCTATCAATACCTTATACTAGGGTCACACATACCCGAACTCGAGTCCGAATGCATCCCGAAGTGTGTTCGGTTTGTATTCGGGATGCATTCGGGCAATGATTCGGGGTGTTCGGGAATAGTTCGGGAAGAGTTCGGGAATGGTTCGGGGCCATTTGCAAAAGTTCGGGATTGAATCGGAAAGCTTCCCGAATGTTTGGTGTTGCATGAAACATTCGGAACCAATTCGGAATGGGCAAAAATTCGGGGAGAGATCGGGATATATTCGTAAACTATTCGGGAATACTTCGGAACATTCGGTATGGCATCTGTTTGCATTCGGTTTGCATTCGGTTTGTATTCGGTTTGAATTTTGGCCGTTGGAGAGAGGGGGAGTAGCATCATACACACACATATACACATACATATACATACATACATGCATACATACATACATACATACACACACACACACACACACACACACACATACACACACACACACATACATACATACACACACACACACACACACAAACACACACACAGAATACATACATACATACATACACACACACAGAATACATACATACATACATACACACACACAGAATACATACATACATACATACACACACACAGATAATAATACATACTTACACACACAGAGATAATTATACATACATACACACACACACACAAAGAATAATACATACATACACACACACAGAGAGAATTATACATACATACACACAGAGAGAGAGAATTATACATACATACACAGAGAGAGAGAGAGAATTATACATACATACACAGAGAGAGAGAGAGAATAATACATACATACACACACACACAGAATTATACATACATAGACACACACAGAGAATAATACATACATACACACACACACAGAGAATAATACATACATACACACACACACACACACAGAATAATACATACATACACACACAGAGAGAGAGAATAATACATACATACACACACACACACAGAATTATACATACATACACACACACAGAGAATAATACATACATACACACACACGCAGAATAATACATACATACATACACACACACACAGAGAATAATACATTCATACACACACACAAAATAAATAAATAAATAGACTGATAGAGAGAGAGAGAGAGAGAGTAATATAATATAATATAATATAATATAATAGTAACAATATAGTGTACACCAACTATATATACAATCTGTCAGACTTCGGTTGGCAATCGGGTGGGGTTCGGTTTGCATTCGGTATGTTATCTGTTTGCATTCGGTTTGTATTCGGTTTGATTTCGGAACGAAAACAACACATTATATTTTGAATTTCAAACTTCGGTTTCGATTCGGAATGACTTCGGTATGTATTCGGTATGCATTCGAAAGTGCGTTTCGAATGCATACCGAATACATACCGAATACATACCGATGAAAACTTGACCTTGAAAAAGTTCTCTGAACATGCCCGAATTCATCCCGAAGTCACTTCGGGATGCATTCGGACTCCAGTTCGGGAATGTGTGACCTAGGCTTTAGTGAATTATTAATGTGAACCAAATATACACAGGCAGGAACCTTCAAGGGAGAATGATTTTTTATTATTATATATTATATTATTTTATTCTAGTGTCACTGAATGGTCCAAAATATGTCATTAAACAGATCCCTTATTTGTAACATTGAACAGTATTGAAGAGTATTAATTGTTACCTGGGAAAGTTTGGAGGAATAAACAGTAGCCTTCCAATTTACTAAAAAGAGGTCCTCCGCTTATCAGGATCGAGAATTATTGCTCTCTCTTCACGAAGCTTAGGATTATAAATAAAAACAATAATGTATCAATGTGTGTGGAGACTTGAGGAGTAACTGGAGTTCAATTTTCATACCGTAACTAATTAATGTGAAGGAGTGAAAGAAAAGGATACTGAGAAGGAAGTTATGAGGGAGTTCACAGCAAAAAAAAAAAAAAAAAAAAAAAAAAAAAAAAAAAATAATAATAATAATAATAATAATAAAAGGTGTGTTTATAAGGAAAATAATATATGGAATGTAACTACGAAGCGAATAATTATCCTGTTTATACATTAGGTTAGTTGTTAAGGAATAACTACGGGTATATAATAATATCTAAGAGGTGAATAATTAACCTGTTCATATCAACAGGTGTGTTTTTAAGGGGAGGTTCTCTTGTTGGTAAATACGATGACTACTGAATCCTCCTTACTATACCACAAAACAGACATCTCCATATGGTACTATATAACATAATAAGGGGATCTGTTTCGTGTCATAGTTTGAAGGAATCAGCAGAGACCTTCCAAGTTCCAATTCACCAAAAAAAAAAAAAAAAAAAAAAAAAAAAAAAAAAAATAATAATAATAATAATAATAATAATAATAATAATAATAATAATAATAATAATAATAATAATCTCCCCTTAATATTACTAAGAGGTGACTATAATGATTGATCTTGTTTACATCGTGCAGCGAACCAGTGAAGAAGGGAAAGAAGGAAAATGGGGTTAAAGTTGGTCCTGATGTTGGTGGTCTGTTACATGGCTCCCTTCATACTGCAAGCCCATGGTAAGTAACACACACACACACACAGACACACACACAGACACACACACAGACACACACACACACACACACACACACACACACACACACACACACACAGAGACAGACACACACACACACACACACACACACACACACAGACAGACACACACACAGACAGAGACAGACAGACATAGACACAAACACACACACACACACACACACAGACAGACACACACACAGACAGAGACAGACAGACATAGACACAAACACACACACACACACACACACACAGACAGACACACACACACACACTGAGACAGACACACACACACAGACACAGAGACAGACAGACACACATACACACAGAGACAGACAGACACACAAACACACACACACAGAGACACACAAACACACACACACACACTATCTTAATTATCTTCAAGGTGTCATTTCCTTCATAAATAATCGCTACAAACACACTACCTTAATTATTTTATCTGTATCATTTCTTTCACTAATATGGGGAGATTCTTTTGTTGGTGAATTGGAAGGTTTTTGATTACTCCAAACTATGCCAAGAAACAGACACCTCCATTTGTAACACTCAAGTCGTCAGTTTCCTGGTATAGTTTGGAGGAATCAGTAGCCCACCAATTTATAAACAAGATAATTTCCCCTCAAGGCCCCTGTGATCGTGTATGAAAATTGGAGGCTTCTGATTCCTTCTGACCATGCCACGAAACAAGCGCCTTTCATTATAGGTGGTGTTTCGTGGCAATATTTGAAGGACTCACTTATCTCCCAATTTTCCGACTACAACACAGCTATATAGGGTTCTTTAATAAACGCTGCTATAACTATTTCTATTGTGGTGTGTTTTTGTGTTTGTTACAGGTTGGTGCGTGTGTACAGACGGACAGTGTATCTCTGGTGCCTGTTACTGTCCAGAAGGAAAGAGCTTCGATTCCAGTTCAAATAAATGCAAGAGTAAGTTGACTTTCACTCCATTTTTAGAGTACTTATAGTAGGAGGGTTGGGTCCATTTTTACTTCCTACTGTTCTCAAAGTAACATAAGCATGCATTTCTCTCTTCTTTTTTTGTTAACTCTGTTGGGGAGTAGAAGGAGTAATTTCATTCCTACTCACTTTTAACTCAGATTATGATAGGAGTAAGCCTAATTCCAATCTTGCTGATATACTGTGGTATGCGCGATCATTTTTTTACATGCAATTAGGAAACTTCTCATAAAGTAATGAAAGGACTTATAAACATTTACAATCCATTATATTAACTAACATTTTCGCTTGAGATGGGCATGTAGAAAATTCAGCACTTTTTCTTGAAATTTCAATTAATCGTATGTTTTAATGGCAAAATAATGGTTCTCCCTTGGTACAAATTTCTACTTCATTATAGTTTTGTTATTATACTGTAGAGAACATGCCTATGTAAGGTAAAGTGAAGGAGAGAGATAATGTTTATAATTATGATAGTGGTATACTGACGTGTTAATGATACTCACAGTTAATTAATTAGTTTAATGTATATATGTGTGTACCTCACTTCTAATATTTCTATGTCTCTACACTCACTCATAACTCATTTCTTTCCCCTCTTATTTAGATGTGGAGAATTTCTGTGACTGTGAGGAATGTTGCCCGGCATTATCGATAAAGATAATAACTGGCAACGGCTTCAAGTGCGAGTGTAGTGACGGCTATGCTATAAGCCCTGATGCATCACAATGTTTGGGTATGTGTAGTAATTATCACTCCATATTATTTTATAATGTTTTGTATTATTTCTGCAACAACAATAATAATAATAATAATAGTAAATTATATATATAATTTACATTATTATTATTATTATTATCATTATTATTATTACTAAGACACAAGAGATGGAGAGTGGGTTTTCCAGCCAAGCCGGCAGCTTGGAGTGGGATAAAACCATGGAGAAGAATAGTTCCATGGATAAAACTTAGTAAAAATACAGAGAGGGACAGACTGCCTAATAAATTTGTCAACACTCACATTCCCTCGATCCCCTTTCAATCCAACGAAATAATCAGTTTCATAACGACACACTGCTATAATAATGTCGCTTAATTTACCCTTGGTGAAGGAACCATTCCATGAACAGTTAATTGTCACTTTAAAACCATGAGTAGTAACAACTCTCCACAACTCTCCATAACAATTTCTTGCCTGCAAATTATGGACACACAGAGAAGAGAAAGATAGAAAGTAAGTAATAGAATGAGAAATTCATCAATCAGCAGGCAGGGATGAAAGAGGCAATTAATGTATTTTTTAGAGATGCAGGAAAGACTTCTTAGTATGAAAAGGGTGCTTGCCAAGGGAATAAAAACGTAAAGATTTGCTGCTTTAAAAAATGTGTAGGCTACCTATAATAGTAAAGAGTGTCAAGTTGTAAACAAGAACTATACTTTGAACTTCAGCGGATACTGCGAACGAGTGCCCAGCCGGTACTAATCATAGTCCTCCCTGCAATACGGATGAGATTTGTTGTAACAGTCCTACTGGCTTCGAGTGCATCTCTTGGGACGATGTGATTGATCAGTTCCCCAACGACGCTGGCAAGGAACCCACTGACCTTGGTGAAGCACTCGAAGCACTCCAGTTCCGCCTTGCCTGCAGGGGTGAGTTTTCTTATGTTGTGTACAGTATCTATGTTCTTGTTGTGTTAGTGTGTTGTGGACATGTGAGCTTGTCCAATTTCACTTCCTGTACGTGATTTTGCTGGCTACCTTTGATAAATATTTAAAACAATAAATAATGACATCAACATCATACCTGACTTTTCATATTTACAAATTAATTAAGGGTAGTCACAATTTCTAAATTCTCACAAATGCAGCTCTAAGCTGGCTAACTTACTAAGCAAGACTGTATAACTTTTACCATACTTATGTATCTGACGAAAACCAATATAAAACTTGGTATGTTTCTTTTCCTTACAGTAAAGTACCACAAGTGGCTTCGTCAGGAATATGGATGCAACGTGATGTATGATGACTGTGACACTCCCCCTCCTGGCTACTAATTTCAATCTTAAAGTGTGGCAACCCTTTTGGGGGAAAGAATGGGATATGGAAACTTCTCACCTATACTACAAAACATGGCCTATCCCCCGAACTTGCATTCTGAGATAATCTACGCTAGCTGTTTCCTGACATCTTTTGGAAGTATCCATAACCTTCCAATTAATTTGACCACACCAGGCAGTGATGCTGTTTTTCATGTCTTGCTTTAGTTATAATCTTGACTGCTTTGCTGCTCAAAGAATACCGAAAAAAAGAACCACTTGGGTCTCTTGCATCCGTACAGTCAAACTCAATAATTTCCAATCTGTAACAATGCCAAAATTAATACAGTACATTGTACAATAATATATAAATGTAATGTAGGCCTATAGACCAAACTCGAATATAAATGTAGGCCTATAGACCAAACTCAAATAACATAACATAAGGAAAACAGCTAAACATCAAAGTTCAAAATCAAAAGTTCTTCGATTAATTCCGTATTGGTTCAACATTAAAGTGGATGAAAGCTATTGACTGCGACTGTATGCACCAATACTAGCTTTAAATTAAATTTTAGCTGGGAATTGCACCAATACTAGCTTTAAATTAAATTTTAGCTGGGAATTACATGGTATGGTAAGCCATGATATCACTTGTTAACACCACGTTTACTGCCTTGTATACACATATCATACCTTGCTACAACACAATGTACAGTACTGCCACTGTGTATTATGAAGTAGCCATTCTATAGTTTTCACCACGGTCCATACAATACTGGACCCTGGTGGTTTTCACACAGCATTATTGAAATGGATAATATTCTAATCTACATTCCGAGATATTCCCTCTCAATGAAATGCCATCCTGGAATCATAATAATTTCATTTTTGACAACTATAATATGCACATTGTTATCCCTCAACTTTCACCACAACAGCTTACCTTCTTAACTTTTGCACCTGAGAATTATTATCAAACCAAATTCGTGTGATTAGTTTCCTTTGTAGCACTACAAACTGGAACAGTTGGTATAAAAACAAATAAAAGCATTTGCCTTTCTGTATGTTTTCCTCTCCCACGGAATAAACTGTTTTGTCTTGGAAGAAGCTACATGATCTTCGTATGGATTCACCCTAATTTTAAGTAGTGACTCTGAGTAAGGATTTACTGTGTTGGTGGACAGTTTGCTGGAAGCATTAGCCTAGGCTAATATGCAGTCTGGTACTGTAAAAAGGATCACACAGAACTGGGGAGGCACTGTTTCTTATTTACATTTATAAAAACAGATGGACACAAGGTGAGATCGCAACCAATGTAGGAGCCATATAGCCTTCCTTCCATTAAGTCAGAGCACATTTCCAACATCAAGGCTAAAACACTGAATTTTTTTTTTTATAACTTTTAACAAAGAATAATGATGACATAAATATGATTTTCAAATGTTCCATGACAAGGTTTTAAAACTATGTATGGGAAGTCCTATACTGGTGAGAAAATTAGCCTTTCAATTTGATGGAAAAGAAACACTGGCATAACATCAACTTGGTTTGCTAAAGAAAAAAGAAAAGAAAAAGAAAGACCACTGACCCCAAGGGAATAAGTTTGGGTCTCAACATTTAAAGTGGTGTATGTATTTAGAAATTAGGGCTGCCTGTGACACTGAATGACATTTAGTGCCTAATGCATAGGTATTATGATAATTGACCCCACGTACTGTACACCTGGCATCTTGCAAAGGACCTAGCAGAAAACTTTGCTCTATATGTTATCCCAAACACCTATACAGTAACTATAAAGGCATCATAAAAATCAAGGAAGCACCATCAACTGCCTCGTCATTTTGCGATCCTCTGACGCTGCTCCTATTTCACCTAATTGTCTCGTACACAGATACTTTACCAGTATGAAATTGCTGTTCTGGCTGTTTCCTGAACCTTTGGACTTTGTGAACACCTGTGGAAGTTAGTGTTGATGAGCATAAAAGGACACGGCTGGCCAACTGCTAGTTGCCCAGAACAGTCGAGTTGCGACATATGCACGTTCTCAAGGATGCACGTTTTGTATAACCTTAAGTGAAGACCTTTGTAGAGTTGTTCCAGCTTTTTCTCTCTCCTCTTCCCCAGCAGTCAACACACCACAATAGTTTCTTCTCCATCTGACAAGTGAGTGAAAATGCAATACCCTCTTTGAGTCTACTGGATCACCTAATTGAGTGTATACTTGCTGAAATTGCTTCCGTTGTACTATATTGTCTGAAATACTTGGAAATCACTTGAAAACACAGGAATATTCTTGCCTAGTGAAAACAATTACTTTCTAACTAATGTATTACAGTACAATACTAACAAACATGATAATATTACATTTCACTTGTGTCAGGTGTTGAGTAAGTGAAGGATGATGCAATCGTCTGGGGTGGTGGTGATGTTGGTGGCAGTGGTATCACTGTTCGCTCCTATCTTCCACCAGGCAGAGGGCAAGTGCCCCTGTCCAATTCTGGCCCACAAGCAGCATACAGGTAGTGCCTTCAAATGCGAGTGTAAGGCAGGTTATGTCATCAACAAAGGGAACACCATCTGTCTCAGTAAGTTTCCTCCAAATAACTTTTTTTTATATAACTGGTTATGTTGCATGTAGCACTGCTTTCTTTCTCTCTATCACACAAGTAAACACACACAATGGTACATTTATCTGAGTTTCTTTCTGATTACTTCTTCAAGATATAACCAAAAGTTTTATTTACTGTAGCCTAATAACAATCACTGTTTAACAAGCAAACGGTAAACAGAATCATACAAAATATTGTCACACCATATTGGGGACACCATTATCTTCCTTTAAGCATATGACCACAACTTTCAGGGGACAATGAGGATGAATGCCTGAGTGCAACTGCCTGCACCTCCAACCATGTGTGCTGTAATAGTGCCACAGGGAGGATGTGCATCTCCTGGGCTGATGTTAAGGCCCAGTTCCCGGCAGACAAGGACAAGGAACCCACAGCCGCCAATCAGACGATCCCCACCCTCGAGTTTCGTCTGGGGTGTAGGAGTGAGTGATATTTTGCTTATAGTTGAAAGAGAAATATTAAATTTCTACTTCTATACATCTAGAGCTATCTGACTGTAAACTTCAACTATGCTGACCACTGCCCAGGGGGGCTGACTTTATTCTCTGTGAATATTAGTCATCCTCTACAGGGCTAAAATAAAGATTGTTGTAGGATCTGGTCACTTTCTAGTGGATTTGACTAGATCTGCCCATATGGATTAATAATCCACGAGAGGTACTGCAATCGGAGGCTTTTTTTTTACTTTTCACTGCTGTGTGGACTGCCAGCGCACAGGGGGTGCATTTCCCTTTGCATGCAGCAGTGTAAACTCCCTCCTCCTTATGGTCCCTTCAGGGTTGGTCTCATGGAACGTTCAGCCCCACTTGTAGATCTTGTGGTAACGTGGACTTGGGCCCACAACACTGGCTGTGGTATCAAAAACCTTCTCCCCAATCTCCCTGGTGGTCGGAGGCCCCCTAGACTCCCTGGTCCAGTAAGCTCTGGTCCCATTTCCCTGGGATGTTTTTTCACTGCAATCAGAGTGCACCAGGGGTTTGTGGGGCAGGAGGCCATTCTGCCCAGGGAGAACATCAACAACTCAGCTGACCTCCGTTGTATATTTTCTTCAATGACATGTGATCTGGTTCTTGCACTATCATTATCAATCAATTAGTAAACTATGCCCTATCTTCATGGTAATAATTAGCTAGAGATCTTACCCCAAAGGGAGGTCACAGCTGGGTTTTCTTCTTTCAAACATTATTCTGAGATGGATCTGGTGTGTGTGTGTGTGTGTGTGTGTGTGTGTGTGTGTGTGTGTGTGTGTGTGTGTGTGTGTGTGTGCTGAACCACTGTGGCAAGTTTGGTTGGTTTAATAATCCATTGTAAACCATTTCAATCTACTCAGCAGTATTATCAAGCAACTACTAAAATACTGTATATGTTATCCATACTTTTTGAATTGCTGTACTGTAATTAAAAACCCAATGTGTTATATCACTTGAGCATGTAGAACCCCTGCAAGGCCAACCAGAATGTAACAATATCATCAGGACTAGGAGTTCAATTCCTTAGTATGGCCTGTTGCTTAAATTTACTGATGATGGCAGCATTGTGTGTACAATTGACCTAAAACGTTAATAGCAGATTTTCAAACTATTTTGAAACTACAGTATTATGATGTACGACCAACATTTCACGGAGGAAACTGATCAGCTACTCTTTTTTTTTTCTGTCAGCCAAGTATCAGAAATGGTTACGTCTGACCTATGGGTGCAATGTGAGAGTTGTGGACTGCAATGACATCCCACCTGGCTACTATCAAAACTAGAAGACTCATCTCACTGTCATTACACTACTTGCCTGCTAGCTATGGAACAAGATTGGATGCTGTATATGACTTCTCAAACTATGCAATATTACTTTATACTTAACTGGTTACCTCTGAAATAATTACCTAAATTTGGCACTGTTTTAAAGCACCAAATACAATCCAATACTTGCTTGAATAAATTAATTGCAATATAGCATTATTTATTTTCCTAAGAAACATTAGGCATATATAACTAACAAATATACTCCTACATTGGCTACAGCATGTGTCAGTTTGATACTGAACAATCTTTATCTCGGCTAAAACTGGAGTAGACATCCATGTACAGTACTTATTTCATGTTTCAGTACATTATAATACAGTAATGCACATATAATTCAGAAAGATCAAAGATGAAGTTACATGTACTGTATGTTCCTCCCAAATGCTGGTACAGAACATTCAAATGTCCTTTATCACTCAAAACAGAGACATGAGCATTAATAATGGTTCATTGTGGTAATTTCCCAGGACAATTTTCTTATGAACTTCTTTTGGCCAGATCATTTCGCTCTTTCTATTCTAATGTTGAGGAAAAAAAAAAAGCCTACTTGGTGCTAACTTACAGTAGATTGGGTTTATTCTGGATCCTTTGTGAGAGCAAGCAGAACAGATAAACTAACTTATCCATATACTATAGACAATGACTGTAACACTCAGAGATTATTAGACCCTTGATAGTACTCTGTACCCAAATTTCCACTTAATTTTCAGATGAAGATCAATTGCATGAATAACAAATTTCTGTGGCCAAGTGCACATCATGAATCATGTCTATAAATGAAACATCCTAAAGACAATTCACAAAGAAAAAGCTAACATCTTTTGAATAACCTACAATATATAATGTCCAATAATATTCCAGTAATGAATAAACTTTTTGAACACTCAAACATACAGTGTATGTTGAAACAAACTGTGCCAAGGAAGTCTTCACAGAATATTTCAACAAGAAAGAATCCTGTGCTTTGATATTTCAGAATAAACAAAAATCGTCAGTAACTTACTGAAGACAGGAAAGGACATATCTTCTTCCTGAAAGCCCTCCCTGTAATGGAATGTTCTCGGCAGACATTACTCAGTGTTCTTTTCAGTACTGTAATGGATAAGTGCAACATTCTGAAGTATATGTTAATATCTTGAAAAAATTAATAAGCAAATTAATAGGGAAAAAAAAACTCTACATCATCTGTTAACTATCAGACACCTAAGTTTCTAGCGTGGTGACTACAAACGCCACCAACAAACATCCCTATCCTCTGCCAACTTTCATCCCTTTCAATAAAGTTACTAATAAAACCAGCAACAATCTCAAAACAAATATTTATATATATATTGCCCTAATAATACAATAAACCAATGCTATAGGTTTACATGAACTTTAATTACGTCTTCAACACCCTCCAATTTCTGCACAATCATCGAGACTTGGTCCATCTCATTATCAGAGACACTGACGGCGAATTTTGGGAGGTATTCAGTGCTGGCATAGGTGACAGTGTATTGCTGCTCCTCTAGTCCTTCCTTCACCTGCATCATGTCACCAGAGGAGCAAGTGAACTGTAGAAATAAATGAGTATTTGAACTTGACAAATGAAGTGTACTATATAAACCACTAAAACAAGAATCAAAATGAGATCAATATTAGTACCAGAGTTAGGGTATCAGAGGCACAACTACAAAGGTCATATACTGCTTAAGAAACCATATCTCCAATAAAATTACCATGGGAAAGACACAATAAAAAATAAAAAGTTATGAACATAATACAACAAAACCCAACACTCACCACCAGACCGTCAGCCTCCTCCACCACATCCTCGGCCCCTACTGTAATGGCTGCATCAAGGGCCACTTCCAGAGAGCAAGTTTTATCTGTCATCACCACTCCCTTCTCTTCGAATAGTCCCTTGACAACACCCTTTGCTTCTTGCAGGCTGTAACACCACACAGCATCATTGTAGTGTACAGCAATATAAGTCATTATCAAGGATTCAATACATTAATTAATAGTTATCTCACCTAAATACCACATAATTTTAACATATTACTTCACTCCCATTTCACAATTACTTTGATTACTAAATTACTTTTGTCTCATGCTAGTCAGGAGAGGCCATAGACAAACTACCCTATTTTATTCCTTCTCTTTCACACCATTCTCTTCTAGACATTACTCATTTATAATATTAACATAAAAACTTGACAAAATATTCCACATCAAGGAAAACTATATATTGCTATATCTCCATCTAATGTATTAGTAATACTTCCTCCTGAAACATGGTTGGACACAAAATAAAAAAGTAATTCACTCTCCTGTATATGTATATATTCCTTAAGTCATGCACACACACTAGCCTACCTCTCTTACCAAACTTAAAATAATTTCAAAACACATACCCAAACACTCTACTCTTCACTTTTACCAACCTCATGCATAAATCCCTCTATCTTCATTCTTCCCTTCATATTCTTCTTACTCACTCTTTCCCTCTTAGTCCTACCACCTTGCTTTCATATTGCATTTTCATTACCAGCATACACTCAATTTAATCCATATATTTAACCAATCCTTCTTCAGGTACATTTTTCCACAATTCCCAACACAAAATAGCACATTGGATCTTTCATGAGCTGTCAGTCTCTTTTTTTACATTGATACTTAAGTCATTCACTTTGGGGCAAGGTGAAAAAGCTCTGCAGGCACTCATTTCACTCATTCCTGGGTACTGACCTTTTATTAGTGGCCAACGTTCACTTCCATGCATCAACTGTCATGCAATGCTCTATGCTTCATCTCACTCCCTTCATCCACTGATAGACTCTCTCATTCCCTTTATGTTCCAGATTTCAAAGGCAAAAACCACCTCCATCCTTACTTGGTCTTTTTGATAACAGATTTGATGGAATTCCTTGTCTTGATCAAGTTGACTGTCTGTACTTCCACCAGCATCACCAATCCCCCTACACCCTTCAGCTCCACCAAGGACAGCACTTCTTTATCTTCAGATTTCTGCAACAAATTCCATCATATATTCAAGGCACAAGAACTGGTGTACAAAGCATGCATTTTTAGAAAAAATCATATATCCTATAGTACTGTACACCCACTATAAGCAGTATGAATGAGATATTTGATAAAGTTAGATAACCACTTAGATAACCCACAAGGTCATTAATGAAAATAATCTTTTACAATTCCTTTTGACATACTACAATACTGCCAATAAGGTTAAGACAACATGTCCTTGAATAAACCAATACTGTAATAATTAATTTTCCATACCTGATAATTCTGAAGAAAATTTTTCATGGTAGCCAATGGCATACTGTTCCTTTGTGCAAACTCAAGGACTCTTGCCAATTTCAAATTGAGCTTAGGATCTGTTCCACCACCCTCTGTTAAGAATTAATGAGACTGATCACTTTTGCGATATTGCCACACTACCTAGTTATAAAATTTGTGAAATGGCAGTCCTTAATTAAAACCTGTTCTGCCTTGTGAAAATATTTACTTCATACTATATAGGCCTATACAACCCTAGTGTTTGTTTAAGGAATGATTCCAGAATTAACTGTATATACATCATTCATCCTCAACTAAGTATCTGGACTAGAATGAATGAATAATAAAATGATAAGGTTACAGTCTACAGTTCCAGGGCCATCATAGGAAGAGAGAAGGTGATACAGATTAAGAAAAAACAAGCACAATGGAAAAAGATGGAGAAATGGAACAATTAAAAAGTGGGAAAGGGCTGGCTCAGGCCCAAATGGAGTGTCATAACCCTGTATCACCCTGTAGGTACTACAGTATCCCTCAATAGAGGGATCCAGAGCAGAGAGAAAAGATCGTAGTGAAGACAGGAACACATGGCCAGAGTATAGTCCACACCATAATCCATATTCTGTTTAATCCACTAATGGTTAAGTACTCTACAAAGATCTATCTTTTTCAGTAGCTGATCTGTACAGGTCTGACACACAAATCTATAATAAGTTTTTCAAAGGTCCTTTGACCTGAGTCCACTTGATAGTGGTCTAGATAGCCTTGGCATCCAGAGACTAAAAGTGCAGTGTATCTCTCTGGTAGTTTATCATCAGATATTGGCTAGTGGAAAGTTCAGTGAAGTAATTCAGTATATCTAATGACAAGTAAGCAGTGGATGCATTGTACAGTATAATATATGTATAGGAGGTGGAGAGGTTGTCTCGGGGGTGGAGTAGAGGGTGACAATATGGCAGCAGGGCGAGAGAAATAATTACACTCATACACAGCATGCACAAAAACTATTAAATGGAAGGGGAGTTAAGGTAGGGTATAAAATTTAAGATATAAAATGAAATTAATAAAAATCCTAATTGGTCTATCACACTACTGTATTGACAAGAGTTTAAAGTATTGACAATTATCCACAAGAATATCCAAACTCATTAAAGCCCATGTCTACCAGCTTACAAAGTACCATACCCCAAGACTAGCCTTTTATAGCAACTCGCATTAGCTGTATGATCTTGGTGAGGGTTTTTGCTCTGGCCTGGTCATTACTGGCCTTGATGTGCTTGATGTTGGACCACTTGCTGTGTCCAGCCATGGTTCTCACTTGCTCTGCTGGCACACCCACATCATTATTTCTTGAAACAAGGGCTGACAGTCCCAGTACGGCACCTCTAATGTTAGGGTACTCCCACTGACTACGAGAAAACTGTAGCACCTGCAATATTATGTTGAGTCATTATGAATCTATTTCTGTACTGGTTAACATATTTATCAAACTAAAATGAATTGGCCTATTGTTAATATTACTATGAACAGCAACAGCAATACTGTATTTTAATACAAAGAGGATTGGCAGAGTTTGAGTAGCAGCATAGGCTTCTGATAATATACAAAATTTAATTACATTTGCACATTTTCATTCGTTCTGTTTGTTCTAAGGATTATAATTCAGAAATTAAGGTTGTACAAAATTTTTATATACCCGAGCCAACCCAGATTGAGCAATCTACCGGGACCTAACCTGGACCTCACCAGGGCAGACTACCAGGCCCTTACTGAGGTAATGTAATGGAATATAACTGGGACAAACTACTGTATCAGGAAAACCAACAAATTACATTCAATTATTTACCTAATATATATATATTTTCACCCACTCCAAACCTATGATTTCCAACGCTCTCCCCCAATATTGTAGAATTTTCACAATAATGTGTTTTGTAATGGAATGAGTGTCCAAATCTTTCAAATCAGAGGAAATTACGGTATTAGTCAAGCGTTTGTTCATAATCACTACCATCAATTTTGTTCTGTCAGATACATACATTTCTTAATACATGTATGTAATTTCCTCATGGGTTATTACCATCGCAAATGTATAAGTTAGCTTTCATAGTACAACTATAGTCCTACCCTTGGTAAATTTACAGAAAACCTGGGTTCACTATATTGTATATATTAGTATCATTATCCACTATTTTGGACCATTCCAAGACACTTTTCATCTATGGTGTTTCTCTTGGAAATGCCCCGTTTTCGAGATATGCCCCGTTTACAAACATAATTTGGAAACTAGTCTGACCCGACCTAACCTAGACCACAGTAGACTACCGGGACCTAACCTGGGCAAACTACCAGGTATAACCAGTGTAAACTATCATAAAGTGACCTGGGCAAATTTCCAGGACCTAACCTAATGTGGTAATACTGCTCAAGCCTAGCCAAAAACCCAGTTATTCTGTAATAATACCCTACCCTTATATTAATCAATTTACTAAATGGCCCAACTTCCAGAGGAGATGGCTCAAACACAATCCTCGACCATATACAGTACAGCAAGATTGAGAGGAAGTGTGGAAATGGAGGACCCCCGGGTCAATCATGGTGATTATATATACAGTATACCTAAACCAACGATAAGGTAACACAAGACATTATCAAAATATATTTGTTAACTAAGGTTATGTATCATACAATAGAAAGTTAAACCAACAACCTACCCTTAAAAAAGAGGCCATAATTAAAGTTCCCATATAATTTTTTATGTTGCGTATACCCGATAGATACCAAAATGTTGGTCCACAGGAATCTGTAGTGTTCCTCAGTCCTCACAACTATTATACTATGCACTGTATGCAGTTACATTTTTATTTGTTGTCCATCTCCATACAACTACCGGTAATTATGTTTCTTTGAACTTAATTAATGGGTCTCAGACTCAGAGTGATGAGAGATAAAGAAACAAAATGTAGGCTGTAAGTTAGCAGACGTTATAACTTATTATAAGTAAAGTGACCCTTCCTCTGCAGTGTTGCCAGCCAACAGGTCTGCTTGACGAAATCTCCCCATTTTCAACATTAGAAATTCCTTGTTTACTCTTACCATTTTAACGGTATTTATTGAAAGAATTATCTAGTTACTGTTTTGTAACAGTGTTGTCAGATCCAGCTAGGTCCCAATAATTTGCCCCAGGAATTTCCTGTACTTTACCATTGTTATTTCCCGGTAGTTTGCCCAGGTTAGGACCTGGTAGTTTGCTGTGGTTTAGGTTAGATTACGTAAAGTTAGGAAGGTCAGACTAATTTCAAAATGCCCCATTTGAATCTTGGAAATGGGGCATTTGCGGAGGAAATGTCATAGAAGAAAATAGTCTTAAAATGGTTTACATAAGTGGGTAATGAAGGTAGAAAAACCGTACGCAATAACAGTAGTTCTTTCAATATTTACCATATTGACCATCGTAATACAATATTTACCATATTGATAATTATTTAGGGTGGATTTCTTATTACTCTTGAACAATCTTTATATAATTTACCCATTTTAACCTCTAAATTCCTCATATCTATAGAAAATGAATCACACTTGGCAACACTGGTGTGATGTAAACAAACCTGTGTGTGTTTGTGTCAGACTTGGAAACTACAACGTTGGTACGGCACCACAATTTATTAGTTTCTCTCAGCTGCACTGTGACGCCGGAATGGAAAAGTTTCGCCGAAGTTGAAGTACGAATTTAGCTTTTCTTCAAAAATGGTAGAAATAAGGTCGACATAGCTTATAGGTCATTATACACTAGGTCACAATATAAAAAATTGGAACAGAGCGAATCCTCGTATTTTACCAGTCTCTCTTCATTTAGATATATAGATTGCAACTTTGGTTTTATGCTACTATTGACAGAATGACTGGCTTTTGCAATAACTCTGGCAAGATGCATTCCTTATTTTATCTTTATTTAGTATCCCATGAAATATACTGGTAGATTGTAATTACCAGTATATATTATAGGCCTACTGACTACCACTCCACTTCAGGGTTGTAGGCAGGTTATATAATGAAATATGAAATATGGAGTGGTTGAGAGTGAAGCATAATACATTGAGATGGTTTGGACATGTAAAGAGAATGCAAGGTGAGGAGTTTGTAAAGAAGGTGTATGTATGGAAGTGAAGTTGTGGGAAGTGGTGTGAGAGGCAGACCGCCAGTTAGATGGCAAAACAGAGTGGAAGAGTATGTAAAGGAGAGAAACGTAAGGGGCAGAGGAGGGTTTGAACAAGTAAGGAGGGAGTGTTGGAACAGGGAAAACTGGAGACACTTCTGCTGTGGCCACCCCCTTGGAGGGAGTTCCCGGAGGGAAACTAGGCGTGAGAGCTATAGATAGGATAGGGGGCTCATTTTTAGATCACGGTGATCTTGCTTCACCACTCCAAGCCACTAGAGCACAAAGAGTGTATGTGTGGTGGGTCCGTGTGTCCGAGTAGAAAACTTTTCCTAGAACTGCCTTCCCAAAATTCGGGCGAGTCTTCCAATGTAGTCAGTGGCGGATTTAGGGGGGGGCCGAGTAGGCCATGGCCTAGGGCCCCACGCCTGAGAGGCCCCGCGAAATACAACCAAGGACTCCATAGAAAGATTAAGTTGAACCAGACATGCTTCAATAAATTGAATATTGCTTAAAAAGTTAATTTATTTTAACGCTTCGCTCGTCCATTGATTTGAGGGCCCCGCACAACCTAAATCCGCCCCTGAATGTAGTGTCTTATGAGCAGAAAAATATGGTGTACAGTCGTGACACAAAGTCCTTGACCAGGGTGTAAGGGAAAGTCTGTTCAAGGACTATGTGCTGCAACTGTACCTGCTTTATTTTGCTTATTTACTGTATACAGTACATAGTACCATATACATTTTTTCAATCATCTCAACAAGATATTCTAGGATGATTGAAAAATATACATAAATTATATAGCTTTCATTTGCAAAAAAACCCACTGTATTCGTATAATTCCCTGTTAAAGCTGCAATATTGTCACTTCTTTCAGAGGTAGCTCAACACATCACAACACAAGAGTATGAACACAATATAGAAAGCAGATTAAAATATGAGCAACTATTAAGCAAGTTATATAATATGGTACAGAACACCATGAAATAATATGTGAGAGAAGGGCTAAATATGAATTTAAATAAAATACTGTAGCTCATTAAAAAGAAAATTGTTTCGGTACCTTACAGGGAAGAGGAACAGTTAATAAATATGGAGGAAGTGTTTTATAAAGCATGCCATAAAACAAGACATAGGAAGAAATATTAAGGCTTATTGTTGTCAAAGATACCATAGAATAGAATGTTAATTTCAGCATTCAACATGAAAAATTATGACCAGCAATTGTTTTCATACAGTATACCATTCATTTTAAAAGCATCATCCTAGCTTTAAAAGTGTCAAATGCTTGACTGAACTGCATAATTGGTATAATGAATAAGTTACAAATTAACAACTAAAGTATGTTTTGTTTTCTCATATCTTTATACTGTACAGTACTTACTCTCATATGGCTCCACATTTTTTTCACTCAAATTCCTCATCAATTTTTTCCCTCGATTACTACACAATTACCTTTCCCTCCACCCATCTTCAGTCATTTCTTAACAAGAACGACTCAAGTTACCAAGCTCTTCTAAATACTATTTACCCTGCACAATTGTTTATTACATATTACTGTATTGAGGGTCCCATCTTTTCTACATCGATAGGTAACTTACGGCCAACTGTAAAGAAGCTATGGTCAAACGTGTAAATATAATTCTTTTAACTCCTCTGACATTGGTTCCAACTTCAAATATTTCCTTTACTAATCATGAGAAGCAGATGCAGTATATTGGAATTTACAAAATACTGTAGAAGCTTCTAGAAACATTTTCATCTAAAAGAAAATGGTTAGTAACACATTTATTATTAACCTAAATCAAGCTGCCCTAAATTTGGAACTATTCCAGGTTAGTTTCTGCATCATTAGAAAAGCACACACTGCTCACTAACAGGTGAAGGTAAAATTTCAGAGGTACAGTCGGCAAAAAAAGTTTCGTCAGCACCCCTGCGTTAATTTCAACATCAGTATGCGCGGCAGGGTCGGTACCCCGCCAACTGGGCAGCTGGTGCCTCGTGTCATCCAAGCCGATAATACTCAGCCCTGGGAGTGACAATTTTTTTATATCAAAAGTTTAGGTGATTTTAAATTTTGAGTGTTCAAGAACTCTTACTATTTAACTATTCATTAATAAGTATAAGGAAATATGTTTTAGTATTCTAGAACAAGAATAACAGTGAAATACCCAGAAAAACAGCACTGGGTGGAACAACGTCATCTCTGCTTGCTTGTCCATGAGGCACTTAGGGACAAGGAGGCTGACTGAAGTACTGTATACAGAATAAGACACTTGCATCACACCTGACTTATCAGTCAGGTGTAGCAACACTACATCACAGGTCCTGGAGTGGCGGCGTCTACATTGTGGGACCACCCCCCAAAGCTGCCAAGGAAGGAAGCTATGAGGGCCAAACCGTCACAACATCCCCCCGCCCCCCACCAGGGGGCGCGAGGAACTTCAACAACAACAACACTACATCACACTGTGAAAAGAATGGTAATGAAACTTTTTTTGCCGACTGTACATGTGTTAAACCTATTGGATTAATGTTTTCTAATATAAAGAAGTACAGTATTGAATAAAAGATGTACTGTACTGCAGTACTTATCAATATACAATAACTTATCAATATACTGTACATGTAATTCCTCAATGTATTAAAAGTTCTTAATGATGTTGCCTGAATAACCAATGTGTACAGTACTGTACTGTACATTAGTACTACCGGTATATGTTTATCAATGCTTAGTTAGTAGTTTTCTGGGGTAGTCAATGAACTGGGGAAAAGTTCCAATCTCCAGACTGAGAGAACTTTACTGTACTGGTTGATGCTTAAAAAGTTAATTAAACATTTTAGAGAAAGATGGTACCCACATGAACATACACAAAATAAAAATAAAATAACAAAACCATAAATATAAGAGCTACTTTACTTCCAATTGCCATATTTTACACATTCACTACAACAATGATGTAAATCTCCCTTTAGCATAATGTTCTGGGATGTGCTGTTCCAGGAATATTATCATGGAGGTAGTTCACCGACATGTAGTCAGGTCCTATATATCACATCCTCTCTTTATGAAAGATAAAAGCCTGTTACATACAGAAAAAACCATGCCCCATGTCCCCTTGTCTCATTTTTGGCAGTTAGTGAAAATGGCCCATGAAGTATGAAAGTTCATTAAATGAATATCAGAACTTCAGAAACATATTATATTAGTCTATTCTTCCTCATATTTTGTTAAGTAAAGTTCAGTAGTTTGGGCTCATGTCCAGTTGCTTCCAAAAACCTGTGCAAGTCCTTGGGTGAGACACCCATGGTGGCAGAGTTTGTTAGAGGATGGAAGTTGACATACAGATGGCTAGGCTCTAGCGCCACTAAATCCAAGAGCATTGTGACCTTGTGTTCTTTATCATTGGCAAGTGCAAAGGGAGTGACACAACCCTGAGCTACCCCAATGACCTCTTGCATAACAGACTCATCAGCAAACCGTAGCTCCTTCACCCCCACTTGTTTGGCCACATCATTGAGTTTCACCTGTTGGAGAGAACAATTACCTGATGAATATAAACTCTCTTAATTTTAGTTGCATTCCATAAAAACCAGGGCTAATATAACAAGTGATAAGAGTAATCAAATTCTATGTGCGAGTCAGTGATTTTCATGGGGAAGGTTTAAGTATCTGTAGACAGAGCATACAAAACATGGCTAATAAACACGACCTCTACATTGTGCCGAGCTGAGAGAAGGTACAGGTCCTTCTTCTTCTTATCCTTGAGGAACAAGTTCTTCATGTGCAGCCCTGGGATATTTTTCTCAGTCACAGCCTTCATCAGTGCCTCAACAGTAAATACCTCTTCATGGTCAGTCACCTGGTAAGCAATTCCCAGTCCCTTCAGATAAGACTCGAGGTCAGCGCGGCCCATGTGTTTCTTTTTGGATATTTCACCATTTACAGTCACCGTATTGGCTACTGGCTCTGATATCTTCCTCTCTGTGCTGACCTTTTGTGGCTTTAATTTTTCAGCTCTTGGAGGCTCTTTAGATTTTGTGGTTTCCATTTCAGAATCTACATGAAATACAAAGATACATGAAATGATTGGTTCATAAAAAATTTGCTTGAAGAAAAAAAACATTATTCTCCTATTTCTTCCCTACTTATTTCAAGGATTGTTAAGCATGAAAATACTATGAGAATAGGCACCACATGAATCCCATTTCTAAGAATAATTACCCAACCTGGTAAGTGAACACAAAAAAGAAAAAAAAGAAGAACGAAACTGTTGACCAGAGACTACACAGAAATAAAATTAAAAGAAATATCTGAAAGAAATACGTACACAGACACTGATACAATTATACACTATGGGAGTTCTGTATTTATACAAGTAGAGTTTCACTAATTAAATGCAAACATATAAGGAACTTACCCATACCAGCCAAGGAACTCAGAGTCTTGTACCATCTGGCCACATTGTTTGGTGCACCAACATGGAGGTCACACTGCTTCATCAAGGACCAGGCCACAATATCCACTACTCCACATGTGTTACCCATCAAGAAGGAATTTTTGCCTAATCTGAGAGAAGAAAATTATGTTGTATTAGTTTCTATCAACTGCAGGCTTTTGATTTTGCATGCAGTCTTTTGTACAGCAGATATAAATTGCACATCCATTCCTCAACTCATAACAAGTCACTATTGTATATGGGGAATGGTGAGAAAATGAATGCACAGTACATAATTGTGGTCACATACAAATGCATGTAAATAAATACAGTACCTCTATAAACACCGGGTCAATATGGTTATAATTTTTATATTTCTGAGCTGTTATGGCCATATGCCATTATAGTCATTCATTACATGATATTAAATACCATAAGTATACAATTGCAAATTGCAATATTAATTATACAGTATTTCAGAAAGGAAACCAAAATACAGATGAAAATACATTAACTGGGAGATGAAAAATATCAGAAATTTTTGAAAAAACAAAAATTCTTGCCAGGCATACAGCGAGAACTTGACAAGAGCAAGCACAAGCAACAAAATGCAAGGAGGAATCATTGTGTATGGTACACCTAGGGGTTAGGTGTACACACTGACCCACAAACCATAACACACCTTCCATTCAGGAGGCGGAGAATAGAATGCCGTTGCTTATTGTCGCCTACAGCCAGCTTTTGCTCCAGTTGGTCCAGCAACTGGTCTGTCTCAGTGATGGTAGTGAAGGTGCCAGTAGCTTCATAGTTGTAGGGTGATGCCAGTGGGAAGAGCCGGGAGATATAACGTACAATATTCACTTCACTATAGATCTGGGTCTGACGCAGAGGGTTCACCTGAAAAATGTAAATATATACAGTACGTCATTCCAAGTTCCTCATCACTCACTGGCAGTGTGTAATTATATATATAGATACCCTATTTTAATACATGCAGCATAAGTTTCTATATACAGTATCATGAATATAGCTACCATCAGGGTAGGTGAGGAGACATCCTTCCAGTGGAGTGTGAAGGCCAGGGTGTGGTTGCGTCGCTCATCTAGTGGCTGTTCCATGAATATGCTACTTAATCTCTCATTAACCTGTCAACAAGAGGAGATATGTTATCCCCTATCAATGCATTTTTTTTTCCATAAAATTACATGATTATACACACTTATAAATAGTGCATAAAAGATAATTTCATAGAATTACTTATGGTTCCTTCTTGCAAGACAGAATGGACTTCCATTATGGATGTAACACCATGTGAAAGAGGGGGAGCTTAGACACTTGAATGTCTTTGCAGAAAGATGTATATTACGGTAATTGAGGTTTTGTCTCTCTCTTTTATTTGTACATCTCTGGTCATAGAGCACTCACCTCCTGAATAGGGTAATGGGGTATTGATTATTTCGATGATATGCTGTATTTATTGTACAAGTGCTGGTAATATTTAAAAACTTTTCAGCTGGGAGACGTACTCAAACATGAAATATTTCCTACATTATCTGGCTCACCTCTCTGACATTTGAGTGGACATGTGTGGTGGAGTAGACAGGCAATCCAGCATCCCTCAGTAACTTCCTCAACAGCACTAGGGAGTAAGGAGGTTGGGAAGGGTTGGCTGAGATGACCAGGTCATGAACTGTCGTGCTCTTCTGTCAGGAAACACACAAAAAAATATCAGCATAATCTGTATCATCTAAGCCTTGACATAAATGATGGAGGTGATGAAGCTATAGTCAAACTCACAGGTTAAGGCCGGTCTGGCTGGGTCACCAGGCAGTTAGGAATTTCCGGTGTGCTGCCACGTCTGTTGCTGACCACTAAGAGGCCTACAAATCTCTCTCTCTTTCTCCTGTTACTAAGTGTTAAATGAATAGGTTAAACTTATTCTGTTATATAATAAAGTAATTTACATTTATACATGACAATGTTTTTACTGGAAAATCAATTACTGAGTTTATTTTTCATCAAGTTTGGCAACACAGCATATGCTGCATTGCCAGTTGTACCCTGAGTACAGTGAAATGTGGAGTGAGGGGTGAGGTGGGATATGGTATGGTGCGTGGCGCATTTGACATGTCAAGCTATTTATAGGCCTCCTCTTGGTTGTCAACAAAAGAAGTGGCAACACAGCGGAAATTCCTAGCGGATTAGTGACCCAGCCAGACCGGCCTTAACCTGTGAGTTTGACTATAACAACTTACTGTAAGTAACACCATGTTATCTGACAAATTCATTCCTGTACTGGGGTATTGCCTGTAAAGATATGGGTTTTGACCCCCTTCTACCCTGAGTATGTCCCTTGTAGCTCTCTTTTGGTCTCTTTTCATTTTGATTGCCATTTCTTCTCTCTCTCTCTCTCTCCTTCACTTTTCCTTTTACAATGTCAATATTATATCTCTAATCTTATGACAGACTGCTGCAGTACTCTGTCACTACTAAATCTATCACTTATTAGAAATAACAATACAGTACAGTACATGTACTTGAAGACTGAGCTTAGTTGAGGAACATAATTATTACCTTGGAAACATTAACAAAACCATGTTTTATCTGAAGGCATCTATACTCAGTATTGGCCCAAATGGATCATTACTAAAGTATCAGATATATATACACAGTAATTATAAGAAAGTTATAAAAAAAAGGTGTTTGAAACCACTGATCTTCTCTGAAATATTGCATAACATAGACTAATGCACACGTGTGCAAAGGAAACTACTTTTTGGTTACAAACAAACGGCTTGGCTTAATCCTCGAAAGGTAAAGTAAGCATATATATACATACATACATATACCAGGCCTTCATCTCCACGCTGGAGGTAACCTCGTCACATCCATCGCACACCCTCAGAAACAAAATGAACAAACATAGAACTCCCCCCCCCCCCCCACATACACACTCCACATCTCAACCCCTCGATCCCTGTTAGAGGAGGGAGCTCCCACCGCACAACCGCATCTCCTTGTGGGACTACAAGGGGCACAGCCATGTTTGCATCCATAGCAAGGCCCAACAGCAAAAGCTGGTTTACCCCTGTCACGTCACTACAGGGTAAACTCCCCCTCCAGCATTCAGCTGGCCATGGGCCACACTCAATGTAGGCCACTCCTTCTAGGACCCTGAAGCCGCATCCACTCTTCAAGCATTCACCACTCTCCTCCACTCGTTTCTGTCACCCAAAATCACTCTACCTTGCTCCACAATTAAGCATATAATCACATAAAAAAATATAAGAATTTGGTCTTTCATTTTTGAAGAATTAGCAGAATCAATATTCCATCTCAAATGATACATTGTTAATACAGTACACCACATCAGACATTGAAAAGTTCATAATAGCAGTTGTAAAATAAGCTATTGTGAATCATTACTACATTTCATATACTGTACAGTACAACATTGCTGTGATTCACAAGTACAGTTCAAGACTAAATATAGCAAATACTTTTTCATGTCCAAGTGTACTGTATATATTTCTGCATAACCTGAACTAACACACACCACTTCTTTCACACTGCAATATTTATCAATATATATTAATAACATCTGATCTCATGATTAAGTTCAATACAGTACAAACAAAAACTGTGAAAAGCAGTAAATTAACTTTTAAAATCATAGATGAGGGATTTGGTTAAAATTAAAATATTTTTTATAATGAAATATATGAAGGTTTCCAATTTTGTTAGGACAAATGACAACATGACGAGAAAAATATCAAAATCTGTAATATACCTGAAAAACTCAAATCTACTAAAAAATTCACAATACTGTACACTTCTCACATTAACTTGGCCTGTAACTCCCACATCTCTTCTAGCTACCGGTAAGTGAATATGAGCAGAACCAACATGTAACAGCAAAGTTAATGTAGAAAGTTTCTAGTAGTTTACAAAACATTTATCCCACACAAACTCAAAATACTGTAAATGAATTATTGTAAAGCACCATAATTTCGGACATTTTTTACATGTTTTAGTGAAGACCTCTGTTAATAATGGTGCAATTTTATTCCTGTTGGTGTCATGTGGTAGCCAGGGAGAGTATCTACTGGATCCATATAACAAGCAAAAAATCACGCTAAATTCGTGCTCTTTATTTCAACTTTCAAGTGTCCGAAGTTAGGCAGAAATATCCTAACTTCAGACAGGATTGTATTTTCTCTTTAAACATGAGAATGGTTAACAGCATCGATCTCTGGACACGCTGGCTGAACTTCGGACACCTGAGGAGTTTTTAAAAAATGTAAAAAAATTTGCAGCATTCATGGACCGAGTTATACATATACTGTACTGTATAAAGAGATACTGTATATCCAAAAATAGCTTCTTTTTTAAGCACATATAAATTGAGATTGAAATAAGTTGCATCATATTACAATGTAGTGAGGTATTCTTGGCATTGATCTAAGAAATATTCAAAAACTTTTCTAGCAAAAAAAAAAAAAAAAAAAAAAAAAAACGCATTGAGTACACAAAACCGGTAGAGGAAGTGACTACTTCCAAAAAATGATCTTCACCTAAATATCATGTTGCTACCTAACTGAATAAACAAATGCATACTGAAATAGCAAAATAGAACCTACATAAGGTACATAATAACATAATTCTAGGTACAGTACTAATGACACACACACCCACTTCCAGTATTCCTTGACTTGATTACCTATTAGCTATTGTAATAGAATTTATACATTTTGAACATTCCCCTAACTAATACCATTGTTATTTTTTGCATATATAGCACTCTCTTCCAGTACAGTTAAATTATTACATTTTTTCGTGAAATGTCCGAAGTTAGTGTTTTACGGTATATATTACATTTTATACAGAAAGTAATTTAACCTAGTACCCTTTTGACACTACCTCTCACAAGGGAACCTGTGAGTTAGACAGCAACTTAGAGGCTCCTACTTCCTTCAACCTGTCGCATGCAACAGCACCTACACTAAGGAAGACTGTTTCATAGTACTGTATAACATGTAGGGATTAGATGCTTAGTTTGCAAAGAGCATCCCAACTCCCTTAACCCCTGCAGTCCGGTTGACGTGTTATACCGTCAGTAGGTGCAGTCCGGCTGACGTGATATACCGTCATAGCTATTTAGCGCCATTTACGGCTATGTAGGGCTAGTAAACACACTAACAATATCGATCCGCTATCCACTCAGTTGATTCTGGGACCCCACGATGGCTGGGCTATTTTTAAGTATTTGCCCTTGTCCGAATTTGTGCTCTAACGATCGTAAGACAATACCGTAGTAAATATATGTACGTGACAGTGATACCATGATATTCCTACAAGGTTACAAATTATTTTTTAGTGTATAGATCATGACACACGATATATAATGGTAGTAATAAGAAAATAACACCACAAACACGCCCAGGCAGGGGAAAGTGATGGTAAATATACGTGTTTCCTACGGTACAAATCAGTTTGTTTATAATTTTCTATGTGACAGTTACACGATGATATATTCCTACAAGTGTTCATACTATTTTTTGTGATGTAATCATGACATACGATAATAGTAGTAATACGAGTGAGTAAACAAGGTATTTTCGCGGGCAACTGGACACCCTCGCCGCGGTCGAATCACTCTCACCCGTACAGCAAACATGCTCCACTTCAACTCGCCTTATCTCCCTAACTACACATCGTACAGCCCTCCAGATGGTACCATTCGATAGAGGAAGAGTTGAAGGTATGTAAGAAATAATATTGAAGTCAGTACACTATATCGGTTAAGAGTGAGAGCGTTGTGAATATATGGGAAATCGAGGAATTTTGACGCTAGCAGTAGGGTAGAAATGTTGATGCAGCCCCCCCCCGGTCTGCAGGGGTTAAACAAGACCCACTGATATGACATCAATTGGCCTTAAAGGTCTGGGTGCATGAAAAATTCAGTGGAGCAATCATATCATATTCAAATTAGTTACAATCCAGCAAACAACAATAACAGGAAGGTGCAGTACAAGTTAGTCCACACCTACCACATTCTGACTACACTTCTGTAAATTCACGCCTACACCAGCATACAGAGAACTGAGGTACTTGCAGGTTTTTGTGCGCCAGAGCGAAAGTATGAGGAGGTAGAAAACGCAGAGGTGGTGGAATGAAATGTGGGTGGGGAGGCTGTGGAAAGAGATATGGATGGCAGAGAGGAGGAGATAAGGGTAGGATGGGATGAGGTAAGAGATGACTGAGAGAAAATAGGTGTTTGGGAAGGGATAGGAGAAGGCTGTGAGGATACAGGAGGAGGGTACTGGGAGGGGAGGTCACACTTGCATCCAGGTGGCCTCTGTACCTCCCACGGCAATTCCTGTAACCCCCGCACCAGCCTCACTAGCTCCTCACGCAGCAAGTTCAGCTTCTTCACCACTTCTTTGTGGTGGGTCATTACATCCAAACCAGGAGCATCTTCCTGCAGGTACATTTTTGTATTATTTCTAATATGTTTGTTCAGTCTAATAGATCAATGCCCAGATAAATATGTGACATATTATCCATCACCTATATGTCATACAATGTTCTAGTATGTGGCTGTGTGGACTGCAGCCATGTGAAGACCACCAATAAAATCCACAGGTTAATAACAAAGAAGTTATGTTACTGGTTGTATGGCATCTCCAGGCTACACAGTACTGTACAGCATACTGTACAACTCATGTCAACCTTACTGTCACTACCATAATTTCATTAGTTCATAACTAATAATAATTTACTTCATTACTTTCCATTTCGCAGATAAGGACAGTGCAGATCATCTTATATATTTACTTCCTAGCTATTTTAACAATACTGTACGGTACTGCACGAACTTAATCCATTGCTATGTACTGTACAAAGTGGATAAAAAACTCTAATACGAGATATTTTACTTTTCTTAAAATACCTTGTGCATAGTAGTAGTAGTACAGTAGTACCAAAAATAAGTAAAGGTCTGTTAAATCTTTGGGCTTAGGCCCAATATCCAATAGGCCAAGCCTGGAGATGGCACTCAAAACTTGTCTCTTTTAATCATGGGGATAAGATAGACCTGGGATTTTATCAGTCATCACCACAACCATGTGCTAGGCAATTCTGCAATCCCTTCCACATAAAAAAAATATATGTAATGCAATTGTAGAAGACAATGGTTGGAGTTTGCAGATATGCATTTGTAGAAGAAATTTTTGTTTGCAATGCCCAGCACTACACAACCACACAAAATTCCCCATTAAAAAACCTCGACAATGGGATGACTCTGCAGGTTAGACACGAAGCCCATCTCCTCCTTTAATGCGATGATAACCCTCAGGATACCTCTCTGTCGCTCAGCTAGACTCAAGGGGTCTTCTGGGGGGAAGATTATTTGCTTGCTAGCCGATGTTAACTTGTCTAGCTCAGCCCGTAAACAGCCCAGACGATGTAGAACCGAGTCCTGCAACCTCTTCATGGCATTCTTGGTTTCCTCCCCCCTTGACTGAAGGGTTGTGGAAGTTTGGAGAATGGTGCTTCGTAAATTTTGACACAAAATAACACTATTGAAAGAGATCAATGCACTTTACAGTGTCTATCCATAACATGAAGAGTAATCAAAATTAACTCTTTATTAACGTAAACATATTTTTACAAAGTTTAATCGTATCATGAAGAATAATCAAATCTTTGTCCATGAAAATATACTGTAATTGAGTTCATTTCAATTCAGGTATGTCATGTTTGGTTCCAGAGTTAGTTAAGGATCTAACAGGTAGGATTAGATTTCAGTGGGTTAAGATATGTTTTTAGTATCCATACACTGAATTATGTTCTAGTAGGTTAGAAGTGGCATAGGCTAGGTTCCAGTAGATTACAGTATGTTCAAGCAAGTTACACAAAGAAACTTTGAGGTTAGATTTTATAGTTCAAGATTTTTCTCTAATAATGGTTATTTTAGTGCTCTCTCCTGGTTAACTTCACACATATCTAGTAGGCTGAAATAAGGTTCTGGAGCAAATGAACCAATTGGGTCCTTTGTGTTAATAACACTCATTTCAAGCCACCACCTGCAAGAGACTGTCGAATTGAAGGCTGGTCAGGTCAGCAAGATGGTCCCCCATTGCTGTAACTGCCTCCACCATCTCACTCTGTGTATTATCTCCACTCTTACAGCACATCAAATTTACACTAAATGTAGTCAGACAATAATAAATAGAAATCATTTACAGAACCTGTCTATATAATAATATCCAAATACATACAGTACCAGTAAAACATTAACCCACCATAGCAGTTAGGTTCCATATAGTACTTCTAGTAAGAGTAAAGTAATATTTGAAGATAGTTTTTCAAAAATATAACTGATAAGATCAGCATCTATTACTGTTACTGAACTTCAGCATAAAGTAATACTGCAACAATAAGATAGTCATTAAACCTTATGGAAGTTCACACCACAATCAAGATAAAAAATATGCAAAATATTTTTTTCCCCCAATTCCTGCACCCCCCTAACCCCCCAAGCCTGTCCCCCTACTCCTGCAACCCCCAAAACAACTCCCCCCCCAAGACTGTCCCTCTATTCTCACACACCCTTAAATGTGTGACATTTGAACAGGGGGGTTTTGGGGGTTACAGGAGTAGGGGGACAGGCTTTGGGGGGTTAGGGGGGGTGCAGGAATTGGGGGACAGGCTTTCTACCCACCCCAAGCCTGTACCCATATTCCCGCACCCCCCCAAGCCAGTCCCCTACTCCCACCCCCACCTTAATTAAATGTCTCGATTACCGCTAAACTAAAAAAAAAAAAGATCACATCAATAGAGTATTTTCTTTTCAGAATTAATAAAGCAGGCATTTGCCAAATTTTCAGGCAAAAAATTCCGGACACCCTGTATATATATATATATATAAAATCTGTCATGAAATTGGGAGTCAAAAATGCATGTTTTAAAGTAAAGTATAAATGTGACTAAGCATCCTCTATACTCAAAACATCCCTACCTTGAGTGGCGAGGCATGTGCAGCGGCACCGACAGCAGGAGTGGCAGAAACTGAGGGAGAGGTTGTGGCCACCTTGTTGCCTTTAACCTGGTCCAGCTGAGCCTTCAATGACCTTAACCGGGCCAGTACTGCCTCTTGCCTTGCTTCCAGGGCTGCCACATTTGGACCATTCTGACCACAAAAAACAAAATCTGGCAATACTTTCAGATGGTCAGAACAGTTGTACATGAAGATAATTTGGGCCATATTCAAGAACATCTGTGGTGTATACGATGGCAGGGTATCGGTACGACAGCTCTGCTGTTTGGTTATGGAGCTATCATACTGGTATCACTTCATCGTATGCACCAAAAAGGTTCTTGAATATGGCCCATTTTATGGTATAATCACACAAGATCCATGACTATAACCTTCATAATGGCATTGTGCATTAAGTAAACTAATGGCTAAGGGGGTACCGTAGTATGCTTGGTAAATATTGAAAGAATTACCGTTATTGCATATGGTTTTTCTACCTTCATTACAGACTTTGGTATTGGTACAGAAGTGGACCTTGCTTGAGCAGTATTACCACATTAGGCTAGGTCCTGGAAATTTGCCTCAGTCACTTTATGATAGTTTACACTGCTTATACCCGGTAGTTTGCCCAGGTTAGGTCCCAGTAGTCTGCTGTGGTCTAGGTTAGGTTAGGTCAGGTCAGGTAAGACTAGTTTTGTTTGTAAACGGGGCATATCTTGAAAACGAGGCATTTCCGAGAGAAACACCATAGATGAAAAGTGTCTTAGAATGGTCCAAAATAGTGGGTAATGACAGTAAAATATCTATTATATAATAGAATCCACTTCTGTACCTTTACCCCGACTTTAGACAATTCCAAGACTATTTTCTTATATGGCATTTATCCCACAAAAGCCCCATTTCCAAGATGGGGCATTTTGAAATTAGCCTGAACTTACTTAACCTAACCTAGACTGAATCAGACTACCGGGACCTAACCTGGGCAAACTACCAGGAAATAACCTGGCCAAACAACGGGGAAATAATCGTGGCAAAGTATAGGAAATGACCGGGGCAATATAGCCTACTGGGACCTATTATAGCAACACTGCTACAAAACTGTAATTATTTCTATAAATACTGCCTTGATTCCTCCAAAGTATGCCAGGAAACAGGACTAGATTAATAATAATAATGGTGGGTAAATTTTTTAAGTTGCCACAACAGGATTTCACTGGAAAAAAAATATTTCCTAGAAGGATTTAGTGTGACTACCAGTACCTAACCAGGGCAGACTACCGGGACCTAACCTGGACAGACTACCGGGACCTAACCGGGGCAGACTACCGGGACCTAACCGGGGCAGACTACCGGGACCTAAGCAGGAAAAATTATACAGTAGAAATTAGTCAGACCTCACCTGACCTGACCTAACCTAATCTGGACTGGGACACACTACCAGGACCTAACTTGGACAGACTACCGAGACCTAACTATAAGAGGTAACTACTGTTATGCAGCATTTGCAGAAGAAATGGTATATAGAAAAGTTGTTTGCAATAGTGAAATATAAACACTGGTAATAGTAACATTTTCGAAATCGAGTTGTGGCAACTTGTAAAAATATTCCTAATGGTGTTCTGTTCCTTGGAATAGTTTGAAGGAATCGGTTACCAACGATACTCTATCACCTTACTTTTGTGGTGTATACGATGATGTGGCAACGGTACGACGGCTCCATAGACAAACAAGAGAGCCATCATAGTAGGTTAGGCTAATATTACGATCATAATCTGCGCCAGCGAACTATTGGTTAGGTTAGGTTAAGTTGAATCAGGTGGGGTTCGGTTACCTCTATCTGTAGCGGAGGAACAAACTGAGATCAGGTGGACAATGTTATCAGATATCCTTGGCAAAATTACAAAAGGTCCAGTAGGCAGGTGTGTACAGTATGCCAACCCACCCAAGTCTCCTAAATGAAAAGGGAAAAGAAATGGGCGATTTCGGTTGACAGAAAGTATGAAAATCGAGGACGCAGATATCGCAATATTTACCGTAGGCTATACTGTTACCAAGCCGTCGTATATTACATCCACTTACTCCAGAAAATTTACAGTAAGAACATTTAACACACCTGTGTGATAGTAGTGGTAGTATTAGCACGTGTGTCTACATCCTGGAATACCATTTTGTTAACTACTGGCATCTTGTACATGGTTTGTGACACTTCTACTACCCTGCCAACGTCTACTAATGGCCGTGTCTTATACATGGAAGACATTTTTCTTTGCTCTTAACTGAAGATAGACTACGAGAGATAAAATAATAGTGTACGTTGTATAGGCTGGCTATCCCCACTCCCCAGTAAAACTGTGTTCAGTGTGTTAGAGTCACAATAGAGTGTTCTCTCACTCAGTGTTGTCAACTTGTCAAGTCTGCTTGGCGAAATTTCCCCAATTTCCCATTCCCTTGTTCTTTAATTTATTAACTCGTTGTCTTCAGGACTCTGCAGGCTGGAGATTACTTACTGTATTAGTGTCATATTATTTAGAGCTGTGTGCTAAACTCTTTAACATCTTTGAGAATGGCCTGTATGGTTATGCAGATTATTCCACTCTCATTGCTGCTGTGCCGATCCCTGGTCACGGTGCCAGGATTTCTATTGCGACAACTTGTCACAACTATAATATTAATAAATTATAGTTGCTCAGTCATTGGATCGTGACCTGAGTAAGATTAGTGATTGGTGCAGTAAGGCTAGACTGGTGCAACTTGACTTTTCTGTAGCATTTGATAGGGTAAACCACGGTATAATACCGTGTTAATTAATTTCTTGCCGTCGGCTCACTTGATTGTAATCTGAGTCACCGACTCACCGTTATTCTGTTGCATTATTGTACAGTTGGCTCCACTTCCGCGTTTACCACTTATCGTTGCCAATGTTGAGCCACACAGAAAATTGAATCCCGAAACACGTGTGATCTTGATGCGAATCACTCGCTACAGAGTGTGAGATGGAAAGAGGAGTAACTGATAATTTTTTATACGGTTGTGAACTTAACTCGGTGTTTCGAACGCTGCTCAGTCCGACACTTGTAATTGGTTCACTAACCTTGGCGTCTGACTGTCTGCAGCCATGGATAATATTGGTTTACAAATCGTCACATAATTTCTTTCCTGGTCCTGTTTGCATAATTGCTCTTATCATTACTGGCAACATTCGGAATGATTATGATGGTGGTGAGAAGGAGAGCGAGGTGGGAAAGTGGAAGCATACTATCATAGAGTGAATGAATACTGGGAGGGAGCTAAGGCGAATGGAGTGAGTGAAAACAGCAGGGTGGGAGAGAACCGACAAAGTGATCATTGGAGAACCTTTATTACTACAAAACAGCAGTATCCTTTGGTAACCAGGGCAGTAACACAAAGTAATCAGAAAATGTCTTGACTAATGCAAAGTAACAAATTTCGCTTGTAATATTTTTCTACACTGAATATGGTGTAGGTTATATTTTATAACATGGTTCTTGAAAGGTTTGGCTCCCCTGTGGACTCCAGTCGTTCTATTTAACTTGTTAAACTGTCCTATCTCACCTTGTGTTTCCTTCATGGTTACTGTTCCTCCTCTCTATCTGTATCTGTGGACTCCTCTCTATCTCTATCTGTATCCTTCTCGTGTTAGTGTCATCCAGGTCAGGATGCTACTATTATATTTACCTTGCATGTCAGTACAGTCGATCGGTTGTCCCTAACTCATGTAAGTCGGTGTCTCTGTGATGAGTCTGTGGATTGTGTGGAATGGCCTTCATGAATAATATTATTTGTCTTTAGTTGGGAAGGCCAGGGCTCTAATTTCCCATATCTAGGGAAAATTCCCCATACTTGGCAACCTTGGACAACATCATCAGCAGAGCCGTTATTAGTTCACCAGTGCCAGCAGGAGGTTACGTCATCAACACATGTCATCTGTATAATGTTGATGACTATTTTTACATATAACTTTACATGTTATAATTATATTTTTCTTTTTATCTGAATGTACGTTTTCCTTGCCAGTTTCAAAGTGGGAGGTCAATTTTGAAATATTTTACACTATCATAGAAACGTTATATTGAGGGGAGACCTGCACATTGTGCACAACCACATTATTCATTTTTTTATGCCTAATCACAGTCCATGGTGCTTTCGATACTGGGTAAATGGGCAAAATGTGACTTTGGGTTGATTTTACAGTGGCTTTAGTTTATGATCCTCTCTAACTACACTTGTTCATTTTTTTTAACCAGTAAACTCAGTATCCATATCCACAAAATCTGTCAGGTAGTTTGATAGTGAAGTCATCAAATTCATCCAATAATTCACTCGAGTAATTAATTTTACACATTTCAGTTTCTTTCGTTTTGGTGCTTGCAAACCAAAACAAACCACTGTGGAATCGGCATTTTATGTGTAGGGGCATATAACCTGCAAGTACATGACTGTCATGTCTAATCAGAGGTCAACTCAGGTGTATCCTACTGGGGGATTAACTAGTCATGTCTTACCTAAGGTTAGGTCAGTTGTGCTGATCCATACCTACACCCCAGGTTAAATTGGATGAAAAGCCTCCACCCAAGACCGACATAAGAGGAAAGTTAAGATTTTTTATGATCCAGAAACAATATTGCTTTCATTTTCAAAACATGACAATATTAAATAAATTAGACATCTAAGGGATACAGTATAAGACTATGATAAGTAGGAATATGAATAAAAAAAAAAAATATTTAGTGATCTTATTGTTCAACGATATCACAGAAATGCGCATACTGTATTTTGGTTTATACCAGCACCTGAGTTGGCTAACAACACTCACATGTATGGACCACTGATGCCCCAGGCAGGAGAGATAATCCATTTTTCACTAACTTTATCCACAGCCTGACTGCTTGGAATTTTGACATTTGAATTTTTTCATACTGTATGATATTAAAATAATTTTAAATAAGCAACAAAGTTTATTACAATTTACTATACTGCATTGTATTCTACAACAGACATAATCATATCACTATGATAAAAAGTTTGGCAGCATATACTGAATTTTACTTTATATGGTATGCATTAACCATTACCAAACATCAAGTACCATTCATTCTACAAACTTAATCTACAACCATTATCTTTCTTCATCCATTTCATTTTCTCCTCTTCTCAACATTTCAGTATTAATTTTATCTCCCTCCCTGCAAAATCCTCATCCAACTATTTCTTCCCATTCATAGCACCTTTCAATTCATATCAACCTTCATTTCTTATTTCCCTTTTTTTTCTCCATTCTTATCACCCTTCAATTCATATCAACCTTCATTTCTTACTTCCCCTTTTTAATTCTACAAAGTAAATCACTCCTTTCTAGCTTCTTCTTAAAACATTTTATTGTACTCCTCCTTTTTACCTGCCTCTCATTCCTTATTTTCTCATTTTCCTTTCTACAATTCATTTTCTCCCCTCTTCCTCTTCCGAAAAACCATTCTCTTTTTCTTCCGCCTCCGAAAAAACATTATCTTTCTCTTCCTCCTTTCCTATATCTTTCTTTTCCTTCCCACCTTGCACCAGCTTTCCCTCAACCACAGTCTTCCCCAAACACTTACCCAACCTCTCCAGGAAAAGTTTCATATCCTCATTCTCCATTCCTATCCCAGCAGCAGCGGTCAAGTAGGGATAGGGGTAGTTGTTGCAGTGGCTGCCCCAACCTGTGGCGAAAGTTTGTGACTGTGGAGGTCTCATTTAAAGCATACAGCAACAGTGAAGTAGGTTTTTAAAGAAAACATAGACAGATTGAGTGTCTTGCATGGATGAATTCACAGAAACAAATACAGGGCAAGTCGTCACACATACCTATGAACTGGTGGCCAGCTATAGTCTTGTTGTCCGTTGCTGTGACTACCCGGGTACCTGATACCCCTCGACGAAAGAGCATGGAGCCCAGCTGAGTCAAGTTGTGGTCACTGGCACCATGAGGCAAGGTTAGTGCTATGTGAAGGGAGAGAGGCACAAGAACCTCTATATTTACTTTCACTGAAGATGGTTACAGTTATGAAATCTCTTTACAGCATATACTAGCTTATGGTGGAAGAGAGGAAAGATATTAATGTGAGCCAGTGTCTTTTATTTTCTATTTTTTATACAGTAAGGAAGGTACTGGCATGCCCTTAAAATTTCATTACTGCACAGTACTTACATACCAGACGAGAACTAACTAAAATTTAATTAATATAATATTCAAAACTCCACATATTGTACAGTGTAAAAATGAGTGTGTTCAGGAAACTACAGTAACATTTACAGACATATATGATAAAGTATGGCAACATTACTTTAGGTTAGCTTTGATTCGATGGGGTTAGCTCATTATGGTTCCATTAGTCAGAGAAATTTGAAAATTCTGTATATTAGGTTAGGTTGTGAAAAGCAATACAAGTACTGTACAGTATACCTGTATACCTACTCACCAACTGATGAGTTTGGCCAAATTAGGTAATGTTGCTAAAATCAAAAAGCACTCTCACCAACAGATATGGGGTTGTTCTTGCTCTCAATCACCTGTAGCCCATGTTTGTGAGCCACCTCTTGCAGGCCCTCTGTCATGTGCACCTTCAACTCCTTACGTTGAGCTGACAATTTTGCGTACCCTTCAGTACCCATGGATAGGAGGGTAATGAAGACATCTAGGATAGGGCTGTTGGAAGCTCGACCTATGTGTGGGTAGTAGGTGAGAAGGTGAGCCAGGAACTGATTGAAGTGGGTAGATGGGTGTGGGAGTAAGTGAATGAACTAGTGGGCAAGTGGATGCATGAGTAATTATTTGAAAAAGTAAGTGAATGATGGCAAGGTGAATTAGTAAGGAAGTACAGTAGATGGAAGGATGGAGGTAGAATTATCATTACTCTTACCTACTTTATCTTCATATTATGCCTCCCTGGATACTACTGTATACTTAATCTATTGGCTAAAAGCCGATTCATCAATCATAATCCTTGTTAATTAAAATTTGACAAAAAAGCATGAGGAAATGTACAGCATAGAAGAAAGAAAACAAAAATAGTGAAAGAGAGAAAGAATATAAAGTACTGTAGAAAGTGATCAAGCAGAAACAATGACTCACCAGGGTAGGTCTTGCTAACCTGTGCGATGAACTTGGCATCAAATCCTGCCACAATGGAGCCTCCAACCGGCACCATGAGGTTCTTGTCTGTTGACTGTACAAAAGCATCCACTCGGCCAACCCTGAAATTTTTTTTGCACTTGGAGGACCAAACTTTCTACTTCATTGTTCAACCATGCAAATACTGTATCACAGAATTGTACTAAATTATAATATCTAATCTGCTCAATAACACAAAAATATTACAGCTGAGTCCATTGACTGACCCTGTAAATATCATTGCACAGTAATAATAGATATAAATCAGAAATTGTTAGCAGACAGAACTGAAACCATGTTGGAGCATTTTGCTCTTAGTTTTTTAAATCAACTAATTAACTATAGATTTTAAAATATTATCCAGCCAACCTTGCAGCCTGTTGTATGTGGTGGAGGCACTTCGAGGATTGGAGACCATATGCATTGTTGATGATGTGTGGGATGTTGCGTCGTTCACAAACTCCTGCCACCTGCAAAAATAATATCTTCATTATCTCAGATAATGACCTACAATAATAAAATATTCAATAACTGTTTATTGTTCAGGTTGCTTACCCTTTTCAGAAACATAAAATCAAAGAAGCAAAAACAATTGCTGACTGGGGTAGCTGTCCCTATACCTGTACTATAGTTGGATTCATACTTTTAGCACTCCTTTCACCTGATCCAAAACATCTCTATTCAAAAATACATTACATCTTATCACTCTCTTGCTTGAATTATCTCCTACCTCCCCAGTTTATTCTATCTTGTCCTTAACTCCCTAGCTCATCTCCTACCTCTCCCAGCCTATCCTATTTAGTCATTACCTGCCCAGCCTATGACCTACCTCCTCCAGCCTGTCAATACCCCTTGGAGCGAAACACGAAGTGGTGGTCATGATGGCAGCTATATTTTCTGCCCCCAGTTTCTCCACCCTCCGCTCCAGCTCTGCTAGGTCTGTCCGCAGCTCTCCTCCTGCCTCCAGTTTGTTTTCAATTATCTCCGGAATGAAACCTGGTTAATGAGAGAGACTGATAGATGGAAACATTGACCGACTAACAGTGACTGATTGATGGAGACCTACAAACAGTATTTGCCCCAATTATGACATTTACTGCTACTTCCTTGCAAGTACAGTACTATAATAGACCAGCATATTTTGGAGAAGTACAGTTGTAGTATCCCATTTTGCCAGCAACACCTGATCCCGTTCTAGTTTCTTACCTGCTGTTATGATGGACTTAAAACATGACTTCTGATCAATGCGTGGCCAAATGACAAACTTGGCCTGGGGTCGTGTTGGTCGCAGTGTCAGTAAGCACAAGGTAAGACTCATCCCTGTTGCCATGGGAACCACCAGGCAGGCTGCAGCTTTCTGTACACCTAGAGAAAACACCCTGTCAGAGTAATGGTAAATTATTTTTTAAAGTACTGGCTTCCTATTCAATGACTCAAAGGACTGGACCTTGCAAGTGGTAGTGAAAGAAGTAATGTGCTTCTTCAGGGTGGACAGTTATACATTGTTTTACCCTTTTGTCTACTGATATTTACCAGATACTCTAGGCTTGGACAAAACTATGATACTGTATGACGCAGTAGATACCACAGCACAAACTACGCTAAACTGCACAAGTGTGTTGACTGTGAAAGTTCAAAAGAGTAAAGTAATCAGCATATACTGTATCACACTCTTTTACACACCCACTACAGCACTATTATCATGTCTTCATTGATCATCTCAATTCAACTTATCACCAACTTCATTTTACTTCTCACTACCACTAAAACCACCACAACCACCCACCCATGTGCCTGATGAGGTCAAGGACAATAGCATTGGTGAGTGTGTACATTAGACTCGATCCAGCTGCTTTGGGTTGGTTCTCGGCCAAGTCCCCCGACCGCCCCACTCCGTGTGCCAACCGGTAGTGTCGTCGACGTACCAGTTCTGCCAACACCACAATCATTATTATACAGATCCTTGTTATACCATAATTATAGTTTATAGTATAGTATATAGTTTATATACAGTAGCCTACTGTAGTACTTTAATTTAACATAAGGCATTTAAATCACTTAGTCTTTATAGTAGCAGATCACAAAAGCACAGCAAAACATTTGGCAAACCTGAATACAATCGGAGTACGGTATAGGTAATCATACCTGAGTACACACGTCCCTCTCTCTCCCCAACACCACAGTTGTGGGAGAAGTTGTTAGAGTCCATGCTAGCCAAGTCATTAAGTAGGAGTTCAATGGTAAGGTCATCCCAGCCTTCTTTGGGGCACTTACGCTGCAATAAGTTGTACAGTACTTTAATAAGCTATTTCTCCACCAACTCTTCACTATCTTATTGACTGTATAGCTTATAGGTTATGTACTGTTATTGATGGGGAAAGTGAATGTGTGTAAATAAAATGTTGTTCTTTGCCTCCACAATTCATAGCTATATATATATACTATATTTGTCAGAAATACAAATGTTTATAGAATATATTTCTACAAGTACAGTATCATTTTCATTCTCACCAATTTTTCTATGGCACTGTATACCTTATGTGTATATGCTACCATCTATATATTTCAATATTACAGTAATAGCAAGGTTCAGGCTTGCTATCAATATTCCCTGCAGTGTGATATCATGGCATTAGCTTATAATTATAGCATATGTTTAACTTCTATGTGACCTATGCATATCTGGGGGGCAGAATAGAATAAACCATGATATAAAAGCCATGATTAACAGACTTTGCTACAGATTCACTAATACAATAGTCTACCGTATAAGCCATGTCAGCCAAAAAAATACTGGAAACCCCCTATGGATAATTATATTTAATTTCAATGAAAGGGCGGTTCTAATACTTTTTTTACCTACTGAAAAGAACTGGTATGAAAAACCCACAGGAATAGGGGCTCCTCGGCCAGACAGCTTGAGGAACTTCAACAACCCACAGGAACTTCAAACAGTGTACAGTATATTCACAGAGTTAGTACAATGGGCCATATTCAAGTACATTCATGGTGCATAGTACAATGGCTCCATAGAAAAACAATAGAGCCATCGTACTGATATATGTACCATGCTGTCTACACCAACTCACCAACCCACCTGTTCCAGCAGTTGCCTAACTTTATTCCTCCGTGCCCTCATGGCCTCACCCCCTTGGCTAACGTAGGAGGGGGGAACTAGACGCTCGGCAAACTTCAGTGCCAATTCATCCATTGTGACAGTAGTTAGCTACTTTTTTGGCATTTGTTGTTTGTGGCTGAAATGGAAAAAATAAAAAACATCCACCTAAGTTACACCATATTGGCCATAAATGGACTGTATTGAGGGCATAAAAGGATCCTACCCCAATTATCATATACCCTAGTTTTTTAGTATTTATTGAAAGAAGTGCCATTTTGTGTTGCCATATCCGGCTAGGTCCCAGTACTGTATTTTGCCATGGTAATTTCCTCTACTTTACCACAGTTATTTCCCGGTAGTTTGCCCAGGTTAGGTCCCAGTAGTCTGCTGTGGTCTAGGTTAGGTTACATAAGGCTAATTTGGGGGGAGGGGTGATATCTCCCAAAACATTAATTTGCGACGGTCTTGAACAATAAATGCGTTCAAAAAACACTATAAAACATTGCAATATGAAAATCTTCAGTCGAAACTAGATTATGGTCCAACACTTGACTATTACCTTAATTACATATTGTCATTAAAAAAAATTGATAAATGTACAGAAGTACCGAGTTCACTATATTATATATTTTAATATCATTTCCCAGTACAGTATTTTGGACCATTCTAAGACACTTTTCGTCTATGGTGTTTCTCTTGGAGATGCCCTCATTTCCGAAATGTGCCTCGTTTTACAAACATAATTTGGAAATTAGTCTGACCTAACCTGGACCACAGCAGACTACCAGGACCTAACCTAGCGGGATATAACCGATGTAAACTATCTTAAAGTGATTGGGGCATATTTCCGGGACCTAGCCGGATGTGGTAACACTGCATGGCCTTAGTCAAGAACACAGTACTTCTGGGAATATTTTTACAAGTTGCCACAACTCTATTTCAAAAATTTTACTATTACCAGTGTTTATATTTCACTATTACAAACCACTTTTTCTATATACCATTTCTTCTGCAAATGCTGCATAACAGTAGTTACCTCTTATAGTTAGGTCCCAGTAGTCTGCCCAAGTTAGGTCCCGGTAGTGTGTCCCAGTCCAGATTAGGTTAGGTCAGGTGAGGTGAGGTCTGACTAATTTCTACTGTATATTTTTTCCTGCTTAGGTCCCGATAGTCTGCCCAGATTAGGTCCCGGTAGTCTGCCCAGGTAAGGTCCCGGTAGTCTGCCCTGGTTAGGTCCCGGTAGTCACATAAACCTTCTAAGAAATAAAAAAAATTCCAGTGAAATCCTGTTGTGGCAACTTGTAAAAATTTACCTACTTTTGAAATAATACCAAAAATGTCATTCTTGTCAGATCGTCATTAGGTTACGTTAGGTCTGTTATCGTTAATTTATAGCCTAATGAACATTATAGGCCACTTGCAAAAACATTCGTGGTGCATACGATGGTGTAGTACCGATACGATGACTGCATGGACAAACAACATAGCCGTCGTACAGTACCACACCATCATAATTACACCACGGATGTTCTAGAATATGGCCCATAGTATGTACAGACGTGACAACAATCAAAGCAGTTCATAAGGAGTAAAATCATACCCTGAATAAGCCTACTTATAAATGAACATGGTCTGTAAAGTACAATATAGAAGTAATATTACCTTATAAGACAGCTTGGTGTTTATTTCAAAGTCACTAATAATATTATATGGTTCACCGTTCACTCCTCCATCCAGCCCAACAAATAAGTATAGCCAACAAAATCTTCATGTGTGGCGGGTTTATGCTGGGATTACACATCTGCGATCCAGCTGGCATCTGCGACTATCTGCGATGCCGAAAATGTGGAAGTCGACACCCGTGATGGATACGTGGTTGGTCTTGGTTTCAGTGGCTGGCAGCAGGGTCCATCTTGGTGGATCGTCGAATCCTTTTGACCGACCAGAACAGTTCCGCTTACTTTGGCTTGGTTTCACCCAAGCGAACTTCGTATCCGATTGACGTCCAGATGACGGCTATGGTATTTAGATATCAGCCCAATTTAGCATTCTATTTGTAACGTTGGCAACGCTGCTATACATTTGACACGTGTTAAATTAATGTAAACAAATGCCCTGTTGATTACAATGTCATACTTATTTTTTTTTTTGTAAGAAATAATCATAGTTGCTATAATAATAATGTTTCCTTTAGTCTAGAGTAGACTCAGTGTTCACATCAAATGTCTGGGTCTTCCTGTTAATTTATGAAAGGTTGAGTAATTTTATTAATTAAATTAATGCTAACGTTAGCCAATCTCACCAAGGAAGCTGGATATGTACTGTACACTGTGTACAGTACACCTGTTAGTTCAGATTCATTCAAATTTGAAGGCCCAGCCTGCTTATAGTAAATCCACCGGGGATTCCACCCTTGCAGGGTAGAGAGGAATTGTATACCAGTATATAATAACCCTCTAGTCTAGACAATGTATATTTCAGTCACACTTAATTAAAGAGGAGAAATGTATTGATATGCTAATTTATGATATCCACACTCTGTCCATTCTACAAATTATTGTAATGGAAATGAAGGAATATTTTTACAAGTTGCCACAACTCTATTTCAAAAATTTTACTATTACCAGTGTTTATATTTCACTATTACAAACCACTTTTTCTATATACCATTTCTTCTGCAAATGCTGCAAAACAGTAGTTACCTCTTATAGTTAGGTCTCGGTAGTCTGCCCAAGTTAGGTCCCGGTAGTGTGTCCCAGTCCAGATTAAGTTAGGTTAGGTCCCGGTAGTGTGTCCCAGTCCAGATTAGGTTAGGTCAGGTCAGGTGAGGTCTGACTAATTTCTACTGTATATTTTTTCCTGCTTAGGTCCCGGTAGTCTGCCCAGGTTAGGTCCCGGTAGTCTGCCCAGGTTAGGTCCCGGTAGTCTGCCCTGGTTAGGTCCCGGTAGTCACACTAAATCCTTCTAGGAAATAATTTTTTTTCCAGTGAAATCCTGTTGTGGCAACTTGTAAAAATTTACCGAAATGAAACCTCAATGTTAACATTTATAAAACCTTTATTTACACTTTCATAAATAATGTACTTTATGGATATATTATAATTATTACATGATCAAGGTCATAAAAAATCATCTGAGCCCCACTCATTATCTTGCAAACTGGGGCATGGGCAGCTTGAGTCCCTCACGAGCCTCGAAGAAAGTGTAGGAGAGGGTGAGCATATCCACATTCTGCATCTTGGGGTCGTCAACAAACTCAGGGTCAATGTAAAAGAAGACGGGCATGTGCACCTGAGGGGAGAAGTAGTAGACATAAGAGTGGGGGAAAAAGAAAGGTGATGGAGGCATGATGAGAGGGAAGGATGGGAAGAGATGATGAGTGTGTGTGTGGTGGTGGAAGTGCAGATGAGTGAGTGAATGTGAAATGAAGGAAGGCAAGGAGAGATGAAAGAGATAAGTATGAAGTATAGCCTAATTGCAGAGAGTTCAGGGGTATGCAGTGGAGGTTAGTGTTGGGTAGTAAGGTGAGGAAAAAGAATGGAAAGATATGAGGCATACACATTATTATTATTATAATAACCAAGCAAGATGTGAGATAACAATCTATTTACCTCCTCATGTGGGTTAAGCATTTGCTCCTCAAAGCAGAAGCACTGGATCTTATTGAAGTACTGGCCAGCATCGAATGGCACCACATTATAGGTCGATATTCCAATGACTGGTCGGTCCATTGGATTCCTGGCTGTGTAGAAGGCCAGTGCTGTCTCACCTGGGTGCACCTGCCAATAAAAGTCAATCTTGTATAAGCTAATATGACAGGATGGTATTATTAAACTACTATTTTGAGGGAAAATTCGCTTCGTCACACTGTTCCTATTGTTTTGTAATGTGAATTTAGCTACAAAACGCCTTTTCCTCGGAGTAGTTTAACAATACCACCCTTAATGTTTTGGTTTTTCTTTTTTACAAACAAGTTTTTAAAGGCTACCTAATTTAAGCTCATCCATCCCCAATCTATAGAACCAGGTTTAATATTAGTTAGCTACAAGTACAATTGGTATGGTATTCCTAGGTTGAGTAAAATCTTGAGGAAAGTTCTTATATTCTTGAGATACCTTGATTTCACTCTGTTGTGGTCTGAAGTTCCAGGTCATAGAAGCAGCAGTGTCGGCATTGAAGCGGACCCGGATGACTTTATCCTTGACGGTCTTCATATCCTCCACCTTCTCAGCATCATGTCCCTGTTGGGTGGTCCCACCGAAGCTGTATGCCTGTTGAAAGTACTTCCATTATTATGTGGGTCGTATTCACATCAAGCACGACCTTCTACTAACAAATTTGTACATCTCGATACACAATGAATATCAGTCAGTACCCTACTTTTAATATTTTTTACAATAATAAAATTAATAAATTGAATATGGTAACAAACTCTGCCATTCTATTTTTGGTATTATTACAGAATAACTGGATTTTTGGCTTGGCTTGTGCAATGTTACCACATTTGGCTAGGTCCTGGGAATTTGCCCACGTCACTCTATGATAGTTTACACTGGTTATACCCGGTAGTTTGCCCAGGTTGGGTCCCGGTAGTCTGTTGTGGTCTAGGTTAGGTTAGGTCAGGTCAGATTAGTTTCCAAATTATGATTGTAAAACGGGACATCGCCGAGAGAAACACCATAGATGAAAGGTGTCTTAGCATTTTTTTTTTTTTTTTTTTTTATATGATCCGACACTGGACATAGGCTTAATCAAGCCCGTTATCGTGGCCCAGGTCAACTGATGCTCACACACGTCATGACTTCCGAACTGGTACCCAGCCACAGAGAGAGGGAAGTGAGGGTGATTCCCAAATATTGCAGCTGTTATGGTACCAGCGAGAGTGTTTTACGACGTTCGGTGGCCTTATAGTTAGTGCCTGATACTCAAATCGGAAGAGTAAATATTCTCAGGCCCTCACCTGAGAGGATCTATCTCCCGACCTCTATGGTATGAGTCCAGAACACTAACCACTCGGCCACCTCCCCTAATGGTCAAATATAGAGGATAATTATATTAAAATATACAATATAGTGAACCCAGTTTTTCTGTAAATTTACCCTATTTTTATATACATGGTACAACTAGAATAACTTGTAATGTTACACGTTAAATTGAATCCTTATTTGCAACGCAGCCACACAAAGACAAAACCAACATTACCTGACAGAATATCCTGTAAAGAGGCACAGCAGCATAACTCAAACCAAATGCCAGTACTCCCAGGGCTGCTATGTAGTATAACGTAGACTTTGTTCCTTCACTCATATGACCTGCACTAGTACTAATGTTACCTTCTCTACTCTCATTGTTAATATTACTATACTTAGTTAATCCGGTACTTAAATTCCGTGTTGTTAATGTAATGCTAACTGGCCTGACCATGTGAAAGGCCTCCTCATTACTACGGCCAAATAATAAGGTTACATTGCCACACAGATGATGGGCTGGTCTCCTAATATTTGTCCTTATATTGTTTGTTTGTAGTCTATTTAAGTTTGCCAAGAGAATAGGACACTTTATACCGGCCTGGAATGGAAGGATGACCAGGCCTTTAATGGGAGAGAACATTATTTAACTTGTTCTTTAAGTTGACAGAATATGGAAGAACCTGACTTATGAAACACCCACAACAAGTTATATCACTCAGGAGCATTGTTTACATTGGGTGCGTTCTTATAACCTACAGTCGGATTCATCTCTATTATATGCAGTGAAACGTGCTGTGCGCTGTTTTTACGTAAATTAAAGAATACTGCTGCTCTACTATATTTTTAGTGATATAATAGATAATAAACTGTTACCACAAATATACATATCAAAAACATATTCTGGTGAGCCGTAGAAAACTTTTAGAAAAGTCATCCATTGAACACTTTTGAACACTCAATAATGTGGTTCCGTGCCTCACACAGGCGCTTTGTGGTGGCCACTCAGTAGAGGGGACGTGGCTTCCCATTGTTTTGAAGCGAACCCGTGTGTGCGTGAGCATCTGTGGCAAGGAGATGATCCGTGGCCTGCTACAACTTTTCCCACCCCTGCTGCTGTGGCCGTCACTGGGCCTGTGCCCTGTCGTCGGCTCGTCGCCGCCAGCCGGACACACGGGCTACTCTGCGACGTCCCCCTGTAAACCACAAATCGCTGTTATGAGCCATGAGTCCCACCGTCCCACGACAGGAAGACCAGTGTGGTCCGTGTGCGTGGCGACCATCAAAGCGCCCGTGTGTCCCACGGTCACTCCCACGTCCCACCACCAGGCAGAAACATAACCAACATTAAAGAAACACTGTTCATATTTGTATAAAACTATTTTATATGAATGTATCGTAAACACAATTGCGTTTTCCATTATTCATAATTGGCAAAAAAATAGTTAAAAATCCAAATATTAGCAACGAATTTGATTTGTAGTAAACTCTTGTGTTGATTTACAAATTTGAAACTCGTATCAGCTGATTGTGTCAGAGAATGTTTACATGTATAAACACATAAATATGTGCTGCAAATATTACGATAAGGAGATTCAAGTGCATATATACTAACCAGTTATGGTATCAGAAATGAATTGTTAGGGAATCAGATTCCTTGCATCATATAGGTCATATCGTTTATTGTAGACGTGATCAGACGTACAGTGACACCCGTAGTAAGAATATATTTATCATTTATTATAAGAAGTATGTCAAATTCAGATTGTAAAAAGCAAAAAACAGTAAGTATTGACTCCATTTTTTTGTACAGATAAAGAATAATAGTAGAATTGTTGATTGTAGCCACTTTTCCTCATGATAATAGTGACTGTATGTAGCCAAATTCACTATAGATTGATTTTATTGTTGCCACACCTTGGTCACTATGGAGAGGATTGAAATTCTAATAATAATAAAATGACGGATGGTAACGTAAGCATTTACAGTATTTTTGGGTTTTGTATTATTGCCATTTTGACTGACCTAACTACAGAAAGAATATTTCTGTACTGTACTGTGCTGTACTCTAGTTTTATTACTTGTCATAGAACACAAACCATAATTTGTTGTATTTCTTTCTTACTGTTTCATGTACCGGTAGTAAGTTAAGGATATCTAATATATATATATATATATATATATATATATATATATATGGAATATTTTTACAAGTTGCCACAACTCGATTTCAAAAATTTTACTGTTACCAGTGTTTATGTTTCAGTATTACAAACAACTTTTCTATACATGTATACCATTTGTTCTGCAAATGGAGGATAACAAGGTTAGGTCACGAAGTATGTCAAGGTTAGGTCACGAAGTATGGCCCCTTCTAGGTAGGTTAGGTAAGGTCAGGTAAGGTCTTTTTAATTCTGTAACATCTCGATGCTGTGGTTAAGGCTGAAGTATGCCGGTTAGGTCCCGGTAGTTTGCCCCGGTTAGGTCCCGGTAGTATGCCCCGGTTAGGTCCCGGTAGTTTGCCCCGGTTAGGCACCGGTAGTTTGCCCCGGTTGTGGCAACTTGTAAAAATTTACCTTTCACTGGAAAAAAATATATTTCCTAGAAGGATTTAGTGTGACTACCGGGACCTAAGCAGGAAAAAATATACAGTAGAAATTAGTCAGACCTCACCTGACCTGACCTAACCTAATCTGGACTGGGACACACTACCAGGACCTAACTTGGGCAGACTACCGGGACCTAACTATAAGAGGTAACTACTGTTATGCAGCATTTGCAGAAGAAATGGTATATAGAAAAGTGGTTTGTAATAGTGAAATATAAACACTGGTAATAGTAAAATTTTTGAAATAGAGTTGTGGCAACTTGTAAAAATATTCCCTAAATTTACTGAAAGGGTCAAGAAATCATATGAGGGAGCTTGTACATATTCACCAGTATAAAAAAAGGTATTTATTGAAAGAATTACCATTTTGCAGCAGTGTTGCCAGATCCGGCTAGGTCCCAGTATTTTGCCCCAGTCTTTTATTGTACTTTATCACAATTATTTCCCGGTAGTTTGCCCAGGTTAGTCCCGGTAGTATGATACTGTCTAGATTAGGGTAGGTCTTGAAAATGGGGCATTTGTGGAGGAAATGCCATAGAAGAAAATAGTCTTAGAATGGTCTAAATTAGTGGGTAATGAAGGTAGAAAAACTATAAGCAATAACGGTAATTTATTCAATATTTACCAAAAAAAATAATTACAGGTTCTAAAGTGCATATATTTTAATAAAATTATTACCATACACATGGTTGCAACACTGGTATAAGCATATCTCTCATTCCCTCGTGTGTATGGAAAATATTTCAATTAAAGAGTAAGATGAGATAAAATCCCACACTCATATGATAGTCCACCAATTATCAGATAATGTTTGAGTGATTACAGTAGTTGTCATCTTGTACTACAGGCTCAAGGATAGAAAAGAGCATAAAATATTATGTTTTAGGAAATGGATTTATATCATACCTTAAGTTTGTATCATATCAGAAATAATTATGGTACTGTACAGTAATTCTACATTCATTTGATTTTATGTGCAATGTATACTGTACAGTAATACTGTATTTGAAGTAATGTATTTACTCATGATTACTGTATGTAAATATTTTCTTGGAAGCACTGTTTTAAGTATGGTATATTATGGTCATAATTATGTTATGGAGAAAACATGTACATTAAGACTACTGTCAAGTTACAGTGTAGTAGGAATATGATAATAATATGAGAAGTACTGTAGAGAGAAATATTAAGAGAGTTCAGATACATGTATATATTTCTCACAGTTGTGGGAGGTAGAGTAAGAGAGAGAACTTTATTTGTAAGCATAGAACAGAGAAATGAGAGAGAAAGAGGTTAAGTAGGCTGTGAAGATAGGAGATACTGGTAGCATGATATTTTGTAGCCTATATTCAGACTGTCTCACCAGATTTTGTTTTAGATTTAGATGGTCTAGCATACATGAAGAATACCGGTACATTTCACATGTTTTTGGTCACTTGACCCTTGATATTTTTCTGGGAACTGGGGATGTACTTGAAATCTAGTGTTGTTGTCAGCCTTGTAGTAAAGATGTTGACTCTGAACAGCCACTTTTTCAAAATGCATCAGCATTCTTTAGTTTATTATAGGCCTTATATCTTTCAGTTAATAGTGTTTGTTGTTGTTGTTATTCCTCAAGCTGTCTAACTAAGCAGCCCCGAATTGCCCGGGTGACTGAAACCCGTTCCCAGGAACTCGTGCCCCTTTGGTGGGGGTAGGGGGATTTTGTGGCGGTTTGGCCCCCATAGCCCTGGGGGGTGGTCCCACGACATACCAATAGTGCTTGTTTCATAGTATATTAGAACAATAACACATTATGATACTTCTCTGATAGCAACCTTCTTAACTCCCTGACTTGCTGGCTACTGTATTCACACTCCTAACACCTCCCCCCTTCCTTTCCCCCTTCCTTTCCCCTTTCAGTGACACATGGACAGCTGTTACAGTTTGGTCACAGGTGTTGTAATGTTAGATTGTTCACATATCTACAGGTGTCTCGAGAAAGAGTGAATGTTGACACGTCAGGCTTGTATGTGGGTGAGGTGTTCATGTTTATTGGTTGAAAATTTCTGGTCAGGGTGAGCTTGAAAGATAAAATTTGTTGTACCATACAGTACTGATATTTTCCAATTATTTGAACAGTGCAATAAATATATGTATATCCACTATCAAATATCCACCGACACTTTCTTTTTTCATTGTAGTAAGTATCTTGGTAATAAAGAACAACACATACCGTATGATTTTGCAGCACCTCATAATACTGTACTATTTGAGGGAGTTGGGTTAACGTAAGGTGTTGTATGATTATATTTTGATATGATACTGATTTATTTGCATGATGGAAGGAAAGTGTTGATGGTTATTTGATTGTGGCTGTACGTACATGATCATTATGTAGCATCTATACATTTTACTCCATTATTATATTATATTAAAAATTTGCATATAATTTTACTGTATGTGGTAAATATATATCAGAGAGTAGTACAGTATCTGTATTATTATCATAGGTTTTGGCTCATTGCTGTACATAAGGGTTACCTCCCTGCCCTTATCATGCAGCAGTGGTCCATATGTAAGGATATCCGTGGTTTGACGAACATAAGTATGCCACTGGAACTACTTGACATGATGTGTTTAAACAGTCTCAGACATTATTGTAGAGGTAAAGGTAAAGGGAATGGTAGTGTGTGGTGAACAGATGATAGAACAAGATGACTCAATATATAATTTTATTAAGTATTAAAGGGATAGTACAGTATATGTGAGAGAGGGAGGGGGGATGGAACAATTGAGGAGGGAGTGCTGGAACAGGGAAAACTGGAGACTCTTCTGCCGTGGGAGTTCCCAGAGGGAACGAGGCTTTGTAGCTATAGAAATAGATAGATAGATAGTATACATTTGGGCATTTGTGTTTCAAAGGGTGTGCGACGTCAATGGGCTACCTCCAGCATGGAGGTGAAGGCCTGATGTATGAATATGCATGTATGGATAATTTTGGTAAGGTAGAGTGCCTTAACTCCTCCGAAGTATGTCAAGAAATAGGACCAGATTAACAAAAATAATGGTGTTCCGTTGCTTAGAATAGTTTGGAGGAATCAGTTGCTTCAGATATTCCAATACTACTACTTCCTACCTCCATCAAGTGTTTGAGGTGAGGATCCCAGTTCAGGTGAGAACACTTGTGGTGAGAGTCAATTGGTAATGGTAAGGAAGGTAATTAAGGGCTTTCCACCAACACACACCTCCACACAGTTAAGATATTAAACCACATGGCAATAATTAGGCCTCATCAACAAACATCCACACATATCATTATTATTTTTATTATTATTATTAAGGTGTAATATACGTTTCAGCGCCGGACAGACGCTGTTTTTCGTAAATACTGTATCTCCTAAATGGATCTTTGTATAAGTATAATATTTCAGCACACTACCTTTAACATCCGGGCGTAATTTATGGCTGACATACCATATTGCTATATGTGTTATGCGAGGAGTTTACTTGTGAAAAATAACACAAAGCTGGCCAGTCATATTGACGCATTCGAAGGAAAGTGTGGGGTAGGGAAGGAAGAAGTGGTGTGGGGTTTTTTTCTGGGTGTTGGTGGAGGGGTTACACGAGTACCCCACACTCGTCCCATTCTCTATAACGCTTTAGATATGATGACTGGATTAGGCTTAATATCACTCAGTAAACTCCTAGCATAATACATATAGGAATATGGAATGTCAGCCATAAATTACGCCCGGATGTTAAAGGTAGTGTGCTGAAATATTATACTTATACAAAGATAAATTTAGGAGATATTTACGAAAAACAGCGTCTGTCCGGCGCTGAAACGTATAGTAGTGTTGTTGGAATTTGGTATAGTGATTAGTGTAGGCTACTTCATGTATTGTGGGTTGTTAGTAGTGGTGATGATAAAATAAGGCCAAGAGATATACAAGGTCGGGACACTCGCGCTCCTCACCTCTCTTGGCCTTGGGTAGATCCTTAGAAAAAAATATAGTAAGTAGAAAACCCATGTCTTATTCACCTCAAAAACTCAAGTCTTATCTAATCTAGCATTTGACATGGAAAGTCCACACTGATTTTTATCATATTACCTGTATCATTTATATAATATTCAGTCATAATTATTATCAGATTATTTTTTCTCTCCTCTTCGTCATCATCTTTTTCTTTCTCCTCCTCTACTTCTCATCATCTTCATTTTCTTCCTTCTATTCTTCCTCTTCCTTTTTTTCCTCCTCCTCCTCCTCCTCAACATCATCATCTTATTTACAAAGTTAATTTAAGGAGTTGGGGAATACGATAGAGATTTTTAGAGCATTCTATGCAATATACACACTCTTTGATTGATATGGCGGAATGGCAAACAAATTTTCTAGTACCGGTACCTTACCACCGATAATAGATTTTGTGTGTGTGTTAGATGATCATTTATACCGAATCTTTGAAAATATTGAACTTTATATGCAGAAACAGTTCAACACTTGTAACCATCTTAAGAGAAAACTCTCTTTTTGTAGTTATTAATGGCTACTGATTACTCCAAGCCCCATGCTACAAAATAGATCCCATATACCTATTTGTACTGTATATTGAGAAATATTCACCCCCTCCCCACCCCCCCGTTTCCTCCTGGCATATACAGTTGGCTCCACTCCCGCGTTTCTCCACTGTCGTTGCCAATGTTGTGCCAATCAGAAATTCGAATCCCGATTCACAAGTTAAAATATACGAAACATTCATATCTTTCACTCTAAGGATATGAATGTTTCGAAATTTTTAACTTGTGAATCGGGATTCGAATTTCTGACTGGCCCAACATTGGCAACGCGATGGGAGAAACGCAGGAGTGGAGCCAACTGTACCTATAGTTTGTAGGAATCATTAATACCCCCCGCCCCACTGATTTAACAACGAGAGAAAACAGTATTTCCTTAAGGGACCCTGTGATGTAGTCAGAAAATTGGAGGTACTGTAAATTAATTCTTCAAATATTGCCACGAAACACCACCTATATGAAAGGAGCTTGTTTCGTGGCATAGTCAGGAGGAATCAGAAGTCTCCAAGTTCCATACACGATCACATGGTCCTTAATAATTAATACTAAACGTGAGACCTTACATGTAGTTAGTGAGGTAATGTTGTGTTTGTGTGGCGTTGTGTTTGTCATGGTGATGAAGTGGATGATAACTGACGTGTTAATGTTGCCTTAGCTCAACTCTGCTTGCTTAATTCTGGAGCAAGTGAATCCTCCGAACCATTCCAAGCAACAGAACACCATTATTTTTGTTCACCTGGTCATGTTTCCTGGCATACTTTGGAGGAATCAAGACACTCCAATGTAACAAAATTGAATTACCCTCTTAGGCTAATCAAAGTACAGACACTCTCTCTCTCTCCATACACACAATGAAGCATTCAGGGAAGGAAGGAGTACATGGGGGGCCAACAAATTGGATGAATTCAATGCCCTCTGTACTACTTTTCCTAGTCTGGGTGTCTTTAACTTATGGGATATGGGTACACACTCGTCTCACTGTCACTAACATATATTATTTATTACATTCAGCTCGTTACAGTTTAGTCTTCGAGATTTGGGTCTTAATTATTGTAGCTGATACCTGAATAACCAAATTAGAGTTGTGGAACACGAAATTTTATTTAAACATTTAAGTTGTAACTACGGTACATTTCAATTATGTCTTGTGGAAAATTCAAACAATTCTCCAGTATGAATGAAATGATGTGGTGTGGGTAATAAAATGATGATTTTGGAGTTCCTTCGTATCCGATTCAGTCCCTTATCCGTTTATAATTATCCCTCCGTTTTTTGTTTAGCACAGGTGCCTAGGCTTCGTGTTTGCCATCCCTCCTCTATAGGCTGTATGTATGGGGAATGATATTTTGTAAGATATTTAGTAACTCCCTCATCTGGACCAACACTAACTATTACAAAACTACCGTAGCTTTTCCAAAACGTCAACAATTAGGAGGGCATTCGGTGGGATGCATTAAGATCAGAGCCACTAGTCTTTCATACTCATTTTTATCAGTACGGTTAATGTTTCATGGGGAGATATATACAGTGTTGGTAAATCTGGAGCAACAGGCTGATTCCTACAAATTATTCTAAGCAGCAGACCACCATAATATTTGTTAAGATAGTCCTGTTTCTCGACATATTTTGGTGGAATGAAGGCACTCCTATGTACCATAATTGTATTCTCCCCTTAATGTGGTTACAGAATATCCTTTCCTGACTTTATCTATGATCTGGGTCCACCAAATTTGAATAATAATTGTTTAATGTTTATAATTGCTTGTATTACTGTATGTGTTGTACAGTCGGCCACAGGAATTCGTACACTGAACATATAAGTTAAAATGAGTCTATATTCTGCACATACTATAGGGATTGTTCTGTTGACTGATTCAAGTATAAGCCACATAACATTATTAGAAAAGTTTTGTGTTATAAGGATATTAATGTACTAAGTTTTCTAGTTGTTTTGAACCCTTGATATCACAGTGGTGTATACTAATTCCTGTGGCCAACTGTACGTAATGTTGTCGAAAACACAGAAAGCATTATATATTATTTTATTACTTTCAATAAACATATAATTATCACCCCAATGTTTGAGGTCCGTGTTTAATTAATGTATGTTTTTTTGAATGACTGGCAATCTATCTCTTGCCGCTCCCCCCTCAAGAGTGTATACTCAATTCATTATAAATACAGGTGCAAGTGTTATATAGTGCCAGTCAGCCACGAGCAGCAGTCCGAGGAGGGTCAAACCATATTGCCGGAGATAATAATAATAATAATCATACCTTACGCACCCACCGACCACCACCACCACAAGATACACACTCCGTCTCTCCCTTCCTTCCCTCCACCACCAACATGAATCTTGATCGACAGTTCGCTCTCAACAACGCCAAACGTCTCGCTGAAGAAGTAATGTGATTCTGGGCAGCTACATTTTCTCGTGTTTTGTATAATAATTATGCCCGTCCTTGTAGTCCGCTATCGAATGTTTGAGGCCGGAGACTTGGTTGGTTGGTTGGTTAGTTGGTTTGAGAGTTAGCCATTTATTTTTTTTAGGGAAGTCGTTTAATTAAGGGGAGATTCTTTTGTTGGTGAATTGGATTTTTTTTTTTTTTTTATATATATTCCTCCTACCTATGCCACGAAACATATATATCCCATTTGTACCATTGAAGGCAGCCATTTTTTTAGGGGAGATTTTTTTTTTGGGTGAATTGGAAGTTTTTTTTTTATATTCATCTACCTATGTCACGAAACATATATACTGTATATCCCATTGGTACCATTGAGGGAGTCCATTTTTTGGCATAATTGGAAAGAATCAGTAGCCTTTCAATTTGTCAACAGGAAAATCTCCCCATATATATATATATATATATATATATAGGATACTCGTATATACTAAGGTGGTACGTTTTTTGGTATATATATTTTGTTACAGGAAATTCAGGAATGATGGTGTTTGACGTAGGAATATCAACTTATTAATTAATCCCCGTAATGAATGTGTACCTGATCTGACTATTTTATGAAAAGGGATAGATGGTATACTTTTAGTACATTACAGCGCCATTCATGATTCCTCCAAAGTACAGTATGCCATGCAGGAAACAGCAAGGACTAGAATAACAAATATAGTGCGGATCTGTTGCTTGGAATAGTTTGGCGGAATCAGTTCTTTCAGATTTACCAACACAGTTTCATGATCCTCATTAATCCCTGGTTAAAACCTGGCGTATAGCCGAGTGGTTAGTGTTCTGGCCTCGTAACCTATAGATCGGGAGATCGATTCCTTTCAAGTGAGGGCCTGCGAATATTTACTCTTCTGATTTGAGTTTCAGGCACTAACTATAAGACCACTGAACTTAGTAAAACACCCTCGCTGGTACCATAACAGCTACAGTATTTGGGAAGTACCCTCAGTTCCATTCCTATGTGGCTGGGTATCAGTTTGGAAGTCGTGACGTATGTGTGAGTAGCAGATGACCTGGGCCACGGTAACGGGCTTGTTGAAGCCTGTATTTATTTATTGTTCAATGTCGGAACATAGGCTATATCGAAAAAAAGTCCCTAAAAGTTCAAAAGATAATACGGTATTGATAGTACGGCAACAGTATATACAAGGCCAAGAGATATCTCTTGGCCTTGAGTATATACATATCCCGTTGTTGTTGTTGTTGTTGTTGTTGGTAAATCTGTTCCGTAACATATAATATAGTTTATAGAGGAATGAGTAGTAATGTAACTCTCCTATTTATCAAGGCAGTATATACATATCCCAAGGTGATGGTGGGTTTTTATTTTTGGTAAATAAATCTGGAGCAACTGAGTTCTCTAAACTATTCTAAGCAACAGGCCACCAATATTTTTGTTAATATGGTTTTGTTTCCTGACATATTTTGGAGGAGTCAAGGCAGTCCATGTAATGTGTGTATCAAAAGTGTATTATTTGGTAGTCTGTTTCTTGGTATACTTTGGAGGAGTCAAGGCAGTCCAATGTATGTATCAAAAGTGTATTATTTGGTACTTTGTTTCCTGTCATACTTTAGAGGAATCAAGGTACTCCAATCTACAGTATGTATCAAAAGTGTATATTATTATTATATTCTACCCCATTAATTAATCACTACGGTACGTCAGGTGTGTTGTGTGTGAAGGTGTCTCCAGTCCACTCCGGTTATCGCTTATCTATATGTATATCTTGTGAGAGTACAGGAGGGGGGGGGGAAGTTACACACACACACTCTCTCTCTCTATCTCTCTCTCTCTCTCTCTCTCTCTCTCTCTCTCTCTCTCTCTCTCTCTCTCTCTCTCTCTCTCTCTCTCTCTCTCTCTCTCTCTCTCTCTCTCTCTCTCTCTCTCTCTCTCTCTCTCTCTCTCTCTCTCTCTCATCTCTCTCTCTCCTCTCTCTCTCTCTCTCTCTCTCTCTCTCTCTCTCTCTCGTGGGCTGTGACACATTATATATAACAATCTATAATTTTCCATAGTTTTTTTTACACCTTATTCTTTTTAACATATAATGCCGGTATAACTTAACCTATCTCATTTCTCACAGCCTATATATACATTTCTAAACCTTATCAACATTTTATAATAACACTCCTTCTTTCATGTTCCAAGTCATAGTCACATCTTTTTATAACAATTTCTCTATACCACATTATCCCATATTCTTGATCGCGAGCCAATAATCCCTTGGGTCGGATTTTCCTCACGATTTCCCGCCAAAAATCCTACAACGACTGTCTGTCTGTTTGTCTGATTTCTGAATTAGGCTATTCCCGCCAGAAATCCCACCACTGATGTCTTCTTTTTCGGTTATTATTATTATTATTTTGTTGGGTTGAGTTGAGGTAAAGGGATGCATGAAGAACCCATTTACGCTATTTTATTATTATTATTATTATTATTATTATTATTATAATCTGGAGCAACTTATTTCGCCATAACTATTACCACAATATTTATATTTGTTAAACTGGTCCTTGTTTATTTATTTATTAATTATTATTTTTATTAGGTTCTTGCATGTCCTATATATTTTATTTATAGAGGAATCACGGTGATCTAAGTTATACAAAATACAGTAACCCACCTTTAAAGGGTTACGTGTATGTGTCGTGTATGTGTGTATGTGATTGGATGTGTCGTATGTATGTGATTGGTTGTGTCGTGTATGTATGTATGTATGTGATTGGGTGTGTCGTTCGTTGGTGATTGGTGATTGGCTTATAAGGTGAACCAGAGGGGAGGAGAGAGAGAGATAATGCTTTCGATTATAATAGTACTCGTTAAACACGCAATTCAACCTTAATGCGCATGTGTGTGTGTGTGTGTGTGTAAAATGAACAGCTGGTTATTACGCAGTAGCTTGTGGAAAAAGTCTCAATAACCTTCTATAATAATGAATATTTAAGAATTTAAAGAATAATTAATATGTAGGCACTGTAAAGAATAGGAAAATAAAAGCGCTGAAAGTATAATGAATAATGTAAAAATTAACGAGTCATGTGCATAAAATTAATTATATAAATATTGTACATCCAAGTCTTCAATTGCGTGTTGGGATAAGTCATTAGCATTGTCTTGCAGCTTCTTCCTTAGTCATCTTTGCTTGCATTATACCCTTCCCTCCGCTTCACCCTCGGTTGTACACATATTTACTTCTCATCTTAACCTTCCTCCTCTGTCCTCTCCCTCCTTTATCCCATCTCTCTTTCCCTCCTTTATCCCATCTCTCCTTCCCTCCTTTATCCCATCTCTCCTTCTCTCCTTTATCCCATCTCTCCTTCCCTCCTTTATCCCATCTCTCCTTCCCTCCTTTATCCCATCCCTCCTCCTCTCCTTCCCTCCTCTGCCTGCCTGCCTTCCTTGCAAACCTTCCTACCTTCCCTCTCCCTGTGCAACTAATTCTACTGTACATATACATTCCATTTCCCCTCCCCGTTTCCTTCCCTGTCTGTTATACTTTTTAGGTCTTCCTCTACTACTCGTCCTCTCGTATGACCTACAAACTCACCTCCTCCTCCTCCTCCTCCTCCTCCTCCTCCTCTGTGATTTGAGAGCTGTATTGTGTGTTCCTTCTTAATATCCTCTGAACTATAAGGCTATAATTATAATATCTGTGTTTACCTTCCTTTTCCCTGACATAATGTATAGTACATGCAGTGTATTACTCATCCCTATTCCTTCTCATCTTTTAAAACTTATCTGTACTCCTTTAAGTAAGTGTCTTGAGCGTCTTATGGTTTTAGTGGTGTACGTGTGTTCCTCCTTCTGGACATTGTTGTGATAAGCAATACATTAATCACAGACAACATTTTGGGCTGACTGATGCTGATAACCACGTTTACAGGGTGAATGTGTGTGTGTGTGTGTAGCTTGGGTTGTGGTTGAGATTAGAAGCTACAAGTGTTCCGGAGAGAGAGAGAAAGAGAGAGAGAGAGAGAGAGAGAATAATGTGTGTGGTTGTGTTTACATTATACCAACATTGACGCCTACGTTAGAAGAAGAAGAAGAATATGTGAGTTGGAAGAGAAGAGAGGGTCCGACTGGGTGGTTGGGGACTGGTGATGTGTCAGTCTGACTCCCTCCAGTTCCTCGTTCATAGTTTTAAGTCACCTCAGTTGCCCACGGGACCACAGAAGAGGGAGGATGTTCATTTCGGGCCGTCGTTCTGCCTCAGAGGTGACCCCTTTCTTTCCACAGTGTCACAGTATTTTGTAATCCTTAAACTGTACATTCGAAGACACAAGTCGAGTGTGTGTGTCGTCTTGATATCTCTCGTGTCCTAAACTATGCCAGTCATGTTTGTTTACGTTTGAGAGGGAAGTGCCGCGTGTGTGTGTGTGCCTGGGTGTGTGTGTGTATAATGAGACTGTTGTTTTCTTGCAATTGAAAATGTATACTCGTGTGTACCCATATTGCTTGTAAAATTACATGACGCGACAAAAATAGGAATAGGAGTAGAAGTGGTAGAGGGGGTTTAGTGGGACAAGACTTTTATCACTGGCTGTACCATTCCTGTACCCAACATGCATGTGAAGTAATGTTCAGTTGGCTACTAAAATCCATGTAGTAGTGAGTGACAGATGTGGCATTGTGTGTGTACGTGTGTGTGTGTGTTATTGTTTTAAGTACTGTAATGTGTGTGAGTTATTGTTTTAAGTACTGTAGTGTGTGTGTGTTATTGTTTTAAGTAGTGTATGTGTGTGTGTGTGTGTGTTGTTTTAACGTTTGTAGATACTCGTGAACGATAGAGTATTTCCACACTAATAATATAAGTGTTTTGTATGTATGTAGCAAACCCTACTTAGATATCACAGATAAATAATTGTGAAGGGTAGCGTTAGTCGGAAATAAAGAAGCACCGTACAGACACGATCAAAAGTCCTTCTTCGGGGGTGGAGGGGAGGGGTGAATGAAAGTGGACCATTTGAGTGCATCTTAATCATGTCCTTATGTCACAGAGATCAAATAACCAGCTTTAGTTTAGTCTGTAGCAATTGTTTTTCTTGGAGCAGGACTTTTGAACGTGACAGTACACATCTAGGCACAATAATTAAGTGGCCAAATAGCAAGATACTTCAATTTGGTGGACCGTCAAGTTTACGAATAGGAACCGTACTTATCGCACCCCCCACTCCCCCCCACCCCCCCCCCACCCCCCCACACACACACAACAAAAAAATGTATATATAAAGTAAATAAAATGCCGAACACTAGACTGATTCCGAACTTGTATGTCATCTGATAGGTTTACAACAATAGATGACGTCACAATAATTTTAGTAGGGTGGTGATGTCATAGTGTGATGGGGTTCTCTTGTTAGTACGTGGCACTGTTGGTATTACGTGCACTGTTGGTATTACGTGGCACTGTTAGTATTACATGGCACTGTTGGTATTATATTGCAGGTATGATATCAGGTGTAATTCCAAGTAGTCAAGATCTGTAATGCATAGTTTTTCGTTGTTTAGTTTAATATTGTCAGTGATGCATAAAAACATAATATACGGTACTGTATAGTGCTATTAGGTGTAGTTTCACGGTATGTGTGTTGTGTTGTGTAGTATTTTGTAATGTGGTGTGTGAGTAGAGTAGTGTATAGGTGTTGTGGTATGTATTATAGTGTAAGGTATTGGTTTCGTGGTGTGTGTGTTGTTGTATGTGTGTTGTGTAGATAGTGTAATTAAGGTGTGTTGTGTTGTGTAGTACGGTAGTGTAAGGTGTGTTGTGTAGGTAGCTTCGTCGTGTTGTGCGTGTGTGTGTATGTCATGTGTTGTGTGTACGGTGGCAGTGTTTCATTTTGTTCGTTCGCCAGACGCCCAAACTAACGGGAAGGACGGAGAGGAAGTGGCGATAGGAGGAGGAGGAGGAGGAGGAGGAGGTGACCGGTAGTGAGTATGTGTGTGTGTGTAGGTTGCCAGTGAACTTCGTATGTAAGTGTGTATAAGGTTGTCAGTGAACGCAGTGTGTGTGTGTGTTTGTGTGTGTTTGTGTAGGTTGCCAGTGAACTTCGTATGTAAGTGTGTGTAAGGTTGTCAGTGAACGCAGTGTGTGTGTGTGTGTTTGTGTAGGTTGCCAGTGAACTTTGTATGTAAGTGTGTGTAAGGTTGTCAGTGAAAGCAGTGTGTGTGCGTGTGTAGTGTAGATTGTCAGCGAACTTTGTATATATATGTGTTCGGTAAGTGCGTTTAAAGGTTGTCAGTGAACGCAGTGTGTGTGTGTGTGTGTGTGTGATTAGCTTGCAAAGGGTTGGAAGGAGGAGGTGGCGAGGTAGGACTGCTATATACTGTACAGTTTGATAACACATATGCGATAACTAGTGATAAGGCGAACTTTAGGGTGGATATTCCTAATGGTAGATAAAAGAAAAAGAGTCGTTCTGATAAGGAGAGAGAGAGAGAGAGAGAGAGAACAAGTGGTTGACACATGTATTATTCATTTTGTTTATATTAAAGGTGTAGGTAGGCTACTGTATAATGTTGAATATATTTGTTTATATGTAGAGGTGATGGTGAAGAGATGTGGTGTTGCAATTTAATGATGTAGTGTGACCTTGGTGATTGGCTGAACTATTCGTGTTCTGTAACCCATGTCAGTCGCCTCAGTCCCTCCTCCTCCTCCTCCTCCTCCTCCTCCTCCTCCTCGTGGCCTTTTAGCCAATCACACACCAGCACGCCATATATATAGAATGCCAGCAGCTGTACAGATATATTTCATCACATTGATTTACGTTTTTTATGCATGAATATATAAAACCAATATATATGACTAACATTGTACATAGATTGAAAGAACTGATTACCAGAATAAATGAAGACATAGAGGTCATATTGTTTTCTTTTATTTAACTCAAATTAAAAAAATAATAATAATAAAGAGAGCGAGAGAATGTCAAGACGGTCTGTTTACATTAATTATCAGAGTTATTAGAGGTCAACACTGAGCTGTAACTTTTGCAACAGCTGATAATGTAAACAAACCGTGTTGACATTCTCTCTCACTCTCTTATTTATTTTCTTTTATTTTATTTGAGGTAAATAAAAGAAAACATTATGACCTCTATGTCTTCATTATTACAGAACGCGAATATGCGTCCGGGTTACATAACGGTGTAATTCCTAGTGTCAGCAAATAATCCCCAGATGTGTAAATTCAGCATCATGCAATTTTTTTAAAGCAGCGAGAGAGAGAGAGAGAGAAATATGTGTGTGTGTGTGTGTGTTACCGTACAGTCATATTCTGCACTTGTCTATAATTATACAGTAGCCTAATATTCTCTGTAAAATGTTTCTTATCTCTTTTTTTTTTTTAATCCCTGATTCCCGTGGATGGGTATTTTTGCCTCACTACCACTCATAGGTTCAGCTCACCTCACATTAGGGTTTAGATTCGGAGTGATCCATTCATGAAAATACATGGACTTAATACAGGGAACTGCCAAAGGTCTCCCTATTTCCCAATGTTTATCTCTTAAACTCTTACTTTCCTTTTGCTCATAACTGTATTCTCTGGACCCTCTGGACGCATGCGTGCGTGTGACGTGTAGGGGAAATGCCTTCAGTCATACACACACATAAATCAGGATCGGTGAGAGGCACGGTCGAGTATACAATAGTAATAGTAGTAGTTTTATAGTATAGTAGTAGTAGTTTTATAGTGTTCCGTGATGCATGTTAACTCCCCTTCTTTCATCACTCCCAAGGATCTTTATACACACACCCACACCACTCTATTCTCCTCAACACAAACACTTACACAACTAGCCTACATAAGTACTGTTCTTACCTGCCTGCAGCTTGTAAACACTCCATGCAATGTAGGTAAAACGTGTATCTTATATTACTGAGAAGAGAATCGGTGCATTTCCCCCCAAGTTTTAGACAAGAAAATGCACTACGGTACGTCTGTGGTTCTATCCAGACTGTAACGTGATGCATGAATAAACACTATGAATAACCCAATGCCACGTCACGAATATTCACTCTTCTTCTCTTTTACTTCTCGCTTTCTCCCTCCCTATTTTTAGATCTCTTCTGTTTTCCATTTCTTCCTCCTGTTCCTCCTCCTCTATAATCGTGTTCTTCATTATCTGTGTTTGATTCTTTTACCTCTCTTTTCTCACCTTATTCATATCTTCCTCCTCCTCCTCCTCTTCTTTCCTTCAGTGACTCGTATACATTTTTTTAATTATTGCCTAAAGTACAAAGATTAAAAAAAATATAAAGATTACAATGAACATGACAACACAGATAAGATGCTTGTTTACTCTTAATATAAGGGGCATGACGAGTGACAATCTATATGAAAACATCACCAACCAACACACGTAACATGATTGTCAACATACACACACACAAACAGTAACCAGTCATGATGTTGATTAGTTAAGGGGAGAGTAGTTGATTGCTCTCTTCCCCTCTCAACATGGTGTGTATGTATGCAATCACACTTCTCCCTTCCCTTTTTACCCTTCCCTTTCCCACATCCACAACACATTCCCTCCCTTTTTACTTTTCCCTTCCTCATACCCACAACACCTCCCCTCCCTTCTTACTTCTTCCTTCCTCATACCCACAACACCTCCCCTCCCTTCTTACTTCTCCCTTCCTCACACCCACAACACCTTCCCTCCCTCCTTACCTCTCCCTTTCCCACACCCACAACACCTTCCTTCCCTTCTTATCCTTCCATTCCCCACACCATAACACCACACCACTAAATAAATTAACACAGATTCACAGGAAGTACAATTAGATGTGCGTGGCTGATCAAGTATGAAAGTGACCGACACAGGTATACAAGTGTTTAGAGGTACGGCAGGTGTGTGTGTGTGTGTATGCCAAAGGGGAAACATCTGTGCATAGCAGGTAGTGGAGGAAACAGCAGGTACAGTCACGAACCATAAAAGAGTATCCAGGTGTTGTTGAAAAATAAAATCCTTTGACAAACATAACAGTAAACCAGTTACAACACTTGTCTTGTCTCATGTTGACTGGAGTTCGTTATATACTCCATTAGGCGAATAAAAACAGACCAAAAAAAGCAGAATAAAAACAGAGTTACAGTATTATTTATGGATCGTGACTCAAAATAACAGCCGAGAAATTATTATACGGTATAATTATAGGTAATGACTCGCCTCGATCTGGCAGAAACAGAAGGCTATAATATTATGTAACTGATTTTGTGAATCGTAATTTTTTTGCCTTGAAACATGACGTGTACGATAATTATCACACACCAAAATAATTCCAGTTGCATTAAGGACCCTGTGATCGTGTATAAAAATTGGAGGCTTCTGATTCCTCCTAACCAAGCCACGAAACAAACTCCTTCCATATGGGTGGCGTTTCCTGGCAATGTTTGAAGGACTCATTTAACTCCGATTTTCTGACTACATCACAGGGTCCTTAAAGGCAGACTATTGACAGCATAATGGAGCTTCCAAACTCTATATTCCACTAAGAGAGGGCTAACGATTTCTCCAGGCCATGTCACAAAAAGATACAATGCAGCTCTCGATCAAATAACGGTACACATAATTCTTTCTTCTGACAACGTAATCTTGCCGTTATGTGCTCCTGAATACACGAGTTCACGTCATTAGCTTCATGAGAAAGACTAATACATAAAATAAAGAGTGGAAGGAGGGAGGAGAGTACAAACAACAATAAGGGACGCATTTGGTTTCGTATCATGATTACTTGGGTTGATTTTGAAGTATCATTCGTGTATCTGTATCATATAGCGGTGACGTGTGTGTGTGTGTGTGTGTGTGTGTGTGTTACCCTGGCACAGTATTACCGTACTTGAAACCAAATAGTCGTGGGAGAAGCTGAATGTATAACTGTACAGAGAGAGAGAGAGAGAGAGGACAATTGACAATGATTATGATAAAGACAGAAATTTAAAGGTAAAGAGAGAAGAGTGAGTCAGTGATGGAGAGTGGGAGGGAGGGAGGAAAAGATAGGGGAGAGGCAAGTTACTTTTTGGTTGTCCAGGGGGTGATTGACCTCTCCCTCCCCCCCCTCACTCTCTCGCTCTCTCTCTCATTGTGGTATGCTAGTAGAAACGTGAGTGGTATGCCGATGGTGTGATAGTTGTTGTGGTGTGAGTTACAATAATGAAATATCAGTAGTAGTGTGGTGGTATAGTTAATGGTATGTCAATGGAAGGTGTCATTATTATGGTAGTGGAATGTTAGTGTTGTGGTAGCAGTGGTATTTTAGAAGTCGGTTTATCAGTGGTATGTGTTATATGGTTGTGGTATGGTAGTAGTCAGTATGTCAGTGGTATGGGTTGTATGTCAGTGGTATGGGTTGTATGGTAGTGGTATGGTGGTAGTCAGTGGTATGGGTTGTATGGTAGTGGTATGGTAGAGGTCAGTGTGTCAATGGTATGGGTTGACCAGGTAGGTTCTTTTAGGTTCCGTTAGTTCACCTGTTGCCTTCCCTCCCTTACCCCCCCATTCCCCCTCCACCATCCTTCACTCCTCCACTGGTCCTCTCCCCCATTCCCCCTCCTCCAATATTCCTCTCTTCCCCATTCCCCCTCCTCCAATATTCCTCTCTTCCCCATTCCCCCTCCTCCAATATTCCTCTCCTCATTCCCCCTCCAATATTCCTCTCTCCCATTCCCCCTCCAATTTTCCTCTCCCCCCATTCCCCCTCCACTATTCCTCTCACCCCACCATTCTCCCTCCACTCCCCATTCTCCCTCCTCCACTATTCCTCTCTCCCCCATTCCCCCTCCTCCACTGGTCCTCTTCCCCATTCCCCTCCACTCCTCCCCCCTTCTCCACCCCCCCCCCCCACTGAGCTCTCATCCACATCAAGGCCAAATGAATATATGTATGTATGTATGACGTATGTATTCATTTAGCCTTGATATACATCTACCTTATCACTTCTATCTTATCCTTCATTTTATCTTCCTCTTCCATCTCCTCCCTTCTTCCCTCCCATCCTTTCTATTTTCTTTCTACATCTTCCTTCTCTCTCCACCTCCCACTCTTCTATCTCCTTTTCAATCCTTCCACCTAGTTTACATATATTTTAATCATGTAGTCAACCCAAACAAGGGTGACTGAGAATACTGTACTGGTATCACCAACTCGATCGCAACCATCCCATCACACAACCTGGAAGACTGGAAATACGGCAGTTTGTGTGACCTAATAAGTTTCCAGTCACACACAAGACAGGTGGGAGAAGCAACGGAACTTTAGATTGTGACTGAACCAACAAAATTGTTACCACAGACCCACACTATTCTGCATTTTATCTCATCCTCATTATCGTACTTGACACTATTTTCCTCCTCCTCTTCCTCCTTTACCTACTCTTTCTCCTTCACCTACTCTTTCTCCTTCACCTACTCTTCCCCCTCCTTCACACCATCACCAACTTCCTCCTCCTTCACACTATCATCATCTTCCTCCTTCACACCGTCACCATTTTCCTCCTTCACACCGTCACCATCTCCGTCCTTTACACCATCATTATCCTCCTACTCATTATCGCCATCCTCATCCTCATTATCACCATTCTCCTCCTAACCATCATCCTCATTATCACCATCCTCCTCCTAACCATCATCATCATTTGTATATCTTCACCTCAGTTTTTGTTGGGGTGTAGAAAGTTTGTTGCCATACCTTCTACCCCTTGTTGTAGATAGCATTAGGGGATATAAATGTAGACCTAGTTTATTGGAATGTGGAGCAGCCAGTGGGTAGATATTGTAGGCCTAATAAAGTGGTAGGTAGGTTACCTGGTTGGTAGTTTTTATTTAATAAGGCCTACTTTGGTGAAACTATGGCGCCTTATAGTTTGTGGTGAGATGAGCTTAGTTAATGATAGATTGGGCAATTCATGCAACTTACAGCTACAATTTACACAGCACTTTCCTGCAACTCTCATACACTGGAATTGAAATGTGTATAAAGGTTAGAATGTAAATGATGCATCATTGCAGAAGAACACACACACATAGACACTATAGAAGCCTGAACCAAGCCCATGATTGATGAACACTGAGAGAAAAGGGCTGTGATAGGTGAGTCAACACACAAACTACATGTCTTTCAGGAGTGATTTCATGTGTACACTCCCCTTACCCTTCTGGTGAAAAGGTACAGTGATAGATGTAATGGACCAGGTGTGTGTGTGAGTGTGCGTGTGTAAAAAAGTTTGAAAGAGTTCGTATTTTGTTTGTGAATGTTTGAATGTACAGGTTGTCTGCTAGTGTTTGTATGTGTGTGTGTTTACCCACAGTCTGATCACATATACTCTCCTAGAAAATAGTTAAATTTCATAGAGACCAATCCATGGGTAAGGCTGACACCCGTAGTTTTAAAACATTTGAGGACCCTTACTGGAGCTTTATGAACCCTCCAAATAATCCAGGCCACAAAACGCTTCAGTGTTTTGAATAGGGAATCTGTTGCCTGGAGTAGTTTGGAGGGTTCATAGAGCTCCAGTAAGGGCCCTCAAATTTTTTTAAAACTACGGGCCTGAGACTCACACCCTCATCCCATTGCTCCAGGAAGACAATGAGTGCATACATGCCTGTGATAAATCCTTAATAGCCTTTAGCTGGCAATGAACCTCAGTCAGCAGTGGCAGATGAGGACAAAAATCAACTAGTAACCACTGAGCTAATGAGCAGCTTTCCACCAGAGCCAAGATTTTTTTGGCATGTATGAAAAGTAAACCAAAACTCCATAAAATGTCTCCATACTTCATCCATCCCATTAACATTATAAAACATTAGTTCATAAGTTTATTCAAGTTGCGTAAGCTAGGCCTTGGTAAAACTGGGACCTTACCTTTACTTTATACTATATGTGGTATTAGAATCCATTAATTCCTTTCATATTCAATGAAAGTGGAGTGGTACAGGTGTGTTGGCAGGAGCTTTGGTCAAGACCTTCTATGACGTAAACACCACCTGCAGCTTTCACTAAACTTACACAAAAATGATTTATGTATACTTCCATTGGGACTCATAATTTATTTGCTGTGGAAATATTGCCCTAACTGAATTTATAATCTGTATTAATATAACCTGTCTTTTACTTGCTAATTAGCTAGTATAGTACTGTATAGATTAACCTGTACAGTATTCCATTAATTTCATCTCAAATATTTATTTCACGCTGACACTGATACAAAAAGTCCTAATAATGCTCATACTGTACTATATACGGAAGTAATAATTTTATATGGTTTTGTGTTCTTTTCCCTACTGTCAACAACTATTGTTTGACAACATCCATAAATACCTGCAGTACAGTACAGTATACTTATGGTATACACTCATACTATTTAGCGTATAGGTCTAGTTTTGAATGTGTGTTTGCACAATATTATTATGCAGAAATATATTCATTATAATAGTTATATTTAGTATGAAAGCTATATTTTAAAGACTTTTTACATGTTATCTATTAAACTGGGAACAGAGTCTAATCCATCGTAGTGCTTACAGAAGGCGACCAATGTCACATACCAGATCAACCATGTGTCGAGAAACAAGCGAGGTCAGATCCTGGGACACCGAGGAGGCTTCAGAGGATGTACTGTCTGGTTCACAGGACTGTCTGGTGCAGGTATTGTACAGGACTCTCACCAAGTGCACATATTGCAAATATCACTACAATAAATAAAGCATGTGTATCATTTGTTTTATTACATTACATTAATTTTGTAATAAAAATGGCTGGAAGGATAATGTACCCCTCACCACCTTCACCCTCGCCCAACCCCGACACAGGTAAGACTACAGTGAGCTTTGGGATGGAGGAATACCTCATTACTCGTGGCATCCCGGCTTATTGTCTGGACGGAGACAACATGCGCCATGGCCTCAACTGCAACCTGGGCTTCTCCGATGAAGACCGAGAGGAGAACATCCGCCGTGTCTCCGAGGTCGCCAAGCTCTTTGCTGACTCTGGGGTAGTGGCTCTCTGCTCCTTCGTCTCTCCATTCTCCAAGGTGTGTCCATTTTCTGCTCCTTTGTATCTCCATTTGCCGAGGTCAATCCGTGGAGTGCAATTTCTCACAATTTTAGGGAATAGCTTTTGGCTACATGATGATATATTGATTGGTTTAAGGGATAATCGCATAATAACAAGGGTGGCCTCGTTATTTTCCAAGGTCTGTCTGCTTGATTACCTGATTGACCTCCTTCCTTCTCCATGTACCAACAGGATCGAGAACTAGCCAAGAAGATCCACAAAGACTCTGGACTGCCATTCTTTGAGGTGTTTGTTGACACTCCACTTGAGGTGTGTGAAAAGCGAGATGTCAAGGGACTTTACAAGAAGGCTCGTGCTGGCATCATCAAGGGTGGGTATGTTTGTGTATATGAGTAAGAGAGTTAGAAGGAAAGAGAGAGTGAGAGAGAGAGAGAGTGAATTGTGTCCCTATTATTTATGTCTGTATTCCTTGGGTTTTGATTTGCTTTATCTTATTTTACTATAATTGACTCTACCACTGTAACCCCCATCCCTCTTCCCCTAATAGGGTTCACTGGTATTGACTCCCAGTATGAGAAGCCAGAAACTCCTGACTTGGTGATCAAAACAGCTCAGTGCTCAATTGACGAGTGTGTTCATCAGGTGCTGGAGACCTTGGAGGAGTGGGTATGTTTCTTGACGGATACACATGCACACTCACACATACACACGCACACACACATCCATGAATGCGCACACACACACACACACACTATGAAGTATGCTCACATATACACATCAATGCATGTACACACACACTTTGAAGCATGATCACTTCTATATCAGACATACAGTACTCCCTAAATACCTCTCATACACATTCATACTCAGAATTATTACACAGCAACACATTTTGATATCAACTCTAGTGCACTCACATTCACATGAAAGTGGATGGAGGGATGGATGAAATACAATAAATTGTAAATGGTGTCTTGTTGAAGATGAAGTGAATTAATTTATTGTATTGACCATTACCCTTGCAGGAAATCATCCCCAGATCAGCCACAGAGATGGTGAGGGAACTGTTTGTGAGTGAGAACAAGTTGGAGTGTGCCAAGGCAGAGGCTGAATCCCTTCCCAGTGTTAATATTACTCAACTGGACCTACAGTGGCTTCAGGTGCTGTCAGAGGGTTGGGCATCACCTCTCACTGGATTCATGAGGGAGCGACAATTTCTACAGGTGAGGATGACCGGTGTTAAAATTATGGTATAGAAATGCCTGCACTACACCACCAGAGATATGTGTGACCATGGGAATGCTGATTTTCTGGTGGCAGAGTACTGTTTGCTTTTCAATGGCCACAATGTGAATTAGGTTGGCCTGTCTTGAAGATGACACATTTATTAATCATTAGTATTTGCTGTCTGTCTGCGATTAATTAATATACATGTACAGTACTTCATTCATAGAGACTGTTTTATGAAAATGCCTATTTATGAATACTGTCCTGATGGATGCCTAGCTTATAATCCTGCACTGTATTTTTTATACAAGTACACAATGTCTGTATATTTCTTATCTACTGGTTCTCATGTTTTGATTTTCCTGGGTGAGTAGAGTCAACATTTTGGATGCATGATGGACTCTGGTGTGTCAAACCAGTCCATCCCCATCGTGTTGCCAGTATCTACCAGTGACAAGGAACGTTTGGACAACTCTTCTGCCTTTACCCTCCGTTACCAAGGCCGACCCATCGCCATCCTCAGGAAGCCCGAGTTTTACGAACACCGCAAAGAGGAACGATGTGCTAGACAGTTTGGTGGGTATGGGAGCTGGAACTGTTTTATGATTGTAGTTTACTGTACTTCACATCATAGCATCTGATTAAGCTATTTGAATTACAATACCTCGGAAAGTGTCGGCTCTCTTATATCGACAAATAATATGAAAATTCAGCGATGTGATCTGAAACACGCCCGAGACACAAGTGACCCATAACTTACGATTTCAAAACTATCTACCCACTGAGTACCGATACTTTTTTGAGGTATTGTAGCATACTCATGATTGTGAATTCTTGAGTGTGGACATGAGTGACGGCATTTGTGTGTGTCCTACATTTTCCATGGAATGGAGAATTCAGATTTTTCACTTTTGTGGCAGCACCTGGACTAGGCTTTCCCACAGTGCCCTCAAAGAGTGTATGTTGTGTTGTTGGCGAGTGTGGTTGTGTGCATTGCAGTCTTCCATAATGTGTTTAATAGAGTTGGGTGCTATGTTGCATCCTTAACAGGCATCCACAATGTGGCTCCATCAAGGTTCTTCTGATATGGCAGAAGGGCTGGGTGGTGGCCACATTGTAGCCTGGCCATATGGACTGTCCTCACGGGGAAGGAAGGATTCAGATAGGTGACATCCGTAGGTGGATGTCAGGAGGTAGTGCATGTAGCTGAGTGTTGTTCTCGAGTGTTTGGATAGATTGGTGAGTAATTTGGGTATGGCTATGTTTCTACAGACTGGTTTGAAGTGGGCAGGGTTTAAGAGATGAAAGTATTTGTGTGTGGTATCATGTACTGGGTGTTGTTTTGATGTTCCTTGGCATGTGTAGGTGTCTGCCATGTAGTGTAGTGGATGGTGTGGAAATGTTTGTGGAGGCTGCAGCAAGTATTTCTTCACCTCTCATGTCTAGGTGGTCATTGATCTGGAGGACCTTGGATTCATGATGTAGGTGGTCTGAAGGGTGTTGAAGCATGTCTATGTGAGGTTGGGGCTGAGGCATGGCTGGCATAATGATCTTTTTGTAGGTGTTTACACTGTAGGTTGAGAAAAGTTCAGATAATATTTTCAGTGGGGGAACTTTAGTTTGATAATAATTCACCTTGATGGGGGAACACACTATCTACAACACTTCTCAAGATTAATGTAAATACATACATGTGTTCTTGACCTGGTCTGCCTTGGCTTTACTTAACCCCCAGCCTCCCTTACCTACAGGGACCACATGCAAAGACCATCCGTATATCAAGATGGTCTATGAGAGTGGTGACTGGCTGGTTGGTGGAGACATTGAAGCTTTAGAAAGAATCAGGTGAGAATTATAATGGATATCTGTGTGTGAGAGAGATTTCATGGTTGTCATTATATAACAGAGAGAGATTTAGCCTTAGAGTTGACTTGCAAGCACTTCAATATACAATTACTGTATATATAAATATTGGAGGTACTGGAAATACATGCATATATTGTTTGACAGTATTCCATTAAGTTTCTTTTTGGGTCGGAAATACTGGATATACATGTACAGTCGGCAGCAGAAATTCGTTCCACTCAGCTCGAGTGAGAGGAGTCCAGGCTCCCACCACTAGAGCTAAGTGGGACAAATTCCTGCTGCCAACTGTACATTCCATTTAATTTCCTTTTGGGTCAGCTTGTGACAAATAAGAACAAATCCATTTTTTGCGCATCTATCCTATACAGTACATACGAAATATTCTTGACTTATCCTTTTTCCTGTATAAATTAGCACGAAATATTCTTAAATGATTGGAATAAGTTGTTGCCTGATTTTGTTGTATTAGGCTTCCTTTTGGATCAGTTTGTGACAGATGAGAACAAAACCATTTTTCACTCATCCATCCCACAGATATAAAATATTGATTAACTAATCTTTATCCCATATAAAATATTGATTAACCAATCTTTATCCCATATAAAATAGCACCTAATCAACCCTTTATGAGAGGAATAGGTTGTTTTTACTATTGTTTATCAATTGTTTCACTTTGATGCGTCTTGCCAGGTGGAATGATGGCCTGGATGAATACCGCCTGACCCCGATGGAGCTGAGGGCCAAGTTCCGGCAGATGGGAGCCGATGCTGTGTTTGCCTTCCAACTGCGTAACCCTGTACACAATGGTCACGCTTTACTTATGCAGGTAAAACATGCACTCACACTCACACATACATATGCGCACACACACAAATACATGTGCATACACACACGCACGCACGCACGCAGTACTGTAATAAGAGTAACAGTAAAATAGTAAACTGAGTAATTGGCACAAGTGGTGTTTGTATAACAGTACAGTGGGCTCATGGATATAAGATATATTACTTTTACACACTGTTGTTATTATATCAGTTATACTGTACGTATATGGTTAACATATTTTGGTGAAAATTTCCATAATAGGTAAATGTGCTGCTATATTTGGTGGCCTAGTAATACTTGGGTGGCCACAATTCTTGACTATCTAATATATACGTTCTCATCTTATCCTTCCTTGGTTTGACTTGCCCCAGGACACACGACGGCAGCTATTAGAGCGAGGTTACCACAACCCAATGCTGCTGCTTCACCCACTGGGAGGCTGGACCAAGGATGATGATGTTCCTCTAAAGACCAGGATGGAACAACATCATGCAGGTACATTTACAACAACATATTTTTATACATTTAAGTTTTCTCTATGGAATATTCAAAATTGATAGCCAATATCAAAATGCTAAATCTGGTTGATGCTGCATATACCCTGGAGACTATAATTTTTGGTATATGCAGCAGAGTAGTGTAGATGGGAGGGAGGATGGTTGCTATTAACAGTAATAAGAATAATATTATTTAAGTCTGTGAATAACAAGAGGCAAATAATAAACTAATCTGTTCTGTGTGTGGCAGTGATGAAGGAAGGAGTGCTGGATCCAAAGTCAACAGTACTGGCCATCTTCCCATCCCCAATGATGTATGCTGGCCCTACAGAGGTTCAGTGGCATGCTAAGTCCCGCATGGCCACCGGTGCCAACTTTTATATTGTGGGGCGTGACCCGGCTGGTATGCCTCACCCCGACACCAAGAAGGATCTGTACCACGCCCAACATGGACGCAAGGTGCTCACCATGGCCCCTGGACTCACCCAACTAGAGATAATTCCATTCAAAGTGGCTGCATATGACAAGAAGGCTGGTAAGATGGACTTCTATGACCCAGAACGCAAGCCTGACTTTGACTTCATTTCTGGTACTCGCATGAGGTCATTGGCACGCAATGGTGAGCTTCCACCCGATGGTTTCATGGCTCCCTCAGCCTGGAAGATCCTGGCAGAGTACTACCAGAGTCTTGCCAAGGAGTAGAACACTGGAAAGATATTACATACAAAGGTTTATTTTTTCCCAGGTTTATTGTTAGTTTCTATAGCCGCTGTTGTAAGGTAAACTCTGGTTGCTCAAAGCTCACTACCCTGTAAGTGATTAATATTTATCTCAGTTAAAGTAAATCTTCTTGACTATGGATACTTTCAGTCATTCAGAAAAATATGTTAGCTTGGGCAGTAGGCTATAGTAGCAGTGATGTAGATCAGAATACAGGAGGGGTGTTGCAGATTAATATGGTGGCCAGAAGGAGATGAAATAGTTGCATATACTGTAGTGAGAGAATGAAGATTTAAACCATTACTGATAATACTGTAGAAGGAATGAATAGAAAAAACGGAGTAGAAACTTGAAAATTGTAAATATTATAAAGAATCTGAGATGCTTTGAAAACCATATGTAATACAGGGAGCATTTTTAATACAGATTTTATCTAGATTGCATATAATGTATATATATGAATGTAAAAGAGGTTTATACTGAAGGACAGAAATAAACTCCATTTGAGGAAGAGCAGCTATTGCAGATGTTTTACTATTAGTGATAAGTTGTCATTCAGTAAAGTTCTTCCTCAGAAGGTGTTTGTTTTACATAGAGAGTCTAATATTGTAAAGTAGCAAGTGTGTGCCATGGACCCGTTTAGTAGATACTAAGATGAGCATAATAAATCTTGGACCAGATATATTTACCCGTGGGAAGGAGAGGTTAATCTTTTATAATACAAGTCAGGTTTAGTAGCCATTGTCAATCTATTGACTCTGGATAAGGAGTTAATAATTTTGCCATGGTTCAAACTGGACGATGTTACTAATCACAGAAAAGCCACAACACCAAGGAGTTTAAGGGATCATTTGTCCTTATACAGTATATTGTTCATGTAGCCTGAATACTGGTAAAACATTTAGTAACCTGTATGAAAGCTATTTCTAAAGTATGATAAAGGCCCGGGACACACAGGCGCTTTGTGGTGACCACACAAGGATGACATGCAAGAGCAGGGACGTGGCTTCCCATAGGTTTCCATTGTTTTGAAGAGTGAGTGTATTGGTGTCTTTGGCGAGGAGACGCTGATCCCCGCCGCACTTTGAGGCAATTTGTGTTTTGAACTGATACGCATGCATCATATGTGGTCACTCGGTGGCCAGCAAATTTTCCCGCTTCTTTGGCGGTCACTGGGCCTGCCGTTTCCATGCCGCCGCCAGCCGTACACACTGGATGACCACAAAGTGCTTGTATTTCCTGGGCCTCAGTTATTTACATTCTGACTTAAAAATATTCTCATTTAAAAAAGAAAAATGCTGTGAACGTTGTAATAATTACCCAACACTTGATAGCCATGTTGTTATACAGGGAAAACAAATTAATTATTATTTTAACCATGGAGGTTATGTGTATACTATTGGTTGTGTGTGTGTGCATGGTTTTTTTTTAACTGTATATCTCAATAAAGTGATGAACAGATTTACAATAAAATTTTCAACAGGCTATTTTTAATGTAAAAAAAATGACATGTATTAGAAATTGGTAGTGACTGAGATCAGGACCTGGTGAATTTGATTTAATTATACTGTAGGTGCCTTGCTGTCTTGGCAGAAGGTAGCACTCTACTAAATGCCTTGTAATATTATTATACTTTAAAATTCATATATACATGTATTTCACTCAGTGTACGGAATTTTTTCATTGTTATTCTACTGGACCTGTTATATTGTTAGGTACAGTACTGTAGGAGAACAGTTATGCATATGTGCAATATCTGCCATGTTATCCACAGTATTAAGTCCTTGTGACGATCAAAATAATCATGTGCTTATTTTGTTGTGTAATTTGTTCAGTTATCTATTGATACAGCTTACATCATCTTTGTTTTGTATACATTGTTTTAAGTGACACAGATAATGAACCATGAAGTATTTTTGTAAACAGATGCATCGTGACGGTGATGTTTTCACAGGTTTACTGCAGTATATATAGTATATGCTCAGCCAGATGGCTAATGCTAAGTTTGGTATTAATATATGAAATGATTTTGTATACAGTACAATGTATACAGTACCGTATGCTGTTTAAGTGGCATTGCCCATATATATTTAATGTCATGAGAGAATCATGGTAGGCCTACAGTCAGTAGAGGTAGTGGTGTGGTGGGTGGAATGTCATGGACTTTACACCTCCATGGTGCTTTGTTGGCCATTTTTGAAAGTTTCGGTTGCTTGAGACAGAGAAATGGAGGAGTTATATTGAACATCAATTGGTGGCACAACTCAACTTGAAGATGCTAACATTTCCTCCAATATCCAATGGTAAACAAACTATTTTAAGTAGAAAAATCACAACAAGGAAAGCCACAAACGGTTCCATTCCTGTTTATTTAACATAACCCAACATTATGGTTCTCAAGAAACGCTCCAAAGCCATTTTCTCTGCCTGTAATTCAGTGAGTAACTACAAATTTACTGGAAGGAGTCGAGCCTCTTCCACCTGGACTGTACCTCAGATTTATATTTTTTGTATGTCTATCTCTCTGTTCTATTATTGCAAGAACAACACTTGCTACACTTTACATAATTCCACAGTTCATTCCACTTGAGTCACGTTTATGTTGTGTTTAGATATCATCACTTGGAGTGCCACATTGAATTGTATTGCTAGGAAACCTCTGTCATTTTCTTTTTTCCTAGATGCACAAATTTGGTGGATGTCGTGTGTGTTTTCCGAGCCAGAGAGCATACAGAGTGTATGATATATCTTTCTTGCAGGTATTTCTGGTGTTCAGAGAGAGGCAGGATAAGTTGCAGGATGACCAACTTAATATTTTAAGGAATAAACAGATTTTATTGATGCATTCAAGACCATCTCATTCCTTCCTTTTGAGTGGTATTACTGTACTTCCTTTTGAGTGGGGAAAAATTGGTTGTTGACTCACACAGATAAAATTTGAACATAACCATTATGTAAAAGTTTGGAAATGGTATATGATAGATTGAGGATGAAAGAAGACTGTCTTCAGCCTAGAAGATCCTGTAGAAACACTGGTCCAAACTGGGAGGTAAGGGAGTCAGACAAAAAGCAAGAGTATGAAGAGGAAAGGGAGGGGAGGAGGTGGGGATAGAGGAAGAGGAGATTAGGTAGGAAGAGGAAATGAGTTCAGCAAAGCATAGGGACAAGGGAAGTGAGACTCAGTGAAGAGACAGATAGTGGTGTGGAAGGTAGGCCTAGGTCTCTCTCTCTCTCTCTCTATCTCTATCTCTATCTATCTCTATCTCTATCTCTCTCTCTCTCTCTCTCTCTCTCTCTCTCTCTCTCTCTCTCTCTCTCTCTCTCTCTCTCTCTCTCTCTCTCTCTCTATTTTGCATGTGTCAATGGTCACAATACACTGTAAAGCAATCAAGTATTAAAACATAATACTTCAATTATATAACATGCTAAAGTTTCCCTGCTCATTACGGTAAGTCTAGTAAATTAACACTTTTGCATACGGAGCTTAATTAAGGTTATAATTATTATCATTGATGTTTTCTGTTGGTTGGTTAGAGCAAAGTCCAGCTGCTGGATATCCCTGAACCTTGGGTTAGAGAACAAGATATTTCTAAAACGTATTGACGGATTTTGATCAAATTTTGTAGTAAGGATGATTAGGCACTCAGAAAAAAAAATCAAGGTTAGAAATGCATGTTTGTTTTTTCAGTTTGGACGTTTCTTGGCAAGCATCAGAGTGACGGGACATATTGAACATACCTAAGATTGGTTACGTCTCTCCGGCCGTGTTGATGACGATGAAGCATTCACCGGTGTTGTTGTTGGTGGTGGTACTGCTGTCTCCTCAACGTAAGTCATGCTATTCATTTATTCATTCAATCATTCGGTTTACCTTCCCCCTTTCCCTCCTCATACTCAACTGGGCCGTAGACAAGAATATCCATGATGTTGACGATGGTAGGCCATGTATGGTACCTGTACGATGACTGTAGTGTATCTATAGGAAGTCATTATATACCACTTACACGCCATTGTCAACTCCATCTCCAATAATTTTTTTTGCCTATACGACTCTCTATCTCTCTCAAAGGGTGACATTCAGTTCAAAGAGAGAGCCAACCAAACTGGCAGACATAATGGTGTGGCAGATACAACGCTGGAAGAACAACATGTGGAGGTTGTGCTTGGATCACTCGTTCGTTTTAAGATCCTTAGAGGGGAAGGAGGTCGAAGTATTCCCTGGGGTGATGTGGGCAGTAGGCTACTTTGATTAAGTGTATTGGCGCCTCTTCAGACCTGAGTCATGCACTCGTTATCCCTCTGTCACCCCTCTCTTCCTAATGTTTCTTACAGTTTCTATCGTGCCTGCAGTTCTCCCTCTGTTTACGTCTATCATCCTTGGTTGAATCTCTCCAGTTCCCCCCCCCCCTTAAGAGATTAAGGGGGATACTATACTTCTGCCTGGGACATTGGAGGCACCTTGATTTCTAAAAAGTATACTGAGAAACAAACAGCTAGGAACAGATAAGCAAAAACTATAATAGTGGTGGTTGGATTAGTTTGGAATCAGTTGGTGCTCCAGATATACTGTACCACCAACGCTACTACTACTACTACGTACCTCTTTGATTAATCTCATGCACTGCACTAAAAATAACATAACCCCTTAACCTTTTATACTACTACCCCTTTAATTAACTCCACGTATTGCACTACCCCCTTAATTAATGAACCATCTATACTATTACCTCTTTAATTAACCCCACGTACAGTACTGCACTAATACCTTAATTAAAATGAACCTCACAGCACTATCTCCATAATTACCACCCCCTAAATCAATCAAACCCCCCCAACCCCCCTTAATCAACCTTCCACCACAACCAACATACAAAACTCATTTTTCTATTGTGTTTCCAGATGCAAGAACACAGAAGAACGCCCCCAACCAAGATTCAACTGCAGAGTGTATGTGTGATGAGGAGGGCATGGATCAGAGAGACTACACATGGAACTTCGGTGGGTGGACGTGGGTGGCTGTGGTGTTGATAATGATACTGGTGGCTGTGTTGGCTGCATCTTACTTCTTTGTTCTTCAGTATCGTAATCAGGCTACAGTTGCAGGTTAGTTATAGTTAGTCATGCAGTCTCTCTCTCTCCTTCTGTCATACCATTTGTCTTTCTTATGATTATAATTTTCGTATGTCTATCTCTATCTTTTATTGTTTTCATATTTATGTGTATACTATTTATCTGTCTATCTATATCCATCTGTCTCTCTGTCAATCTTTCTATACAACTACTTCCTGTCCATCTGCCTCTGTCATATATCTGTCTATTTCTTTACTATCCATATGTCTCTCTGTCTTAAATACTGTACCTGTCTATCTCTTTACCATCCATATGTCTATCTATCTTTGTACCTGTTGTTGTTGTTGTTGTTGTTGTTGTTGTTGTTGTTGTTGTTGATAATTTTCTCCTGTCTATCTCTTTACTATTCATCCGTCTCTCTGTGTGTCTACATCAGAGAAGTGCCTGAAGGAGAAGTTGGAGGAAGGGAAGGAGGGACCACACGAGATGAGATTCTACGATGTAAACAACACCTAGACCAACACCACCACAACAATCAATGAGGAAGGAGGGACAGAGGTGAGAAAATGAGGAATGGAAAACAGAAGAGAGAGAATGAGGAAGGAAGAAAGAACAATCAGAGGTGCATGAGAGAATGAGGAAATATAAAAGAAACACATTTAGTAACTCACTTTCATTCTGATGGGGATTGTACAGGAAGTTTTTAATTAGTAAGTCCAAATTCACTAGAGAAAATTGTGGTTTCCTTCCGTTGCCCTGAAATCCTATAATTGTGGGGAAAACAAAAATAATGGAAAACTAATTGTATCCCGTTTTGGTCACTATTTGCTTATCTTTTACTAGATTTCGGTGCATCCTGTGTGTGTGTGTGTGTGTTAATAGTGACACACACACACACACACACACAATAAATAAGAGAAGAAAACCCAAGGTATTGGAAGCACAACTGAATACGTATTAGTACTCGTGACTGTACATAATAATATACTCCTTTCTTATCTTTTGTACACCATACCAAACTTTCACTGTTGACGGAATAGATATCACACCTATAAAATAAAAGCTGCCCTGCCTCAGTTATTTTTTATATACATATGTTTTTTTTTATTATGAGTGACTGTGTATATAATATTATATAAGAGATGTTGTCATTTCCACAGATAATAATGACTGGTATCATCATTATTATCGCTTCCTTTCGTGCACATCCTGCCTTGGGACCTTGGACGTCAACTCTATACTGTAGTTGCTTCAATTGTTCTGTAAATTCTAAAACCATGTTATAAATTACGTTATTATGGTCACCTGCATGCCTTAAGGGAGATATTTTGTGTAGGGTAATTTAGAGCAACTGAATCCTCCAAACTATTCCAAGCAACAGAACACCATTATATTTGTCCATCTGATTCTGTTTCCTGGCATACTTTGGAGGAATCCAGACACTTCAATGTAACGAAAGTGAATAACCCCCTTAATAAATAATAAATCTCCAGGTCTGCTTCCAATAGCCTGCATGGTGATGGAGAATTAAACGAGCTCCAATAAATAATAGGAAAAATGCAGGATTATTAATTAAACTTTGTAATTATTGGTTCACTGGTTGGTATTTCAGAATGTCAAAACTTCAACAATTAAGGGGAGAATATACTTTTGTTACATTGGAGTGCCTTGATTCCTCCAAAGTATGCCAGGAAACACAACCAGATGAACACAAATAATGGTGCCCTGTTGGAGTTAAGAGTTTGGAGGAATCATTATCTCCAAAAATGTCCAAACTATAGCCTTCCCTTAAGACCTGGACACGTATTAAGGCTTATGACTGAACACTAACTTAGAATGGATATTTTTATAGATTATAGTAAAGTTTGTATTTAAGGGGGTGTGGGAATAGGGGGACAAGCTGGGGGGGTGCGGGAATAGGGGGACAGGCTTTCTACCCACCCCAAGCCTGTCCCCCTATTCCCGCACCCCCCCCCCTAGTCCACCCCTTAGCCTGTCCCCCATATTACCGCACCCCCCCCTAGTCCACCCCCAAGCCTGTCCCTCTATTCCCGCACCCCCCCAGTCCACCCCCAAGCCTGTCCCCTACTCCCACACCCACTTAAGTCATTTTAATTAATAGCACTATATCATTCTTGAGGGTTCACAATAATGTTCTCGACTGTACAACAATTAAGGGTGTCCCCCTATTCCCGCACCCCCCCCCCCCCTAGTCCACCCCCAAGCCTGTCCCCCATATTCCCGCACCCCCCCAGTCCACCCCCAAGCCTGTCCCCCTATTCCCGCACCCCCCCCAGTCCACCCCCAAGCCTGTCCCCTACTCCCACACCCACTTAAGTCATTTTAATTAATATCACTATATCATTCTTGAGGGTTCACAATAATGTTCTCGACTGTACAACAATTAAGGGATAAGAAACACCAAAGTAGATAACTATTATGTACACAGTTTATTACAAAAATTTAATATACCACACAAACACACACACACACACAAATGCACAAAAACACAAGCCACCAACCACTAGCTTCAAAAGAAAGGATAATTATGTACAATAAATTACTCGTGTTAATCAAATGCACTAACTAACTAACTAACTAACTAACTAACTAACTAACTAACTATACACAACAACATCAACAACAACAACAACAAACTATAACTACTACTTGCAATTCCTCTTGTTTTATTTTCCTCTCTTATAAATAATTTTGTCTATACGAACACATCAGACAACATTGCAATCATTCACAACATCATAACATTCAACATTCTCACACACTAGGATATGATTTTTTATACATATATATTTTTATCTTTCTCCTTCAAACTATCGCATGTCAAAATAATATAATAATAAGGAGAGAGAGATTTGTTTGTTGGTAAATTGGAAGGTTTGTGATTCCTCCATAACTGTGTCACGAAACTACAAATACCTAATTTATTTATTTGTTATTTAGTATCATTGAAGGAGTTTGTTTTCTACAGTCTAAAGTAATGAAAGGGAGAGAGATTTGTTTGTTGGTGAATTAAAAGGTCTGCGATTTCTCCAAACTATGCCACGAAACTACAGATCCCTAATTTATTTATTTGTCATTTAGTATAATTGAAGGAATTTTGTTTCTGCATGGCATATATATAGTTCATTGGAGGAATCAGTGGTCCTCCAATTCACCAACATGAAAAAAAAAATCTCCCATTTAAGTTGTGTCACGTGTCTAATAAAAATTAACGTCGGTGGCTGCCTCTACAGAATAATGTTGTTGTTATTGTTATGAATTTGGGATTATTTATTTTATTTGACTGTAAATTTCGATAATAATGCCGGGCCGAAAGAAGATTTTTTTTTTTATCAAACAATCGCCTCATAATATTACAGTATTCGCAACTTCATTTTAGTCCAATTATGTTTTCAGAGTTGTATTATTATTATTTCTTTTTTCTCATAGATTATCATGCACCCACCACCGTACGTAAAATAAAATTAAAAGAGAGCGAGAGGAGACGCAGCTTTTTGACCACGACTGTATAATAATATGGAAAGAAAAGGCTGTCTAATGATGATAATAATAATAATAATAATAATAATGATAGTTGACAGGGAATTAATTGCTAAAAGCTTGAAAAAAGGTGAATATACAATGAGGGAGAAACACAAACACACACATACACACACACGGGCAGAAAGAGAAACACACTCATATTGCTCTCTCTCTCTCTCTCTCTCTCTCTCTCTCTCTCTCTCTCTCTCTCTCTCTCTCTCTCTCTCTCATTCCAAAGAAAATATGTATAATATATATATAAAGCTAATAATATATACAGCCGGTCATGGGTTGGTTATTATGCTGGCAAAACGAAGCCGGTGATTATTATTATTATTATTTTTTTCTGGCCTCCTGAAAATAAACACTACTTATTTTTCTTATTAATTCTCGTTCTTCTTATTATTCTCATTCTTTCTACTTAATTTTTTTCTTCTTATTAATCTCGTTCTTACTACTTATTTTCGTTCTTTCTACTTATTCTCGTTCTTTCTACTTATTATCATTCTTACTACTTATTCTCGTTCTTACTACTTATTATTCTCGTTCCTCCTACTTATTTTCGTTCACTTCTCGTCCTACATTTTAAGTCATTTATATATTTCTCTTCTTTTCAGTTAAAATTCTCTTACGGTTCTCAATATACAGATTATATATATCTTTATTTACTGTTCTATGTAAGCATCTTTCTCGTTATACTCAAAGTCAACTTCCACTATACATAAAAAATAACACTTCTTTCAATCAAAACTATTATACCGTATATCTATATTGGCTTCATCGTGTTTAGGAACTTCTTTTACCAATTTTTAATCAAAGGTCCCTCACACTATTCCTTCTGGGCCTCACAAATTAAGGGAGTTGTACAGTTGCCTCCACAAATATCGAGACACTACCTGCTACACTCTCTATAGCAGGTAGTGTCTCGACATTTTTGGAGGCAACTGTACACTGTTGGTAAATCTGGAGCAGTAATATATAATTCCTCCAAACTATTCAAATTAACAGGCTGCTATTATTTTTGTTAATCTGGTTCTGTTTCCTTGCATACTTTGGAGGAATCATAATGCTCCAATGTAACAAAAGTATACATACTATCTATCCCCTTCACCTCTTCACCCACACGTATGTATGTATGTATGTATTTATGTACACTCAAGGTCAGAAATTGTGTCCCGATGCCTGGACATGATGAATCACAACTAGCCGAACTTTGATGATTCGAACTAGTGTGTGTTGTTGTAGTGAGACGTACCGCTGTTCGAACTAGTGTGTGTTGTTGTAGTGAGACGCACCGCTGTTCGAACCTTCAAAGCTATGGGCGGTTTGGGATTCATTTTGCCATGGAATCCGGACACCATTTCTGACTGCAAGAGTATACCTACAGTCGACGACAAAAGTCCTGTCGCCTCACTCACTCACTCATCACATCTTTAAGGAGAAACATCCAACAAAAAACATTCACCACCAAAACAGAATTACAATATCCAGGGAGGAAATTAATCATATAACGTCTGTGTTTGTTTGTTTTTAAGTTTAGGAGCCTGTGAAGTTTATATAGAATTTCCATACTAACTTCATGACTTGGTGACAGGACTTTTGACCGTGACTATACCGTACAGAGCAGCAGAGTTCTGAAGGGCAAAACAGCCGTATTTATAAAAGTTCACCTCAAAGTTATAATGTTGTTGGTAAGTGTTCCCTCGTTCATTTTGGCCTGAACTGCTTCCAATATTAAGGACCCTGTCTGTGTTCATGCCTTCTGAATCCTCCTGACAACTCCTTCCATATTGGTGCTGTTTCGTGGCAATATTTGAAGGAACTTATTTATCTCCAATATTCAGTTTGAAATGATTGCGAAACTCCCTCGGGGAAATGAAAAAATAATGTATGAACAGCTAGTGTCTGGTGTCATATCATTCCTGTCCCTGCAATCTCTCTGGATGTTTTTCTTTTAATTATTATTGTTCCCGCGGTGTCTGTGTTGTTATTGTTGTTTGTTTCATCATTGGCAGATTCTTGTGTCATATCATTCCTGTCCCTGCAATCTCTCTGGGTGTTATTTTTATCTTTTAATAATTGTTCCCGCGGTGTCTGTGTTGTTGTTGTTGTTTGTTTCATCATTGGCAGTTTCTGGTGTCCTATAATAATTCCTGGTGTCTTGTGTTTACCAGTCGAAGTATTTGTGGTCACAGTCTCTAGAGGAGCCACACCACTTGGTCTCCTTCAGGGGCGGGCAAGGTCTTCCTCCGCGTCTTGAAGGATGCATCACCGCCCTCGTCCGCATCTGAAACGAGTATCACAACTAACACCTAAGTACTGTAGGCTATACCAAAAATAAATTAAAGTACAATGAATAAAAAATAAAATAAAAATAGAATGAATGCTTGTTTGAATGTATACTGTAAGTGATTGATTGGAAGATGCTTAATGAGGGTGTAGAATAAAAAAAGATAGAAGGAAGAAAGACCACATGTGCTATGGACCAGAACAAATTATGTAGTTTGGGGGAGAATTATAGTTTTATCTCGCACACTGTATATTGTTTGATGTCGCCAGAACCCTTTACAATCTTGGTCACACATACATACATACATACAATACACAGCGCAGGGTTCATATATCTATATGAACCCTGACACAGCGAGCCTCTTGTACACCGTTGGCACCACACCGTACACATAGCTCTCTCTCTCTCTCTCTCTCTCTCTCTGTGTGTGTGTGTGTGTGTGTGTTTCTTGGACCCTTAAAGGTATACATATACATACATACATAATAATACACTTCTTACTCCTCTACTGTACATCAATATCACTAAAATACAACAGGTTCCTTCTCACTCCCCCATACACAACACTAAGCTACGGTACACACTCCATGGTTCCCTCCTTCCCTCCCTCTCACCCCACTCACCTGTTCACCGATGCCACAGGTCTTGCTACAGGCCGCCCACTCAGCCCACTCCGTCACTCGGCAGTCACGGGGTACACGAGGACGACCTGTCAAACACAAACCTATTTATAGCCACCCCTTGACAAGCATATTTTATTAGTCACCTCTTGACAAGCATATTTTATTAGTCACCTCTTGACAAGCATATTTTATTAGTCACCTCTTGACAAGCATATTTTATTAGTCACCTCTTGACAAGCATATTTTAGTCACCTTTAGATAAGCATATTTTTGTTACTTGTTGGATGAGGGGGACTGTCCTGTGTTAGTTTATTTCATGTGGCAATGGTAATAGTAAAAACATTAGTTGTGTAGATTTCAAGTAGGTGTGACTGATGGGTTAATATTAAGGACAGACAAAGGCTCAGTATAATATGTTATCTAAAGTTCATGCTGATTTTATGTGTGTGTGTGTGTGTGTGTTTGTATGTGACTCATTCTAGGGACTGTAGGTGTTTTGACAGCATAGAAGATGTCCGTCCGTATTCCAAGATATATTATAGTGTTGTCATCTATTATAGTGTTGTCATCTATTATAGTGTTGTCATCTAATGGGACTCTAATGGAGCTCTATGAACCCTTCAAATAATCCAGGCCACAAAACGCTTCAGTGTTTCGAATAGGGAATCTGTTGCCTGAAGTAGTTTGCAGGATTCATAGAGCTCCAGTAAGGGCCCTCAAATGTTTTAAAACTACGGGTGTTAGAGTTTCATTGTCTCTTGTTAGTGCCACCTCAAAGCTTCAGTGTACAGTAACCTCAGAGTCTCACTAATGTCACATGCAGGCTATTGAAACACATCCTATTATACACTCCTGAGCTTCAGATGAAAATAAGTAATCACAGTGGGTTACATTGCTTGGACAAACAGCCAGTATAGTAGCTCCTCTGGTGGTGGGTAGTATAGGTTGAATCAGGGCGTTAGTGTATTTCTCAAGTTTAAATTAACATCTCAGATTATCAGTAAGTAACAAAGTCTCTTCTATATATCAGTTATAGATGTGAAGAATTACTGGTTCTGTGTCACCAACTGTTTACTGAAGGGAGCGGTACTCACCAACTCGTGTATGTGTATTCAAGCCAGAGACCGTATCTGTGTATATCGTCTATACAAGAAAACGGTACTTAATTCAATATTATATTAATTTACAAGCCAGTCGTATTTAATTATGTGTTTGTCTACGTATGCGAGCAACAGCCAATAAGCATGTATTACTTTATAAGCAAGCGACACCCAACTCATGTATTTTATTTTTTTAATCAAGCAACACTTACTAATTAAATTCATGTATTACTGTATTACTAGTCAAGCGAGCAACACTCAATTAACTTGTCTAAATGTTGAAGCGAGCAACATTAATTCAACATGTTTATGTATTGAAGCGAGCGTCATGTATTGAAGCGAGCGTCATGTATTGAAGCGAGCGATACACCATGCCAGATCATCGTTGTGTCTGACTTACGACGTCCGCCTGAACGCCTACGATGACCCCTCAGCTTTCTACCTGCCCCGGACTTCCTCCCACGTCGGTTCTTCCTGTACTTCTTCCTGTATTTCTTGACCAGTGAGTTGAGTAGGGACGAGGAGGGAGGCTTGGAGGTGGTTGTTGTTGTGGTGGAGGTGGTAGTGATGGTTCCTCCTTCATTAGACCCACTAAGTCTGCCAGCCGTTGTAGGGAGGAGAATACTGTTACTGTTGACTTCATTGTCCCGTTCTCCCACCGTTGGCAACAGATCTTCTTCCTCGTCCCTGTTGAGGTATTGTCTCTGGCGGGAGGAAGAGGGTCGGGCGAGGTCAGCTGAGGTGAAGCGAGTGGGTATGGTGCTCGGGGAAGGTGGTGTGAACTCCTGGGACAACTGGTATTCTCGAACCTGGAAACAAAGTGTGAGTGTGATTGTCATTATAAGTGGAAATAGAAAATGGAACGTATTCTATATTGATTCTTAACTGTAGCGACTTCTCATAAACTGGAAGATAGTTTTATTATTAACTTCAACTACTTCTTATAAAAAAGGAAAATAGTTTATTCTTCATTAACTGCAGTGACTCTTTATGAAATTAAAAGTTATTCTGGTTTCCCTAGTCAGATTATCAACATATCTTCCTATACCTATTACTCTCTCTCTCTCTCTCTCTCTCTCTCTCTCTCTCTCTCTCTCTCTCTCTCTCTCTCTCTCTCTCTCTCTCTCTCTCTCTGACCTTGGCTAGATAAAGTGTGGCTATGGGCGGGTGTTGGTCCACGTCTGGGTAGTAAAAGGAGTTGGCAGGGTGACTTGGGTTCTGGGAGGTAATTCTACTGACGGGTTTCCTGGGTACGGAGGGCCAGTTGGGGGACGTGAAGGTGAACCCGTTGTCAGTCCCGGCGTCTAAAGGATCCACCTGACGAAGGAAAATAAAAAAAACATACACGGTGGTTATATTTATAGAGACGGTGGTTATATTTATACAGAGAAAAGAGTGAGGAAAATGACAGTGTTAAGTCAGAATTATTATCAAAAGGAATAACACTTAATATACAATGTTGTTATGATGGTGAAGTGGAGAAAGAAGAGTTGTTGTATAGAATCAGAATCATTACCAGAAAGGGAGAAGGAGACAGCTGAGGAGGGACAGTCTGTAGGAAGGAAAGAAAATTATGGAAAGGAAGGAGGGACATGCAGTAGAAGAAAGGATGAGACGACAAGAGAGAGAGAGAGAGAGAGAGAGAGAGAGAGAGAGAGAGAGAGAGAGAGAGAGAGAGAGAGAGAGAGACGAAATGGGAAGGGAGTGACAACAACAACAACAACAACAACAAACAACAACAACAACAACTCACCTCTAACACGACACTCTCCAGCCACTGTCCATCCACACAGAGATCGAAGCTGTCCACACCAATGAACCAATCAGGTGAAGGTACGATACGACCCAACACAGACACCTAACAATACAAAACAACAACAACAACAAATAATATTAATAATCATATAATAATAATAATAATAATAATAATAATGCAGCCCAACACAAACACCTACAAATACAAAACAACAACAACTAATAATAATAATCATATACTAATACTCTTTATCAACACACTCCCATTCCTTCCCCTCTCCTTTTATTGACGTCTTTCCTTCCCCTCTCCCTCTATCAATTAACCCCCTTTTCCTTCCCCTCTCTCCCCTTGTCAATTATCAACCCCTTTCCTCCCCTCTTCGAATGCCCAGGGACACACACACACACACACAAAGACACACACTCAACCACACCTCCCCCAACACAAACACCCTCCCACACAAACACCCCCCTACACACACACAAACTTATCCCCCCACAAACACCTCCCCCCACACACAACCCCCCCCCCCCCCCACACACACAGATACGTAACCCCCCTCACCCCTCCTTCCACCCCACACACATACATACATACATACATACCCTGGAGTGGTTTCCGTCGACGAAGAACTGTGTCTTAGTAACCCCCACACCTTTAGGGATGGGGGGTGCAGAGAAGTCATCCAGGACCCCCCCGCCCCCTCCTTGGCTACTCGTCTCTAGCCCCTCCGTCTCTCCCTTCTCCGCAAACCTCTTCAGTCCCTCCGTCGCCTCCTCCCCCACACGGAAGAGGTGGAAGGAGGGATCATGGGTACGACCTGTGGGCAAGAAAGATGGGGGTTGTTAGGTAATGGGTATGGGGGGAAGAAAGATGGGGGTTGGTTAGTTAGTGGGGGTGGGGAGATGGGAGTTGGTTGGTTTGTTTATTAGTGTGTGTGAGGGGAAAGATGGGGGTTGTTAGGTAATGGGTGGGGTGGGGAGATGGGGGTTGTTGTTTGGTTAGTGGGTGTGGGGTGGGGGGGAAAATGGGGGTTGGTTAGTTAGTGGGTGTGGGGTGGGGGGGGGAAATGGGGGTTGGTTAGTTAGTGGGTGTGGGTGGGATATATTGGGGTTGGTTAATTCTTCCTTTTCTTCTCATATGATGGGTTTACAAAGTCATACATATATTATATAAAATTACATACTTATATACTTGTGGTAGAACTTATTACTTTGATGTATTAATGATATATATAATACTGAATAATATACCAGCCTTCCCCTTTTCCTCTTCTCGTTCGTATACCCCGTTGAATGAATGAGTGTGTGTGTGTGTGTGTGTGTGTGTATGTGTATGTGTGTGTGTGTGTATGCATGTATGTGTGTGTGTATGTACAGTCGTGGTCAAAAATAATCATCCATATAGGGGTAACTCACGTAAGATTTTGACAGCTTCCCTCTGTTCCTTAGCTGATAAACTTGCCAATAAATAGGTTAACTACCATCGTTTAATTCACTTCAAGCAGCTACACACTACTTAAAACAATAACATCATATGTGAACATGAAATCATTAAACAGTAAATTGTTAAAGTTACCCATATGAGGATGATTATTATTGACCACGACTGTATGTGTATGCGTATGTGTGTATGTATGTGTATGTATGTGTATGTGTGTGTGTGTATGTATTTATGTGTATGCGTATGTGTGTATGTATGTGTATGTATGTGTATGTGTGTGTGTGTGTGAGTGTGTGTGTATGTGTATGTGTGTGTGTATGTACTCCCTCCATTGTAGAGCTTTAATCACATGTCAGTGATCATTCCACTTTCCCGTGTTCTTTTATTAGTCCGCTTTATACACAATAGATGGCGTTGTGATCGGTGGTGTCCCAAAGCAAGGCGACGCCAAAATAATTATCCCAGTTTGAAGTCTTCCTTATTACTAATACATGTTTTCCCTCTGGCTGGTAGTGGGATGGAGGAAGGGGAGGAAGGAGAAGAAGAAAAAGAGAGGAAGGAAGAAGAAGAGGAGGAAGAGGAAAAGGAGAGGGAGGAGAAGAGGAAGAAGAAGAATGGGAAGAGGAGGAGGAAGAGGAAAAGGAGAGGGAGGAGAAGAGGAAGAAAAGAAGGGAAGGATTAAGAAGGGTATATAGTTTAATAAGTGGCTGGGGATCAACAGACGCATTTCTTTATTCACTTATCATCTTACAGCGATGATGTGTGTGTGTGTGTGCCTGGGAGAAAGACAACAATGTATACTCGACTCTCTCCCTCCATACAGTGACAATATGTGTGTGTGTGTGTAATTGGGAGAAAGACAACACTGTATACTCGACTCTCCCTCCATACAGTGACGATATGTGTGTGTGTGAGTAGTTGGGAGAAAGACAATAATGTATACTCGACTCTCTTCCTCTATACAATCAAGGAATCCAGTGCTGGGGTAAATAACACAGATTACTTTTTTATATGTGTGTGTATGTGTGTATGTGTGTGTGCTTTTTTTATCATACAGATTGACTGGTGTGTGTGTGTTTGTGTATGTGTGTGTGGTCAGAGGGTTTTATATCATACAGACTGACTTGTGTGTTTGTTTGTGTGTGTGTGTGTGTGTTGTGTGTGTGTGTGTGTGTGGTCAGAGGGTTTTATATCATATAGACTGACTTGTGTGTTTGTTTGTATGTGTGTATTTGTGTGTGTGGGGGCTTTCTTGCATTTGTTTGTGTTTGCCTGTGTGTTGTATATTTCTGGCTTGGGGTTGTGGCAGTGTTGTGTTTTCGATTCGTATCCCAAAAAATATTGTGTTGGTGAGTGTGTTGATAAGACCACCACCACCACCGACACAACCAACACAACCACAACCATCACCACAACCATCACCACAACCACCACCACCACCACCACCACCATTATTACCACAACCACCATTATTACCATCACCACCATCTCTGCCAACACCAACAACAACAACAACAACAACATTATTAGGCTACCACCACAATTTCTACCATCATCACCACAATTTCTATCACCACCACAACCAACACCACAACCATCACCATCACAACCAACATCACCACAATCTCTACCACCATCACCACCATCATTATCACCATCACCACTACCACAATCGTAGCCGGGTGTGTGAGTGTGTGTGTGTGTGTGTATGTGTGTGTGTGAGTGAGTCGGTGAGTCAAAGAGAGTGGAGGTTGACTATGATGACTATACCACCACTTTTCTCTCTCTCTCTCTCTCTCTCTCTCTCTCAACTTTAAACTCTTCCCTCACTTCATACATTTTTCATATCATCCTCCCCTTCTTCCTTTCCTATCTCTCTCTCTCTCTCTCTCTCTCTCTCTCTCTCTCTCTCTCTCTCGTGATTTAACTCTCTCTCTCTCTCTCTCTCGTGATTTAACTCTATCTCTCTCTCTCTCTCTCTCTTTCTCTCTCTCTCTCTCTCTCTCTCTCTCTCTCTCTCTCTCTCTCTCTCTCTCTCTCTCTCTCTCTCTCAATGCAAAAAATATGTCTGGCAAATTTGTGTTTGCTATTCTTAGAAACTTCCTGAAGTTTATTTTCAGTATGTGTGTGTGTGTGTTTGTCTTTCTGTGCATGTTTGTGTAGAGCATGTGTGTGTGTGTTAGTGTGTGTGTGTGTGTGTGTGTGTATAGAGCGTGTGTGTGTGTGTGGCCGCGCCTGTACAGTATGTATGTATGTATGTATGTGTGTGTGTATGTGCATGTTTGTTTGGGAGATGAGGTCATGATGTGTAGGAAAGTTCCAGAGGGAGGGATGAAGGGAGAGAAAAAAAAGGGAGAGAGGGAAGAAGGTATAGAAAGGGAGGGAAAGAAAAGGGTAGGGAGGGAAATGAGAAGGAAATAGGCAAGTAAAATTATACCCATTATTATTATTGTTATTATTATTATTATTATTATTATTATTATTATAGATTAACACGTGATTATGTGATTTGGTTTGTGTGGGTAAATCAGTATTAAAATCTCCTTCATAATCTCAGGAGGATAATATGTGTGAAATGTTGTGTAGAGGGTGAATGAAGTGAACAGTGAGGTAACAAAAAGACAATACATTTTCCTTTTAAGGTGGTAATTCTTTTTTGCTACATTGGAGTGTTTCGATTCCTCCAAAGTATGCTAGGAAACAGGACCAGAAGAGCAAAAATAATGGTGTTCTGTTGCTTGGATTAGTTTGGAAGATTCAGTTGCTCCATATTTACCAACACAAAACTTCCCCTTTAAAAAAATGAAAATGAAGAAACTGCACGGCGAATGTTGGGTCAGGATTTATTGTTTATGTCCATTTAGTATTTAGCGGTAGTGATAGAAGTTATTTATATATATTTATATGATAATAAATCGAAGTGACGAAACTTTAATTAACCCAAACACTGAAAAAAACCCCACGAACATTTGATAAACAATAAAACAAAAACTTAATGAACAACAGAAGAGAATTATGTGAAAATAAAAACATAATGACGAGACGAAGAAATTGTGAAATATTTTTTTAACCTCAATTATAGTAAAATAAATAAATAAATAAATAAATAAATAAATGTTGGAACACAGCTGCTGCGGGCCCCAACCAAAGAAAACCAATCCATCAACAACAAGGGGTGACTAATGCAAACCCAGACGACCGTGTGTTTTGTCGCAGCCTCACCTAATGTTTACCTTCCCGAGCCGACCCATGCACCTGCTGGTCTGACTCAGCCTTCCTGGTGCGCCGAGGAATAATAAACAAACAGTAAGGAACCCGTGTTGGTGGTTTGGTGGTTTGGTTTGGTTTGGTAATGCCATGGTAACAAGATGGTATATAGTAGGTATTTATATATGTAGGTGGGTAGCTAGGGTTATAATATTATATACAGTATAATTTTATCATTTTCATATTATATTCTTCTCTTTTAAATTTTTATGTCTCGTACGCTATTATATCATTCTACTTACATGTTTTTATATATTTTTTCTCTCACAATTTAATATCTCAATCGTTATCATTATTCGTTCTCCCTTCACGTTTGTTTATATATTCTCTTTACCATTTTTATATCTCGTACGTTATTGTATAATTCTATCTCACACATTTTTAATATATTTTCTTTCACATTTTTATATCTTGTACGTTATCATATATTCTTTCTCACACATTTTTACACATTCTCTATGGTATGTCAGTCTGCAACGATGTGGACAATACGTTAGTTTAATTAAATCTAAAGGTTTTGGCGCCCCTTTCTGACGGACCCGAGCTATGCAATTTATTCTCGCTATATAAGATACATGTTTCCTTTCTTATTTCCCTTTTTCTAATCTAATCCAATCACACATTAATAATACGTTAACATATTCATTATCTATCTTCATTAGTTTGTTGATATTTAGAAATAGAAAATAATTTGTATATAGATTTTAGAGAGAAGAAATTGTTTGCATATTTGATTATTTTATATTGTAATTTTGACCTCCCCTTTGTTATAAGTAGTGGTGGTGGTGTTGGTGGTAGTGGTGGTAATGGTAGTAGTGGTGGTAATGGTGGTGGTGGAGGTAGTGGTAGTTGTGGTGATGATGGTGGTAGTGCTAGTGGTAGTTAGGGTGGTGGAAGTAGTGGTGGTGATGGTAGTAATGGTAGTAGTAATGGTAGTAGTGGTAGTAATGGTAGTAGTGGTAGTAGTGGTAGTAATGGTAGTAGTAGTGGTGGTAGTGGTGGTAATGGTAGTAGTGGTAGTAGTGGTGGTAGTGGTGGTATAGGGTAGGGGGGAGGGGGTCAGTTATAAGGGGAAATATAACTTGACTTCAACACTCTCATGACGTCAACTTCTGCTAAACCCCCACCACAAGAGTACACACACACACACACACACACACACACACACACACAAACACACATACACACATCCATCTTAATTTTCACGCTGCACACACACACATCTTCATCTTAATTTTCACGCTACACACACACACACATACACACACACACACACACACACACACACACACGTGCCCAGATTAACTCTCGTACTCACACACACACACATACACAATTCTCCAGGTTTAACACACGTCGAAACACACACACACACACACACACACAGCCTCGCACACTGAGCTCCACTTCTTTCACACACGGATAAACACGAGTAAGGGCTGGCAGATTTCTAGGAGAGAGAGAGAGAGAGAGAGAGAGAGAGAGAGAGAGAGAGAGAGAGAGAGAGAGAGAGAGAGAGAGAGAGAGAGAGAGAGAGATTTACAAGGTAGAGAGGAGGGAGTGAAAGAGAAGTGAATGAAGGAAAAATATACGAGAGAGAGAGAGAGAAAAAGAGAGAGAGGTTACGGAGAGAGAGAAAGAGAGGTTACGGAGAGAGAGAAAGAGAGAGAGAGAGAGAGAGAGAGAGAGAGAAAGAGAGGTTACGGAGAGAGAGAGAGAGAGAGAGAGAGAGAGAGAGAGAGAGAGAGAGAGAGAGAGAGAGAGAGAATGTAGGGAGGGAGGAGGGAGTGAATGAAGTAAAGAAACAGGAGGTGTGGGACGAGGAGCCAAAAAGATTCAGAGGTATAGGCTATAGGAGAGACACACACACACACTGACGAAGGTAAAAGGAAAACATATACAAAGAATAGAGGAAAAAAAAGACTGTGACGGGGAATGGAAGGAAGGAAGGACTACTGAGAAAAGGTGAATTGAGGCAGTGGTTGGTGGTGTAGTAGAAAATCAAACAAAAACACAAACAAACAAACACACAAACCAACCAACCAACAAACAAACAAAGACATTCACGTCCACAGTCAACCAATACAAACGCACGAACTCACTCGCCAATAGAAAGCAAGTAACCAACCAACTAACGAATCAACGAACCAACATTTCGAAGCACCCAAACATCCCGAAGCTTCACTCGGTAATCTCGAGGTCTTGCAAACTTATACAGGCTATTTTATTTTATTTAGGGTTTGATGTATGTCTCCCTTCTTTGTCGCAGCATTCTCTTTCATTATCACACACACACACAGTCACAGTCACACACACACACACACACACACACCACAGGGTTGAGTAAGGGTTGTATGTAAACAGTTCAAAAGTTGGGTACTGTTTCGAGTTGGCCATGGTGTGTGTGTGTGTGTGTGTGTAGTGGGTGAGGTGATGTGAGGCTGTACAGTATTTGTTTACAAGTGCAACGTGAGCCCAGACTTCCTTCCCCCCAGCCAGTCAGCCAGCCTCGTTTTGACTGTCCCATTTCTCTTGTTTTCATCCTCCCATTTTTTTCTTTTTCATCCTCCTGTTTTTGCTGTCTCACTTTCGTCATTCTTTTTGCCTTTCTTTTACTTCCTACCTACCTACCTACCTACCACCACCCCACTTTCCTACCTACCTACCTATCAACCAACCAACCAATCAACCATCCTACCTACCTACCTACCTACCTACCAACCAACCAACCATTCTACCTACCTGCTAACTAACCAACCAACCAACCAACCTACCTACCTACCTACCTACCTACCTACCTACCTACCAACCAACCAATCAACCATCCTACCTACCTCCTTCCCTACCTACCTACCTCCTTACGTACTTGACTCCTATATTATTCCGCCTCACCATTAGCCAACGCTGCCACACATCTTGCAACCCTATCAAGTTACGAAGGTCAGTGCCTCATATGTAATACTGTACACCTTTGATAATTAGTATACTGTATAATATTATCTTCCCTTTACTTCCCTATTTGTATCCAGGTTTTGTTGTTGAAGTTTCGAATCATTTGACATATATTAGTGAACCAATTACAATGCTTATTATCCTGTTTCATATTTGTTAAACAGTATACAGTATAATTATTATCTTCCCTTTACTTCCCTATCCTTTATTTACTTGTTTGGCCCATCCTTCTCTCTCCTTCCTTCCATTCATTCCTCCTTATCAGCGTATCTACATACATACATACATACATACACACACAAACATAGATACACACACATACATACTTCCCTCCTTATCCATTATGTCTGTTTACCTACCAACATAAACCACAACCACCAAACAACAACAACAACTACCACCACAACCTCTACTACCACTACTACCACCACCACCACCACAAACAACAACAACAACACAAAGAGCGTCCAGTGTTTACAAATGACAACACCATGCGTCCACTCTGTTCCAAGTGACGCAACAACAACACTCCCCCTCAAAGTCATTCTTTTTGTTCGTGTTTATCAAGTTTTTTTACGGAACACATTACTGTTAAGTGGTGGGTATCATGTATATATGTCTGTCTGTATGTCTGTCTGTCTGTCTGTCTGTCTGTCTGTCTGTTTCTCTCTCTTTATCTCTCTTTCTCTCTCTCTTTCTCTCTCTTTCTCTCTCTTTCTCTCTCTCTCTCTCTCTCTCTCTCTCTCTCTCTCTCTCTCTCTCTCTCTCAGGGATAGCATACCGTTAAAAAATCGACGTTCAGCACAAAACTTAAAGCCCAAGTGGTGGAGTAAAGATATAGCCGACTGTTTACGAGCCAAAAAGAATGCCCATAATAGAGTAAAAATCACAGCCAATAATGACGACCTTGCCAAGTTTACAGACTTACGTAGAAAAGCCAAAAAGTTAATCAAACAGAGTAAAAAGACAATTGAAAAACACGTTGCAAATCAGAGTAAGACAAACCCGAAAGAGTTCTACAGTTATATTCGACAAAAGAAAGTACTTACGTCAACTATCGGTCCAATTCTTGATGAAAATGGGAACTTTACGACAGATGAAGAGCGAATGAGTAGTATCCTAAATACTTTCTTTGCATCAGTCTTTACTACAGAAAACCCGAACGATATACCAGCTGAAACAACAGTCCAAAACGAAAACACCGAAGTATTAAATAATATCAGCATAACAGAAAATGACGTAATCAAATGTATTGATAAATTAAATGTAAATAAGTCACCTGGGCCTGACACGATCTCCCCTCGCGTAATAAAGGAAGCAAAAAGCGAAATAGTAAAACCTCTGACTCTGCTATTTAATTATTCATTACACACTGGAACAATACCTGACGAATGGAAGCTCGCTAACGTAACACCAATATTTAAAAAAGGCAGCAAATCCTTACCTAGTAACTATCGCCCTATCAGCCTAACCTCAGTAGTATGCAAAATGTTAGAGACAATCATACGAGATAAACTTACAAATCATTTAGAGGAAAACAACTTACTCAGAGACACTCAACACGGTTTCCGCAATAAACGCTCTTGCCTAACGAATCTATTAGACTTTTTAAACGACATTTTTAACGAATATGATAAGAGTAAAGCAGTAGACATAATTTATCTAGATTTCCAAAAAGCCTTTGACAAAGTTCCCCATAAACGTTTAATAAGTAAATTAAAATCTCACAGAATCCAAGGCGACACCGTAAGATGGATAGAAAACTGGCTAAGAAACCGTAAACAACGTGTGGTAATAAATGGAAAATCATCTAATTGGACTGGCGTTACGAGCGGGGTGCCACAAGGGTCAGTTTTAGGGCCAATCCTATTCCTAGTTTACATAAACGATATAGATGAAGGTCTCTCATGCATAATATCGAAGTTTGCCGATGACACTAAAATTGCTAATACAGTACTCACTAACGCACAAACTAAAGAAATGCAAGATAACCTCGATAAATTGTCGAATTGGGCGAAAACTTGGCAAATGTCCTTCAATGCAGATAAATGTAAAGTACTCCATATCGGACATCGTAACGTAACTGCAAACTACTAGTTAAATGGTAATCAAATTAAAAGCGTGGATCAAGAGACAGACTTAGGGGTCACAATATCAAGTAACCTAAAACCCAGTCAGCAATGTACGGAAGTAATTAAGAAAGCAAATAAAACTATCGGCTTTATTGGCAGAGCATTCGAGTATAAGTCCAAAGACACAATCCTCACTTTGTATAATTCCTTGGTCCGTCCCCTTATGGAATATTGTGTCCAAGCCTGGTGCCCGTACTACCAGAAAGATATAGTAAAATTGGAACGAGTCCAACGTAGAGTTACTAAAATGATACCAAGTCTACGAAACAAAACGTATGAAGAGCGGCTAAATGAACTGAATCTATTCCCACTAGCACAACGTAGATTGAGAGGCGACTTAATCCAGGTATTCAAAATAATCAAAGGCATAGACAATATGGACTGCAACAAATATTTCAATATCGATCAATCAAACTACACGAGAGGTAATGGCTGTAAAATCATAGGTAAATCTTTTAATTCACACGAATCCAAGAATTTCTTTTTTAACCGAGTCGTCAACTTATGGAATGGACTTCCCCGTAACGTAATAGAATGTAACACAGTAGACAGCTTCAAACGTCGCCTTGATAAACACCTTGCATCTAATCCCCGACTTTCGATGTTTACTAATGAATAATTTTTTGCCCATTACAGCCAAATTTCAACTACTTTCTATCTTTCCTATAAAATTCCTAGTGGAGTTTTCTCTACCAACTCCACAAGGTTCTGACTCCTGACTTTATTTCCAGTACGGCTCAGGCCGGAGGGATTGGAGGGTGGGGAGAGAGCCATCTACTTTGCTATCCTTACCTACGACTATCACTGGGGAGAAATTCATTCTCTACCAGTAACCTTCTAATCAGATCACCCCGTGTGGACCGTAAGGTCTGTTGTGGTCTGTGATTCTATGTAACTCTATGTAACTCTCTCTCTCTCTCTCTCTCTCTCTCTCTCTCTCTCTCTCTCTCTCTTGTTTTTATTTTATGTTTTTGTACTAGTTGGTGAAGCAGTGATGAAGGCCAACAAGAG
>JAWZYT010000585.1:75000-76582 GCA_034508575.1 Petrolisthes manimaculis | reverse complement strand
CATTAGAGGAATCAAGGTTCTCTAATGTACCAAAAGTATTCTCTCACTCTTAATGTAAATATAATGAACTTTAAATACCGTGTAGTTGTTCTCTTATCAATATTATTCCTTTTCTTGGCTGTACAAATGTTACACTTCGGTGGGACGAGGGTTTGGGTGTAGAGAAAATCCTGGGAAATAATAATGGTAGTGGTGTACATTTTCTGGCAGAATATATCTATGTACACATACACACACACTCTCTCACGTACACACACACACACACACACACACACACACACACACACACACACACACACACACACACACATACACTCCCTCTCTCACGTACACTCCCTCTCTCACGTACACACTCTCTCTCTCTGTGTCTCTCTCTCTCTCTCTCTCTCTCTCTCTCTGTAATACCTACCTACCTAACTAACCCCTCCCAATTTTCCCTCCCACTCTCCCCACTCACTCTCTCTCCCTCCCCCCCTCCCTCACCACCACCACCACCACCACCACCACCGTTCATGTCCACCACGCCCTCTCATCTCCACCATTATCTCTCCACCTCCACCATTATCTCTCCCACCTCCACCATTATCTTCACCATCATCTTCCCTCCGTCGTTTACTACCTAATTTTTTTTTTCATTCTGGATCTACCTTCAAATATTCTTTCTTTCTATTTCCTTCCTTCCTTTCATTCTGTCTATTCATTTTCTTGCTTCATTCTTTCTTTGTTTATCTTTTCTTCCTTCCAACCTTCCCTCCTTACATGTTTCTATTTATTTATTTCCTTCCTTCCTTCCTTCCTTCTTTCCTTCCTTCCTTCCTTCCTTCCTTCCTTCCTTCCTTCCTTCCTTCCTTCCTTCTTTCCTTCCTTCCTTCCTTGTCCTCCCATTATTTCTTCTTCTTTTCTGCTTTTTTTCCTTCCTTCCATTAATTATTTCAATTTCTTTCCTTCCTTCCTTCCTTCCTCCCTTTCTTCCCATTCCTTCTATTTCTTCTCTTCCTTCCTTTCTTCCGTTCCTTGCTTTATATTCCAATTTTTTCATTCTTTCTCATTTTTCTATCTCGTTTCCTTCAGCCTTCGACTTTCTCCCCATTTTCTCTCTACACATCACCTTATTCAACTCTCTCTCTCTCTCTCTCTCTCTCTCTCTCTCTCTCTCTCTCTCTCTCTCTCTCTCTCTCTAAAGGGGTATATTATTTCCTCCATCACTCACTCCATAAAACACAAATTGATTTTTTTCCCCACCTTCCAGGAACTCAATATCATTATTTTCTGCTCTCCATAAATATTAAACTTTTTCTTATTTCTGGGACGAATTTACACACACTCATATCTTCCTATTTATTTCCCTTCATTATTATTTCCCTCTCTCTCCTTTCCATATCCTTCCCTCTCTCTTCCTCTTTCCTTACAATATCCTTCCCTCCCTCTCTCTCCTCTCTCCTTTCCATATCCTTCCCTCTCTCTCCCCTCTCTCCTTACAATATCCTTCCCTCCCTCTCTCTCTGCTTACAATATCCTTCCCTCCCTCTCTCTCCCTCTCTCTCCGTTCCATATCCTTCCCTCCCTCCCACTCTCTCCTTTC
>JAWZYT010000585.1:10000-72500 GCA_034508575.1 Petrolisthes manimaculis | reverse complement strand
CTTTCCCTCTACCATCCTTTCCCTCTACTATCCTTTCCCTCTACTATCCTTTCCTCCCTCATCCTTTCCACCATCCTCTTCATCCCTTTCCTCACTATCCTTCCTCCCCCCTCCTCACCTCACAGCCACATCCCTCCTCCCTCCCTTACCAACCCCAAACCCCCTACCTTCCATCACATCCCCCCTCCCACTTCTCCCCATCCCTCACCATCCCTCCTCCCACCATCCCTCCCCACACCCCCATCATCCCTCTTCCCCTCCATCCCTATCCCCGAGACAACACATACACGGTAACGACCAGACAGCCGGGCAGTTACCTCGCGAACACTGCATATAATTATAAAAAAAAAGAAGATAAAAAATGAATAAAACGAAAACAAAAAAAAAATAAAAAAAATATAAGAATTAGTGTAGCTGATGGTGGTGGAAGTTGGGGAGGAACTTGTATTATTGTTATTATTATTATATTATTATTATTATTATTATTATTAGTAGTAGTAGTAGTAGTAGTAGTAGTATAGTAGTAGTAGTAGTAGTAGTAGTAGTAGTAGTAGTTGTAGTAGTATTTTTATTTCTATTATTATTTTAATTATTATTAGTATGAGATTTCCCAAGTGTGTACAGTTACGAGTCATAGTATGTATTCAGGTTTTGTTCAAGAGAGAGAGAGAGAGACAGACAGACAGAGACAGACAGACAGACAGACAAAGAGAGATAGAGAGAGAATGTGTTTACTAAAATCACAATCTATCTACTTTTTGCTTACATATTATCCTGGAAAAAGATAAAGAGGTGAAGATAAACAAACAAACAAACAAACAAACAAACAAACAAACAGTACCTCAAACCGAACACACTTGGGTAATAGTGGACGGGGGGGGGGATGAGAGGGGGAAGGGGGGAGGGGGGAGGGGGGGAAGGGGGAGGGGGCTGGACTGGCAGTAAGCTTTAAAGTAGGAATTCACACAGAGTACTCGTGTGTGTGTGTGGTGTGTGTGTGTGTGTGTGTGTGTGTGTGTGTTGGGGGTGGGGGGGGAGGGGGGGGAGGGGGGGCTGTAATGGCTAGTGTTATAGTGGAGGTGAAATTTTGAGTGGAGAGAGAGAGATAGAGAGAGAGAGAGAGAGAGAGAGAGAGAATGTGAGAGAGAGAGAGAGATGTTACAAGGGGAAGAATTGGACCGTGTGTGTGTGTGTGTGTGTGTGTGTGTGTGTGAGAGAGAGAGAGAGAGAGAGTTGCTAATGACATCAGAGAGGAGGCCAGGGTCTTGTGTTGATCTTGGGCAGGTCGAGACTCTCACGGGACTTGGGCTGTCGAGGAGATGATGTGACACGAGGAGGAAGGCAGGGGAAGGTGGAGGAGGAGGAGGAGGAGGAGGAGGAGGAGAAGAAGAAGGGGAAGGAGGGGGAGGAGGAGGGGGAAGGAAGGGGTAAGAGGGGGAAGGGAGGAGAAGGAGGAAGAGAGGGGAAGGAGGTGGAGAGGAGGGGAAGGAAGGAGGTGAGGAGGAGGAGGCGTAAAAACAGGAAGAAAATGAGAAGGAAATGTAGGAAAAAGTGGAAGAAGAATATTTCGAACGAGGACAAGAAGGCTTAGAGAGAAGGATATGAAATTTAAAGAGAGGAAAAGGAAAAGAAGAAGGAGGAGTTGAAATGAAGTATATTGAAGGAGGGAAGGAGGAGGAGGAGCCTTGAGGAGAAGAAGGAATGAGTTTAAATGGAGTATATTGAAGGAGAAGAAAGAGGAGGAGAAGGAATGAGTTTAAATGGAGTATATTGAAGGAGAAGGAGGAGGAGGAGAAGGAATGAGTTTAGATGGAGTATACTGAAGGAGGGAAGGAGGAGGAGGGAAGGTCTTTACTAATCATGCAGTCTCTCCCTCATTTACTGAAGGATGCACAAACTTGGCCACCACTTACTTGGAGGAGAGGCTGCCTGAGTCAACTAATTTGGATCAGCTTATATAAAGGAGGGACATGTGTGTGATTGAAATTGGAAGGTTAGTGATTCCTGCAGACTATGCCAGGAAACACATCTATATAATTACAGTACCACAGAATACGACTAATATCTCTGTTTTGTAGCATAGTTTTGGAGTAATAATAATAATCAGTAGTCCTCCCTGGCTGGCCCTCACTAATAAAGAAAGTTTAATGGATTTTTCTCTCGTGCTTTTAGGAGACGTGAATTGATGCTTAAATTAGCTATGTATGTTTTGCTTCCATCCCAAAACAGAAGCAGAACGTCGTCACCAAAAGCCTCATTAGTTTCCTCCTCTCCTTCCTCAAATGGTGTATAGTGTATGTATATGTATGTATGTATATTGTGTAGGTGGGTAAAAGCACAGTGTATATACTTATATGAGTATATACACTGTGGGTAAAAGTAAGGTACACCTCCCTCCCACAGTCAGTAAATCCCTGGCAGTGAACACCAGACAATGAAACGGAATAGTAAGTAAGTGGGGCTGACAAAGAGAAAGATTTAGGGGGACTCACGATGGTTTTAGGTCCCTCTCCCTCCCCTCTCCCCCCCCTCCCCCCCCCTCTCTCCCCTCTCTCCCCTCCCCCCCTCCCCCCTCTCTCTCCCCTCCCCCCCCCCCCAACCCCTCCTTGAATCAACATCATCTTATTCTCTCGTTGTTGTTGTTGATGTGTGTGTGATTCTATTTTTCTCAACATTTTCATCATAAACATCAACAACATCATCTTATTCTCTCGTTGTTGTTGATGTGTGTGTGATTCTATTTTTCTCAACATCTTCATCATAAACATCAACATCATCATTTTCCTCTCTCGTCGTCGTTGCTGTATATTTATTTATCTTTTCCTCAACTTTATTTTCTTATCTCGTCGTTGGTGTGTGTTTATCTTTTTTTACTCAACTTTATCTTCATCATCAACACTCATTTTTTTTATCAACATCATTTTCTTTATCTACATCATTTTTCTTTCTCATCGTTTCTGTGTGTCTGTCCTTTTTTTTTCTCATTTCTGTTCCTTTTTTTCTCTTTTATGTATCCCTTTTGTCTCTTTCTCACACATTTGTATTTATATTAATTTACTTCTCTCTCTTCCTTTATCAGCATTTTCCTGCTCTCATTCTGTCTTTTTCTCTTATTTATATCAGTTAATTTTCCTCTTCCAGTATCAACCTCTGCTATAGAAGGAAATAGAAGGAAATAGAAGCAAACAGGAAGGAAATAGAAGGGAATAGAAGGGAATAGAAAGAAATAGAAAGAAATAGAAGCAAATAGAAGCAAACATGAAGGAAATAGAAGGAAATAGAAGCAAACAGGAAGGAAATAGAAGGAAACAGGAAGGGAATAGAAGGAAATAGAAGCAAACAGGAAGGAAATAGAAGCAAATAGAAGGGAATATAAGCAAATAGAAGGGAATATAAGCAAACAGGAAGGAAATAGAAGGAAATAGAAGCAAACAGGAAGGAAATAGAAGGTAATAGAAGGTAATAGAAGGAAATAGAAAGGAAATAGAAGGAAATAGAAGGAATTAGAAGGAACAGTTTTACAGCGTTAGGAAATAAATCTGTAGCCAAAATTATTCTTCCTCAAAAATTCCACCAGACTCCTGATGAGGGTCCCAAACATGACCCCCTCTTGTCGGATACCCTCACCCTCAACCCATGACGACACAGTGACAGGAGGAGGGAGGAGGTCATGTTGTATGTTAGGTGGTGTGTGTGTGTGTGTGTGTGTATGTGTATGTGTGTGTGTGTGTGTGTGTGTGTGTATGTGTCTGTGTGTGTCTGTTTTTTTTTTTTTTTTTTTTTTTTTTTTTTTTGTGTGTGTGTGTGTGTGTGTGTGTGTCTTCTAGGTCATCTGTAGGAACCGAGGCAGACTCTCTTTTCTCTCTTCCCTGGACAAGCCCCTCGCTGCTGACGTCATATAATAACATTACACAGACATGACCTCCAACGTAATCCCAGACCAAACAATGTCACCCAACAAATATTACAGTTTCTCCCAAATTTTTCCAAGATAAAATAACCATTAGTGACATTTTATTTTATTATATTTATTTTTCAGGTCTGCATATTGAGCTCAGTTCCACTAAAACATATATATTTTATTTTCGAATATAGCCTTTGAAATAAGTTTTAAAGTTTTTATTATATTCCAGTGAGACAGGTACTTGATCAATTCAGAAGTTATATCGTTCCTGGGGTACAAAATCTTGGACAATACAAATGACTGAATATTATACTGTTGTTGTAAGAGAGACAAGAACCATAGCAGACTGGGACTGGGTAAAGTTAGCAGCATAAACAAAGCTTCATTTTCCTGTGTCTGATATGATATGAATATACAAAAGTTTGATTATTTAATGAGAGTTAGCAAACACACTTATCATATATACATAGATATATTCCTAATAACTGTAGTAGCTTGGATGGAAACTAAAATGTACTAAAATGTCACTTACTCACATGATTCATTTTATACAAACTGAAACGAATTTATGTTATACCTTCTGTACATGAACTTCCTCACTTCCTGATGTTTTCCTCCTTTCCTAATATTCCCCACCCTCCTCTCACCTTCCCCCTTTCTCTTCTCCTCTGTCCTCCTCTCCCTTCCCTCCTCTGTCCTCCTCCTCTCTTTTCCCTCCTCTCTTCTCCTCCCTTCCCTCCCCTCTCCTCCTCCTCTCTTTTCCCTCCTCTCTTCCCCTCCCTTCCCCCTTCCTCCTCTTGTCACCTACCCCCTTCCCTCCTCTTCTCTCCCAATCCCCCCCTTTCCTCTTCTCCCCCTCCCCCCCATTGGTGCCTGGTGACGTATAGGCCTATATAGAACTGTAGGGGGTCACATCTGGGTCCCTTCAAGCCCTGACCACCACCACCACCACCACAGCCGTCACAGCCACCGTCACCACGCCATGCACACACCAGGCCACTCACCACACACACATATACATGCACAACACACACGAATTCCACTACACACACATACTAACACAACACACACACACACACACCAAACACACACACACACACACACCAAACACACACACAGATCTCGACCCCACCTACCTACCTACTGCATGCTATATACTTACCCCACCCCTCACCCCTCATCTACATCACCCCGCCCACATCCCAACCCCACCCCACCCCACCCATGCATGTAACCAGCCACCCGCCTCCGCCCATCCATGAAGCAGACACACACACACACACACCACACACACACACACACACACACACACACACACACCCTGACGCCCGTGACAAAGCACTCAAATGCCTCCTCTCCTATTAACATAATTAACGTCATGAATTAGAAGGAGTGGAAGTAAAGGAAGGAGTGACAATACCAGGGTGTGTGTGTGTGTGTGTGTGTGTGTGTGTGTGTGTGTGTGTGTGTGTGTGTGTGTGTGTGTGTGTAGTAAAGTGTGCGTGTGGTTGTGGGGGTTTGTGTGTGGTGTGGGAAGGTGTGTGTGTGTCTGTGTGTGTGTGGGTGGTGTGTATGTGTATGTATGTGCGTGTGTGTGGAGATGTACTGCCGTCTGGACTCCGTGTTCGTGGCTGGATATTAATGACAATATAAATAAAACAAGTGAAGACATTAAATCATCCTTCCTTTCACTGTAATATCCCAGTCGTATTATCACAACATATGGAAATGTCTACAGTAACCTATATCACTATTTATTCACAACTACGTATCTTGATAATATTTTTAGTATTCCAAGAACTGTACATGTTATAATATTATTTTCTCTTGATATATAACATCATCTGGCGGTAATCAATATTCTATCCTAACCTATCCTGGCCTATCCTAACCGGGGATAGTACAGTGCTGGAAAATCTGAAACAAGTGATGCATCCAAACTATTCCAAGCAACAGGATACCATTATATTTAGTCACTGAATCTGTTTCCTGACATACTTTGGAGGAATCGAGGCACTCCAATGTACATACCAAAAGTATATATATATTACCCCCATAACCCTATAATTCCATAACACTTGGGTACAACACACAATGCTATATTGAACACACACGGTACAGGAAGCAAGGGACGAGACACACACACTCTAATTTATATTCTCTCAACTCATATACGCACACACACACACACACACACACTGGTGAGAATTTGTGAGTACATCCACCCATACATATACACACACACACACACACACACACACACACACACACACACACAGACGTATTTTGGTGTAAATTCGTGAGCACACACACACACACACACACACACACACACACACACACACACACACACACACACACACACACACACACACACACAAACACATGATATACAAGCAATATCTCATTAATTGATTCCTGTGTGTATAATTTACCCAAGTTACATTTATCAGGTTACATAATTATATTGGTTACTGATTATTATTTCTGTATTTTTTTCAGTGTTGGATGAATAGGACAAGTTAAACCAGACTTGGAAAATCTAAACTTCTTTTTCTGGGATGTCGGATTTTCAAAAGAGGTGAGTTTTATTATATATTTTATTTTTATTATATCCTATTCTTTCATGCAGTTTTATTATTGATTTTATTTCCTCCTATTCTTTCATGCAGTTTTATTATTGATTTTATTTCCTCCTATTCTTTCATGCAGTTTTATTATTGATTTTATTATCTCCTATTCTTTCATGCAGTTTTATTATTTATTTTATTATCTCCTATTCTCTCATGCAGTTTTATTATTTATTTTATTATCTCCTATTCTCTCATGCAGTTTTATTATTTATTTTATTATCTCCTATTCTCTCATGCAGTTTTATTATTTATTTTATTATCTCCTATTCTCTCATGCAGTTTTATTATTTATTTTATTATCTCCTATTCTTTCATGCAGTTTTATTATTTATTTTATTATCTCCTATTCTTTCATGCAGTTTTATTATTTATTTTATTATCTCCTATTCTTTCATGCAGTTTTATTATTTATTTTATGATCTCCTATTCTTTCATGCAGTTTTTCTCACACGTATGACAGTGGTGGTAAGTCTGGAGCGAGTGAGTCCTCCACAATAACACTAACTCCATGCAGGCAACGTACAGACCACCAACCACCCTTTCCCACCTTTATACATTATTCTTTTATTATTAATTATTGTTCATGTATTTATTTATGTCTCTCTTTCTTTCGTGTATATGAGTTTGGATCTGATAACGTCCTGAGTGAACCGAGGCGTGAGAGAGAGACGCCCAAACATTAACATAAACTCCTGCATGTATGGCTCATCAGTTAATTAAAAAAACACTGTGGAAACGCCTTAGATAATTGAAATAAACAAGAGATGTATGACGTATTGCTAAGAGAGGGAGGGAGGGATGGAGAAGGTAGGTGGGTGGGTGGGTGCATGGATGGAGTGACGTGTGAGGTAATTTATATGTGTGTGTGTGTGTGTGTGTAGAGGTAATGGGTTGTTTAATGGTGTGAGTGATGTATGGTGCTGGAGGAGGGAAATGAGAGAGAGAGAGAGAGAGAGAGAGAGAGAGAGAGAGAGAGAGAGAGAGAGAGATGGATGAGAGATAATGAGTGAAAGGGTGGTGGAGTTAGGCCAGTGTTAAGGGGAGTTAGACAGAAATAAAAAGGGACTGAAAATATAAAAATCAAAGAAAAGGAAAGAAATAGGTCGAGTAGGAGAAGATATAACCCTACTGAGGAAGAAGAAAGGGAGAGAGATACAGTAGAGGTGTGTGAAGAGAGAGAGAGAGAGAGAGAGAGAGAGAGAGAGAGAGAGAGAGAGAGAGAGAGAGAGAGAGAGAGAAAGAGAAAGAGAGAAATGGGAGAGAGATGCAGTAGAAGTGTGTGGAGAGAGAGAAAAATGGGAGAGAGATGCACAGTGAATGAATACTAAAAAAAAAAAAAAACAGTGAATGAATACTAAAAAAAAAAAAAACAGTGAATGAATACTAAAAAAAAAAAAAAAAACAGTGAATGAATACTTGAACAAAAATTAATAATAATAAAACCCAGTGAATGAATACTTAAAAAAAAAAAAAACCAGTGAATGAATACTTAAGAAAAAAAAACATGAATGAATACTTGAACAATATATAATAATAATAATAAAACACAGTGAATGAATACTTGAAAAAAAAAAAAAAAAAACGCCTAGTGAATGAATACCTGAACAAAAACAGAATGAGAATATAAGGAAATGCTGGTAGGAAAGACGGAGTGTGTGTGTATGTGTGTATGTGTGTGTATGTGTGTATGTGTGTGTATGTGTGTGTATGTGTGTGTGGGTGGAGAGAGAGAGAGAGAGAGAAAGAGAGAGAGAGAGAGAGGTAGGTAGGTAATGAGAGGTTGGGCATGTGACGTAGGAGGGACAAACTCAGACTCTGGTAATTTTTTCGTTTTGCAATATTTTTCCAGTATTTTTCTTTCCTTTTTTTTGGTGGGGGGGGGGGGTTCTCTCCTCTGTTCCTCCCTCCCCCCATCCCACCCTCTCCTCTCCTCTCCTCTCCTCCTACCCCACCCTCTCCTCTCCCCTCTCCTCTCCTCTCCTCTCCTCTCCTCTCCTCTCCTCTTCTCCTCCTTCTCTTTTGCAAATTCTCCATCTTTTTATTCCCTTTTATGTATCTTTCCTTTTCTTCCTTCCTGTGTGTGTGTGTGTTTTATTTTTCCTTTATTCCTTGACCACACTTCCTATCCTATCCCCTTCTGTAACCTCTCCCTCCTGTAACCTCTCCCTTCTGTAACCTCTCCCTCCTGTAACCTGTCCCTCCTGTAACCTCTCCCTCCTGTAACCTCTTTTTCCTGTAACCTCTTTTTCCTGTAACCTCTTCCCTCCCTCCATCTCCTTCTCCTTGTATTCCTTTCTCTGCTTCTCTTTTCCTTTTTCTCTTATGCCTCACTACCTTCTTTAACCTGTCTCCACCCTTCCTTCATCTTCAAATCCATCCCTCCCTTCTTCCATCTTCACCTCCATCCACCCACAACACGACAAATGCATAATCCCATAACATAAAAGACGTATAAAATGACGTAACGAAATACACACACACACACACACACACACACACACACACACACACACACACACACATCCTCACATCCTATACTCCATCACTTTTTTTTTTTTTTTTTTTTTTTTTTTTTTTTTTTTTTTTTTTTTTTTTACCACCTTTGGTCTCGGTGGCTTACTGAACTGTATGTATGTGTGGGGAAGTTCTCATAATTCATAGAGAGAACAAGATTAGGAAGGCACGAGATTACGAATTTACGATGACGGTAGGAAAACGAAATAAAATCCTTGTGATCAAACTTTGCAAAACTTCGAGGAAAGAAAATGACTTCAAAATTATATAAAAAAAATATATATATTGTTTGTGACCATGTAGGAGTAATATAGTTTGTATGTTTGTATGTATGTAATATTGTTTGTTTGTAATTTTGGTGTATACATTAGATTAGACGATAACAAACACACCACTTATATTATTATTATTATTATTTTATTTTTATTATTATTATTTTTTTTTTATTATTATTATTTTTTTTTTAATCAAGTTTCAATTAGCCTGACAACAACAATGAACCGACTCTTCTTCCGGTCATCGTCAGTCAGGCCTTGAATACTTATGTGGTTTGGGTACATTACAGTGTGTTTATTAGGCGTGGTTAATTACCTAGTGTAGTATAAAATAATGGGTGTAACTTGCACATTATTTACATTACTGATACTGAAAGGGTTATGAACTGAGGTGAGGGAGTGTCTGCAATTTTTACAAGCTTATAAAAACACACCGTAAATCTGCCGTGTCATGTTTTTTGCACCACTGTTCTGAGGTGCATAATAATTTGTTAAGTCAATTAATTTTTTTTTTATGGACCTGCATGCCTCCACCTACAGTACACACACACACACACACACACACACACACACACACACACACACATACACACACACACACACACACACACACACACACACACACACACACACACACACACACATCATTCATTCACGTCATGCTTCACTCACCTCTACTCTCACACACACCAAAACAACCCCTTCACCACCGTTCACACCCACACACTCACACACACCCACACAGACACCCACCCACAACACACTTTACCACATCACATAACCACAGTAGTATCACACACCTCACATCGATCCACAACACACAACACCACAATCTCTTCCACTCACAATACCACAAACCTTTTCTACCCACAATACACAAACCCACCCACACTACATTTCCCCCACAACATAACACACGACACCACAATCTTTTCCACCCACAACACAACACACGACACCACAACACACAACACAACACAACACACCACAACACCACAACACAACACAACGTAACACACCACAACACAACGTAACACACCACAACACAACACAATCTTTTCCACCCACCCACAACACCACACAAAGTACATATCCACCTACAACCCCACACTCCCTTTTCCACAACACAACACAACACCAAAACAAACCAGACCCAAACTCCACTCGTTTCCCAACTTTTCACATCCACACACAACTTTCTCCCTTGCCCCTCCATCTCCGCGGTCCTCACCTCTTTTAATAAGAGAATATTGCCTAAACTTACAATGAAAATGATGCTATTAATTTCAAAAACACCCGAGGAATTGGACTTTACATACATAGTACAATGCCACAAGAGTATGATCACCATTTATGAGATACCCTTCCAAACACAATTTTAACTACAGTGTACATATATATAAAGTTACAATTTCCCACCCCTTTCTTGTTACTCTCTAAATACACACACACACACACGCAGGATTTTCTCTTTAGCTCGCTAGTCGCATTCTTTTATTGTTGTATTATTTTTTTTTCACGCTTTTTTTTTTTTTTTTTTTGAGAACGGTGAACTCCTTTAACCAGCACCATATATAAATGAATTACGTTGTATTAAAGGTTACATTGACTTACATTACATTATTCTGGTTGTAATAAAAATGAACTACTTTAAGGGGTTCGATGTTTTTAAGAAGGTAATTCACTTTTGTTACATTGGAGTGCCTCGATTCCTCCAAAGTATGCCAGGAAACAGAAACAAAACAGCAAAAATAATGGTGTTGTTCTGCTGCTTGAAATAGTTTGGAGGAACCATTTGCTCCAGATTTACCAACACTGTACTATTCCCATAAGTATCAGTACCACAAAAACTACACTTCACTGTATGTATGTATATAAATAAATATGTATATAAATAAGCATTACTACACTACACTGTATATATGTATGTATGTATGTATGTATGTATGTATGTATGTATGTATGAATGTATGTATGTATGTATGTATGTATGTATGTATTTATGTACGTATGTATGTATGTATGTATGTATGTATGTATGTATGTATGTATGTACGTATGTATGTATGTATGTATGTATGTATGTATGTATGTATATGAATAAGCATTACTGTGTCGACATCATTATACCAACACCACTAATGGTTTTCGTAAATGTTGTTGTCAATTAATTGTTTTGTTTCCAACGCCTGAGTGATTACGAGGTCCAGCCAGCCAGCCACTTGTTGCTCAACCATTATTTATTCTATTTTTGTTTACGTGTTAATGTATTTATTCATTTATTTTGTTTATGTATTTATCTATCTATTTATTATTCTATTTATATATTTATTATTGTATTTATTTATTATTTTATTTATTTATTTATTATTTTATTTATCTATCTCTTTATTTACCTATTTATTTATTTATTCATATATTTGTTTAGAATTTTTTTTTCAAAACAATTCAGGGTTTTTCAAGGAAAAAAAACTAGTTATGAATGATGTGTTTAAGTTTATTTTTGTTTCTCTCCCTTCCTTCCTTCCTTCCTTCCTTCCTTCCTTCCTTCCTTCCTTCCTTCCTTCCTTCCTTCCTTCCTTCCTTCCTTCCTTCCTTCCTTCCTTCCTTCCTTCCTTCCTTCCTTCCATCCTTCCTTCATCCTATTTTTGCTCATTTACTCAGTCACCCTTTATTTCATTTTTTCATTCGTTCATTTATTCATTCATTCATGCATTCGTTGAATATTTCTCTCCTATCTCTTCACCCAGCTATTCTCCTCCCACCCACTCCTTCATATCCCTCTTTACCTTTCCTCCCCTCTCCTCCCACTCACCCCTACATACCTCCCTCTCCCTCTTCTCCCACTCTACTCCCCCTCTCCCCCCTCCCCCCTCCCCCCTCCCCCCTAGGCTACTCGGAAAAGTACTAAGCATTGTTTATTTTGCGAGTCATAATTATCCTTCATCCTCCTCCTCCTCCTCCACTCCTTCTTATTCTTTCTCCTTCTCTTTCTTATTCTTTCTCCTCCTCCTCTTCTTCTTTTTCTTTCTCCTTCTCCTCCTCTTTCTTTTTCCTCCTCCTCCTCCTCCTCCTCCACTCCTTCTTATTCTTTCTCCTTCTCCTCCTCTTTCTTTTTCCTACTCCTCCTCCTCCTCCTCCTCTCCTTCTTATTCTTTCTCCTTTTCCTCTTCCTCCACGTTGTTTTTCTTTCTCCTCTTTTCCTTTCTTTTTCTCCTCTTCTCATTATCTCTTTCCTTCTCCTTATCAAGAGAGAGAGAGAGAGAGAGAGAGAGAGAGAGAGAGAGAGAGAGAGAAGAGGTAATAATGTCTCTGTCTGTCTTACTTTCCCTCCTACTAATTATTCCTCTTCAGTGCCACTACTACCATTTATCTCTTCTCTCTCCACCACAATATCTCCTCCATCTCTCCACCACCAATTCTACATCTCAATCTCCCCCCCTCCCTCCTTACACACACACTCTCTCTCTTTTTTTTTCTGTCTCTCTCTCTCTCTCTCACACACACACACACACACACACACACACACACACACACACACACACACACACACACACACTATATATAAATAATATATACCTTTCTTGTCTCTTCCATGTTTCTGCTCTTGTCCTTATATCCTTTTTCTACCATTGACTCCACCCTCCCTTCCTTCCTTCCTTCCTTCCTCCCTTCCTTCCTTCCTTCCTTCCTCCCTCACTTCCTTTCTACCTTTATTTCTCCTCCCTTCCTTCCTTCTTCCATCCCTCCCTCCACTCTGTCCTTCCTTCATTTCTACCTCCCTCCCTGCCACCCTCCCTTCCTTCCACCCTCCCTTCTTTCCTTCCTTCTTACATGCCACCCTCCCTACCTTCCTTCCTTCTTACACTCCTCCCTCTCTCCCTTCCTCCCTCCCTACCTTCCTCCCTCCCTACCTTCCTTCCTTCTCTTCCTGGAACTGAACAAACCCAAATGGAATTACACAGTGGAGGGACGAGTGACTCCAGCCAACCAGTACCCTGCTTTCTGTCCCCATGCACTTATTCCTGCCTCACCTCTCCTCTTCCTTTTCCCCTTTTCCTCTCTCTCTCTTTCCTATTTCACTTCTCCTTCTTCTCTCCGCTTCTTTGTCCCCCTTCTCTTTCCTGCCTCACCTCTCCTCTTCCTTTGCCCCCTTTTCCTCTCTCTCTTTCCTATTTCACTTCTTCTTCTCTCCGCTTCCTTGTTCCCCTTCTCTTTCCTGCCGCACCTCTCCTCTTCCTTTTCCCCCTTCTCTTTCCTGCCTCACCTCTCCTCTTCCTTTTCCCCTTTTCCTCTTTCTCTTTCCTATTTCACTTCTCCTTCTTCTCTCCGCTTCCTTGTCCCCCTTCTCTTTCCTGCCTCACCTCTCCTCTTTCCTGTCTCCCTTCCACACAACATATTTCTCATACAATCCAATGTTTACAATACTGCATAAAGGTACCAAACTGTGAATATTTTGATGATAACTTGTCTATGATTACATTTACCAGAAAAAGCCAATAAATTATAAATGAGAGAGAGAGAGTTACATAGAGTTACATAGAATCACAGACCACAACAGACCTTACGGTCCACACGGGGTGATCTGATTAGAAGGTTATTGGTAGAGAATGAATATCTCCCCAGTGATAGTCGTAGGTAAGAATAGCAAAGTAGAAGGCTCTCTCCCCACCCTCCAATCCCTCCGGCCTGAGCCGTACTGGAAATAAAGTTAGGAGTCAGAACCTTGTGGAGTTGGTAAAGAGAAAACTCCACAAGGAAATTTTATAGGAAAGATAGAAAGTAGTTGAAATTTGGCTAACTTGCCACCTGTAATGGGCAAAAAATTATTCATTAGTAAACATCGAAAGTCGGGGATTAGATGCAAGGTGTTTATCAAGGCGACGTTTGAAGCTGTCTACTGTGTTACATTCTATTACGTTACGGGGAAGCCCATTCCATAAGTTGACGACTCGGTTAAAAAAGAAATTCTTGGATTCGTGTGAGTTAAAAGATTTACCTATGATTTTACAGCCATTACCTCTCGTGTAGTTTGATTGATCGATATTGAAATATTTGTTGCAGTCCATATTATCTATGCCTTTGATTATTTTGAATACCTGGATTAAGTCGCCTCTCAATCTACGTTGTGCTAATGGGAATAGATTCAATTTATTTAGCCGCTCTTCATACGTTTTGTTTCGTAGACATGGTATCATTTTAGTAACTCTACGTTGGACTCGTTCCAATTTTACTATATCTTTCTGGTAGTACGGGCACCAGGCTTGGACACAATATTCCATAAGGGGACGGACCAAGGAATTATACAAAGTGAGGATTGTATCTTTAGACTTATACTCGAATGCTCTGCTAATAAAGCCGATAGTTTTATTTGCTTTCTTAATTACTTCCGTACATTGCTGACTGGGTTTTAGGTTACTTGATATTGTGACCCCTAAGTCTGTCTCTTGATCCACGCTTTTAATTTGATTACCATTTAACGAGTAGTTTGCAGTTACGTTACGATGTCCGATATGGAGTACTTTACATTTATCTGCATTGAAGGACATTTGCCAAGTTTTCGCCCAATTCGACAATTTATCGAGATTATCTTGCATTTCTTTAGTTTGTGCGTTAGTGAGTACTGTATTTGCAATTTTAGTGTCATCGGCAAACTTCGATATTATGCATGAGAGACCTTCATCTATGTCGTTTATGTAAACTAGGAAAAGGATTGGGCCTAAAACTGACCCTTGTGGCACCCCGCTCGTAACGCCAGTCCAATTAGATGATTTACCATTTATTACCACACGTTGTTTACGGTTTCTTAGCCAGTTCTCTATCCATCTTACGGTGTCGCCTTGGATTCTGTGAGATTTTAATTTAGTTATTAAACGTTTATGGGGAACTTTGTCAAAGGCTTTTTGGAAATCTAGATAAATTATGTCTACTGCTTTACTCTTATCATATTCGTTAAAAATGTCATTTAAAAAGTCTAATAGATTCGTTAGGCAGGAGCGTTTATTGCGGAAACCGTGTTGAGTGTCTCTGAGTAAGTTATTTTCCTCTAAATGATATGTAAGTTTATCTCGTATGATTGTCTCTAACATTTTGCATACTACTGAGGTTAGGCTGATAGGGCGATAGTTACTAGGTAAAGATTTGCTGCCTTTTTTAAATATTGGTGTTACGTTAGCGAGCTTCCAATCATCAGGTATTGTTCCAGTGTGTAAAGAATAATTAAATAGCAGAGTCAGAGGTTTTACTATTTCACTTTTAGCTTCCTTTATTACGCGAGGGGAGATCGTGTCAGGCCCAGGTGACTTATTTACATTTAATTTATCAATACATTTGATTACGTCAAATTCTGTTATGCTGATATTATTTAAAACCTCGGTGTTTTCATTTTGGACTGTTGTTTCAGCTGGTATATCGTTCGGGTTTTCTATAGTAAAGACTGATGCAAAGAAAGTATTTAGGATACTACTCATTCGCTCTTCATCTGTCGTAAAGTCCCCATTTTCATCAAGAATTGGACCGATAGTTGACGTAAGTACTTTCTTTTGTCGAATATAACTGTAGAACTCTTTCGGGTTTGTCTTACTCTGATTTGCAACGTGTTTTTCAATTTCCTTTTTACTCTGTTTGATTAACTTTTTGGCTTTTCTTCGTAAGTCTGTAAACTTGGCACGGTCGTCATTATTGGCTGTGATTTTTACTTTATTATGGGCGTTCTTTTTGGCTCGTAAACAGTCGGCTATATCTTTACTCCACCACTTGGGCTTTAAATTTTGTGCTGAACGTCGGTTTTTTAATGGTATGCTATCCCTGACCGCTTTTGTGTACGCATTAGTGAAAAAGTTCCATTGTGTATTTATGTCAATAGTGTCTCGCAGACATTTCCAGTCGGTTTCTTTTAGTATCGCTCTGAGTTGGTTGAAATTGGCTTTTCTAAAATCGGGGATTTTTTCGTAGCTGTACTTTATGTCGCTTTTGTTAAAATTTATACTGAAAGTTATTATGCGGTGGTCGCTATTGGTAAATTCTTCACCTACGTTAGTATTCTCTATCATGTCTTCGTTTGTTGCAAATACTAGGTCAAGAACATTATTTCCGCGAGTTGGGCTGTTGACAAATTGGATAAGGGAGCTCTCTTGTAAGTTAGTGTAAAGATCTTGACCATAATGAGCTGATAACGGTTCTCCCCACTTTGTTACTGGTAAATTAAAGTCACCAAGAATTATGGAATGTTGCGTGTTAATAATTTCGTTTAATTGCTCATAGATATCACGGTCGGTTTGTACAGGTTGAGCTGGGGGTCTGTATAATAAAGCTAACAAAAGTTTCGCCCCACAATTATTTCTAATGAGTATATAAAGTGTATCTACGTTATCAATATGTGGCTTTGATAATAGGATTGGTTTAAGATCGTCTTTAATATATAATAGAACTCCGCCTCCCCTTTTATTTGTTCGTCCTTTTTCAAATATTGTGTAACCGGGAATTTTATACTCTGCTAGGAAATCTCTGCTTTCAGTATTTAGCCACGATTCGGTTATGCCGATTATATCATAATTTTCTGTGAAAGTTAATTCCTCTAAATCTGTAAATTTGTTATGGATGCTGCGAGCGTTTACGTAAAATACCTTTAAGCTATTTCGGTTTACTCTATTTATTTGTTTTACGTTACCTGACCTTGACGTACCTGGGTAGTCCCGTTTTTTGATCGGTGGTTGATGACCGCGTCGTTCAGCAAACGTCCGAAACGGGCTGATCCCACCTGGTTCAAATGGACACCATCATCTGAGAATAAAGAGTTATCAAAAAAGAAGTTGTCCCAGGTGTTGATGAAATCGACGTTCTCCTCGTTGCAGATGCTGGCAAGTCGTCGGTTGATGCTGGTGGCGGTGTTGTAGAAGCGGGTGTCGGCTTGTCTGCGGGGGATGATTCCAGAAAGTATTATGTTGTTAGTTTTCTCCTTGAACTTACCAATCATCTTACGGTACTTGTTGAGTAGCTCCTCCGATCGGGTCTTCAATACATCGTTGGTTCCGACGTGGATGACGTACGTGGTGTTGTCGGGGGCCTGGCGTGTCACTTCATCCACTACGTCGGTCACGTCGTCTAGGCCGCCACCTGGGATACAGAAGCGCTTCCTAGTCTTGGGTGCTCGACCACAAAACTCGGTGAGTTGACCCCTTACCATGGAGTCACCAACCAGCCTGACCTCGGTGTCGTCTTCATCGTCGTCTTGTGCCAATATCTTGAAGCGGTTTTGACAAGTAGTGATGGGTATGATGTTCTTCCTGGGTCGTGTGTTGTTCCTGACGACGCGGAACTCCTCCTGTGAAGATGGTGTAGTTGGTGGTGCCTGTGGAGGTAAGGGTGTAGAGGCAGTCTGTACAGGGGCTGTGACGACGGGTTCTGTAGGCGTCGATGTCATTCCTACGTTCAAAGCGGCGAATTCCTGTAGTGTTTCCAACTTCTCGTTCAGGGCCTCGATCTTGCAATGTGCTGCCTTCAGGTCGGTCGACAAATCCTCTCGTAACTGGCAGAATCTACAGATATGGACGTCTCTGTTCGCGAAAATAGTAGGGCCAAAAGTTCCAGAGCAAGTCAAACAGGTGTATTGAGGTGCCATGGTGAATATTTATTGATTTTTTTTTTTGCTTGTCAATTTGTAAATTTACTTATATAAATTGGATTAATTATTAATTTATATTTAGATTATTTATTTAGATTTAAATTATTTATTTATTTAGATTAAAATTATTTATTAATTTAGATTCAAACTATTTATTAATTTAGATGTAAATTATTTATTAATTTATTTATTAATCTATTTATAAATTTATGATTTTATATGATTACTTAGTAGTATTATTAATGTTGTTTTGTTATTGTTGAATTAATTTATTATTTATATATTATGAATTTATTTATAAACAAGATATACAAATGTGTAGGCCTGGAAGGGAATAAAGTTGTCAGTTGGTCACGAACGTCTATAGAAATATAATAAAATTGAGTTAAATATGTATGCTGTAAAATTAAAACGTATTGATGAAAATATATATTTGGTAGTTAATTTATTGATCTATTTAACAATTTATTAGTCAATTAATTTAACAATCAAATTATCAATTTATTCAACAAATTATTTAACAATTAATTTATTAATTAGTTTATCAATTTATTTAGCAATTAGTTTATTAATTTTATTTAATAATTTATTGATTTATATATTAAATTATTAATTATTTTATTAAGTCAATAATATATTATTCTATTTGTTTAATAATCAATTTCAAGTTGGTGTGAATATGGGGTGATGTACGAAAATGTCGACTGTTGGTGTGGGTTTGAGGGGGGGGGGGGAGATAGGGTATAGGTATAGGGTCAGGTGAGTAGGGATTATCTGGTGGGGGGCTGGGAATACCAAGGAGAGGTGAGGTGGTAGGAGAGGAAGAGGATCACAGGGTAAGGTGAGGTGAGTGAGGTGAGGAAGAGGATCACAAGGTAAGGTGAGGTGAGGTGAGTGAGGTGAGGTGAGGTGAGGATCACAAGGTGAGGTGAGGTGAGTGTAGTGGGTAGGGTTAAATTAAGATATGGTGTTATTGTTTTAGGCCTGTAAGGGAATAATATCAACTGAACAAAAAGAAATATAAATGTGTAGGCCTGGAAAGCAATAAAATTATTGAAAGGACAAAGAAATGCAAATGTACAGTCCTGGAAGGGAATAAAGTTGTCAATTGGACACGAACGTGTATAGAAATATATTAAAAATTGAATTAAATATGTATGCTGTAAACTTAAAATGAATTGATGAAAATATTTATTTGGTAGTTAGTTTATTAATCTATTTATCAATTTATTTAACAATTAATTTAACAATTTATTTATCAATTAGTTTATCAATATATGTAACAGTTAGTTTATTAATTTATTTATTAATTTATTGATTTATATATTAGTTTATTAATTAATTTACTAATTCAATAATATATTATTATATTTATTTATTAAACAATTTCAAGTTGATGAGGATATGGGGTGATGGATGGGGGGGACGATAAGGTACAGGTAGTGAGTGGAGATAAATGCTAAACAAGGAGAGGTGAGGCTGTAGGAAGGTAGGGATTAATGTCCCTTGGGAGTGGAGGAGAGGTGAGGTGAGATGGGACTGTAGAGAATGTAGGAAGGTAGGTAGGGGCTAATGTCCCTTGGGAGTGGGGGAAAAGAGAGGTGAGGTGAGGTGAGATGAGATAGGGCGAGGGGGAGGGGCGAGTTTATTGGACAAAGGGGAGTGGAGAAGAGATGTGAGGTGTGGTGGGGAGGGGGGGGGGTGTTTGGTAGGGAGAGACTGGTTATTGGAATTAATTAAATACAGAGATATTAATATTAGTACAGAAATATAAAGACGAACGAGTAGACAAATATCAGGAGCCTGAAATTATATAGTATGGAACTATATAAAAAATAAATACATATGTGGAATAAAAATCGTTGGGAACTGAGAACTCAATATATACGGATACAGTAAATTTGTAGTGTATACCTGGAATAAAATTAATATAGAATTTCACTATAGAAAATAAATATAGAAAAAAACACGTTGGGAAATTGGCAACACAAATATGGGAAATAAAGAGTAAATAGTGAGTAAGAAAATAAAGTTAAAAAAATAGATAAAATAAGTTAGTAAGTGAAATTAGTGTAGGGTACTTAATGTGAGCTGGGATGAACGATCGCTTACATCCACGAAGAACACAAACAGCTCCAAACACTCGTGAACACAGAAACAAGCTAGCACACGGGATTACACAGAACACACTCGGGATTAAACAGAAACACACGTTAACACACGGGTTTAGACTGATCACACACAGAACACACTCGAGATTAAACAGAAACACACGCTAACACACGGGTTTAGACTGATCACACACAGAACACACTCGAGATTAAACAGAAACACACGCTAACACACGGGTTTAGACTGATCACACACAGAACACACTCGAGATTAAACAGAAACACACGCTAACACACGGGTTTAGACTGATCACACACAGAACACACTCGAGATTAAACAGAAACACACGCTAACACACGGGTTTAGACTGATCACACACAGAACACACTCGAGATTAAACAGAAACACACGCTAACACACGGGTTTAGACTGATCACACACAGAACACACTCGAGATTAAACAGAAACACACGCTAACACACGGGTTTAGACTGATCACACACAGAACACACTCGAGATTAAACAGAAACACACGCTAACACACGGGTTTAGACTGATCACACACAGAACACACTCGAGATTAAACAGAAACACACGCTAACACACGGGTTTAGACTGATCACACACAGAACACACTCGAGATTAAACAGAAACACACGCTAACACACGGGTTTAGACTGATCACACACAGAACACACTCGAGATTAAACAGAAACACACGCTAACACACGGGTTTAGACTGATCACACACAGAACACACTCGAGATTAAACAGAAACACACGCTAACACACGGGTTTAGACTGATCACACACAGAACACACTCGAGATTAAACAGAAACACACGCTAACACACGGGTTTAGACTGATCACACACAGAACACACTCGAGATTAAACAGAAACACACGCTAACACACGGGTTTAGACTGATCACACACAGAACACACTCGAGATTAAACAGAAACACACGCTAACACACGGGTTTAGACTGATCACACACAGAACACACTCGAGATTAAACAGAAACACACGCTAACACACGGGTTTAGACTGATCACACACGGGGTTACACTGTAGTACACACAGCTAGCGAGCAAGAGCTGGCAGGAGGTGTTGGCGTGGCGGAAGTCACTGCACAAGAGAGAGAGAGAGAGAGAGAGAGAGAGAGAGAGAGAGAGAGAGAGAGAGAGAGAGAGAGAGAAATAGAGAGAGAGAGAGAGCGAGCAAGCAAGTACAGGTACATTTTCGCCAGGTTAATGAATATAAAAAAATGGTAAATAGTTCTCTCTGTGTGTGTCACTTCAAATCTGGAATGAGTTAGGAAGGGGGCGGAACTTTAATCAGTGGATACCGTCAGTTGAGAAAAACGCCTCTGGTTTATTATTATGTAGTTCCTGTGACCAATTCTCAGACGATAATGTGTGCAGCTGTATATCGTTGTGTGTGTGTGTGTGTGTGAAAGAGAGAGAGAGAGAGAGAGAGAGAGAGAGAGGGTATATGTGTGCAGCTGTATATAGTTGTGTGTGTGTGTGTGTGAAAGAGAGAGAGAGAGAGAGAGAGAGAGAGAGAGAGAGAGAGAGAGTGTATGTGTGTTTGTGTTTGAGAGAGAGAGAGGGTATATGTGTGTTTGTGTGTTTGAGAGAGAGAGAGGGTGTGTGTGTGTGTGTATGAAAGAGAGAGATAGATAGATAGATACAAATAGAGAGAGAAAGAGAATATGAGAGAGAATTTGTGTGTGTGTGTGTGTGTGTGTGTGTTTCAGTCAGTTATACATACACATCTCATTTCTCTAATCACCACTTTCTATCTGTCCTTGTCCTTGTTGTCCCTCTTCTTCCTCTCTTTCACCCAACCAACCTTTTTCTTCTCATTCTCCCTTTTTCCCATCTCCGTCGCCCCCCCCCCCAACCCCCCTCACCTCCCCCTCTTGGTCTAGCTGTCTCCCCCACCCCCCTCCCCCCTCCCCCCTCCTTGACTGACTTCACCTCACATCAATCTCACTCACTCTCTCCCCACTTTTTCCTTCCCTTTTCCCTCTCACCCCGTGTTACGTTTCTCTCTCCCTTGGTCCCTCCCTCTCTCATTCCTCTCTCTCTCTCTCATTCCTCTCTCCCTCAATCCTCCCTCTCTCATTCCTCCATCCCTCATTCCTCCATCCATTCTTCCATCTAGTTTTGGCTACTTTTCATTTTCTCTACTTCATTTTTATTTAATTTCTTCTCTCTATATATAATTTTTACTTTCTATATTTCCTTCTTTTTCTCTCCTTTCATCTTCTCTACTTCTTTTTAATTTCTTTTCTCTATATATAATCTTCACTTTCTGTATTTCCTTCCTTCTTTCTCCTTTCCACTTTTCCTCTATCTTATTCCTTCTCTCTCTCTCCTTCTCACTTTTCCTACATCATTTTCCTTTTCTCACTATAATTTTCACTTTCCATATTTATTTATTTCTCTCCTTCCCACCTTTCCTATTATCTCTTTCCTTCTTTCTTTAACTCTCTATTTTATCCCTATCATTCGTTCTTTCTATCCTTTCAACCCTTCCTATTTCTTTCTATCTATCCTTACTATCCATCCCTATTCTCGGTCTCATCCTCTATCCCATCTTCCCTCTTTTCTTTTTCATTTCTCTTTAGCTCCATTTTTTCTTCTCCCTCTCTCCTTCCTTCCTTCATTACCTTTCATTTTACTTTCTTATATATTTTCTCCTTACTTTTTCTCTCCCTCCCTCTCTCCCTTTCTTCTCCCCTTCCCTCTTTTCTCTTCCACCTCTTTGCTTCTTCTCCCCCTTTCCTCGCATCCTCTCTCCCTCTTTCGTTGCTTCATTATCTCCCTCTTCCCTTATTCTCCTCCTCCTCCTCCTCCTCCTCCTTCTCCTCCTCCTTCTCCTCCTCCTCCTCCTCCTCCTCCTCCTCCTCCTCCCCCCTTACACAGTCACTCCCATTTCTCTTCTCTCTCTCTTCCTTCTCAACTTTCACTGTCATTTCGTGGTTTCGTCTTTCCCATATTTTCTTCTCGACATTTTATCTCGTTTCCTTGTACTTTATCACCATTTTTCTTAATTCTCTTTCTCTCATTTCATTGTGTCTTCTTTCTTCTGTCATCTTGTATTTTATCTATCATATTATTTTTCCTATTCTTTCTTCTCTTTTTATTCATTTTCCTTTTGTTTATTTTTGTCCTCCTTCCCTCCCTTTTTTTTTCATTTTGCTTCACCCCTCTTCCTTATCGTTCACTTCCCTCCCTCCCCCTTCCCCCCACTCTTTTCCACCCCCTTCCTTTATCGCCCCCATTTTCCCCTTCCACTTTTACATCCCCCTCCCTACTCTTTCCCCTCCCCTTCCTTTATCCTCCCCACTTTCCTCTCCTGCTTCCTCCCCCTCTTCCTTTATTCTCCCCACTTTCCTCTCCCCACTTTTCCATCCATCCCCCTTCCCCCCACTCTTCCTCCCCCCCTTCCTTTATTCTCCCCACTTTCCTCTCCCCACCTTTCCATCCCTCTCCCCAACTCTTACTCAAATTTGTATGAGTTTTATCTTTGGTTGTATCTGGTGGTGTCTTATTAGCTTCTCTTCTCTCCTCTCCCCTCACTTCACCCATATGTAAACTATCTCTCTCTCTCTCTCTCTCTCTCTCTCTCTCTCTCTCTCTCTCTCTCTCTCTCTCTCTCTCTCTCTCTCTCTCTCTCTCTCTCTCTCTGTACATTACAGTATCTTTTCCATTTCTCCACCATCAATAAATACTCCATCTCAATCTCTCCTCTCACACACACTCATACTCTCTCTTTCTCTCTCTCTCTCTCTCTCTCTCTCTCTCTCTCTCACACACACACACACACACACACACACACACACACACACACACACACACACACACACACACACACACACACCATCATCACGTGTAAGCTATCACCCAAGCATCACTTACACCACCACCACACACCACTATCTCACACCATCATTACCACCACCACCCCACTGTCTCACCCCACTATCACACACCATCCCACTGTCTCACACCACTATCTCACACCATCACTACCACTACCACTGTGTCATTACCAAACCCAACATTGCCTTCTTACACACACACACACACACACACAGAGTCCATGATTATAGTGCCTTATGTCATATCACACACGCACACACACGGACACACACACACACACACACACACGGACACCGAAGACATACATACATACACACCACTCGAACAGTCATACGTATAAGATTGTATATACATATGTACACGCTTTTCAGATACACACCCACACATACTATCTCTCTCTCTCTCTCTCTCTCTCTCTCTCTCTCTCTCTCTCTCTCTCTCTCTCTCTCTCAAACACACACACACACACACACACACCTACACACCACCTCTACCTTCCCTCCCTCACCCCAACCTCTCACTTCCCTCCCTTACCCCCACCACCCACCACCCTTCTCACATCCTGCCACCCCCCCACCCCCCCTTAGGGTCTCGGGCATCCCTCCACAATAAATCACAATTCAATTACCTTTCGACGTTGTGTCCTTCCCCCGGGGTCGCTGGACGTGTGGTGGTGTAGTGGTGATGTTGGGGTGTTATTGGTGATGAGTGATGGTGATGTTGGGGTGTGGTGGTGTTGTTGGTGAAGTTGGGATGTGGTTGTGTAGTGGTGATGTTGGGGTGTTATTGGTGGTGAGTGATGGTGATGTTGGGATGTGGTTGTGTAGTGGTGATGTACCATACCATCGTATACACCACAAATGGTGTTGAATACAGCCCACTGTGTTGTGTTGTGTGGAGGTAAACTTGTGTTGTGTTGTGTAATGTTGTGTTGGGTAGTAATGGGCAGTTTGAGACCACATTCTCATCTTCTTTATTCCCCTCACCCTCCTTCCTCGTTCTCTCCCTCTACTACTCCTCATCATCATTTTATTCCTCCTCCTACTTTGTATACTCCTCTTTCTCCTATTCCTCCTCTTTCTCCCACTTCTTTCCTTTCCTTTCCTTTCCTTTCCTTCCTCCTCCTCTTGTAATTCGTTTTTAAGTTTTTCAAATGTATCCTCTCGTCCTCTTCCTTTCTCATTTTCATTTTTCTCTTCCCACCCTTTCCTCTTTTCCTCCTCCTCCTCCTCCTTAAAACTAATCCTCTCTTCTGCAACCCTTTCCTCTTTATTGTTATTTTTTTACCTTTACGCCTCTCCCACCCCCCTCCTCCTCCTCCTTCCATTCCTCCTCCTCCTCCTCCTCCTCCTCCTCCGCCCCCACCTCGAAACTATCCTCTTTTATTTCCCCCTCCTCCTCTTCCTACCCCCCTGCCCCTTGCCCCCCTGCCCCCCCGTGTGAGTAAATGGGGTGGTGTAATGGTATTGTTTTAGTCTAACTGTGGACCCTTTAATTAATCTCTGGCGGCCTGCTGGTTGTGTGTATGTGTGTGTATATGTGTGTCTGTGTGTGTGTGTGTGTGTTTGTGTGTGTTGTTATTGTTGTAGTTGTTATAATTTTGTTCAGTTATGTTTTTTTATTTTTTTAATCTCTGGCGGCCTGCTGGTTGTGTGTGTATATGTGTGTCTGTGTGTGTGTGTGTTTGTGTGTTGTAGTTATTGTTGTAGTTGTTATGATTATGTTCAGTTATGGTTGTGTTTTTTTATTTAATCTCTGGAGGCCTAGTGTTGTGTGTGTGTGTGTGTTTGTGTGTTGTTGTTATTGTTGTAGTTGTTATAATTATGTTCAGTTATGGTTGTTTGTTTTATTTAATCTCTGGAGGCCTAGTGTTGTGTGTGTGTGTGTGTGTGTGTGTGTGTTGTAGTTGTTGTTGTTGTTGTTATAATTATATAATTTCATCGAATAGTTTGGATGAATCAGTTGCTCCAGATTTACCAACACTATACTTCCCCCCTTAATGAGCTCACCATAGGTCTTGCTGTCAGAGAGGATATATTTCTTCTTCTCCCTTTTTTTCCTTTCCATCTCCAGCTCCCATGAATATAATCTGGCTCTTAGTAATTTTTTAGTTCGTCTTCATTCTGAGATTATGAGGGGGATTGCAGTCTCCATCTCTCCCTTTGTTTATCTTCCCCTCCTGCGTCCTCTCTCTCTCTCTCTCTCTCTCTCTCTCTCTCTCTCTCTCTTCTCTCTCTCCTCTCTCTCTCTCTCTCTGTTTATTTTCCTTCGTGCATCATCATCCTTACTTTCTTTATCCTGTCTCTTGTATTTTTATATGGTATTCTCTCTCTCTCACTCTCTCTCTCTCTCTCACACACACACACACACACACACACACACACACACACACACACAAGGCCTGTATACTCCCAAACAAGACAGACCAACAAGTGATTATAATTGGAGCTGTGGTGTCGTAACCTCACCATAACTTTCCACACGGGCCACGTAGCCTTAAACAAATCATTTCCTTTTTGTTAAGTAAATAATATTGAAGTGGTTTCTGATTCCTCCAACCCACCACCACCGTGCTAGTAAACAAAAAATATTATTATCCCTATGTTGCTTATAAGGGATTTGTTTATTTTGGGAAATATAGTTAAGGAAAAAATCAGTAACCCAGCAAAAGTATGATGGGTATTTGACGAGGGATTAAATTTAGTCATACACAACCCGACAGTCAAATTACACTCGGGTTAAGCCAATCTTAAATAACCATCGACATTTTCCTTCCATCGTGCAAATAATAAATCCGTATCATGTCAAAACATAACTCATACAACAACAACACCTTACGTCAACTCAGTCAACCCCCTCTATTATTATTATTATTATTATTATGAGGTGCTGCAAAATCATACACGTGTTGTTCTTTATTACCATGATAATTACTACATATCAAAATATATCTCATACAACAACACCTTACGTCAACTCAGTCAACCTCCTCAATTATTATTATTATTATTATTATTATTATTATTATGAGGTGCTGCAAAATCGTACACGTGTTGTTCTTTATTACCATGATAATTACTACGTATCAAAATATAACTCATACAACAACACCTTACGTCAACTCAGTCAACCCCCTCAATTATTATTATTATCATTATTAGTATTATGAGGTGCTGCAAAATCATACACGTGTTGTTCTTTATTACCATGATAATTACTACGTATCAAAATATAACTCCTTACGTCAACTCAGTCAACCCCCTCAATTATTATTATTATTATTATTATTATTATTATTATTATTATGAGGTGCTGCAAAATCATACACGTGTTGTTCTTTATGATCAAGATATTTACTATACGATGGAAGGAAGGTTTCGATTGTTATTTGATTGTGGCTGTACTTTCCTTTGTAACTAGAAATAGGATCTTGAATACTGAGAAAACATTAGAAGGTTCAGGGGAGGGATGAAATATAAACCACATCAAGGCAAGGCTTCACTCATCTTCTTTATATATATCATCATTTTCTTGTCTTTTTTTTTTACCAAATGATTTTATTTTCTTAGATCATGCTTCGTAATTATTGACACACACACACACATACACACACAAACAAACACACACACACACATAAACACACACACACACATAATTTCTGTAACCCCCATATTATATACTATGCAGAAACAGACAGACAGACAGACAGACAGACAGACAGACAGACAGACAGACAGACAGACAGACAATACAGATGTCAACCTTTAAGGGACCCTGTGATGTGATGTAGTCAGAAAATTGGAGGTGAGTGAGTCCTTCAAACATTACCACGAAACACCACCACCCATACTGAAGGAGCCTGTGTCGTGGCATAGTCAGGAGGAATCAGAAGCCACCAAGTTTCATACACGATCATAGGGTCCTTAAGGGAGAGGGAGATGAGGGGTGAGAGTGAGAGGAAGGGGGGAGAGGGTGTGGTGTGGTAAGGGAGAGGGAGGTGAGGGGGGAGAGGGTGTGGTGTGGTAAGGGAGAGGGAAGTGAGGGGTGAGAGTGAGGAAGGAGGTAGAGGGTGTGGTGTGGTGTGGTGTGGTGTGGAGTGTGGGTGATCACAGACACACCACACCACCATCCACGAGGTTTCATTAATTCCGATTTGCATACCGGCTCGCTGGCTGCCCGGTATGGTTATAGTCTCTCCCCCTCTCCTCCTCCCTCCCCCTCTCTCCCTTCCCCTACCTCCCCCTGCCTGCCCCCTCCCCTCCCCCTACTACTACTATATATAATCCCTCCAGTACTCCCTCCCTATTGCCATATATCCCTCCCTCTTACCCTTCCCTCCCTCCCTCCTATCCCTCCTTCTTTCCTTCCTTCTCTGGCATATATCACTCCCTCCCTTCTTCCCTCTCTCATTTCTACCCCAACTCCCTCCTTCCCTCACTCCCTCCTTCTCTCATTCCCTCCTTCCTTCCCTCTCTCATTTCTACCCCAACTCCCTCCTTCCCTCACTCCCTCCTTCCCTCACTCCCTCCTTCTCTCATTCCCTCCTTCTCTCCCTCACTCCTTCACTCTATTCCTTCTTCTCGTTTATCCCTCCTCCCTTATTCTCTTCCATATAATTCTTCCCTACTTCCCTCCCTCCTTCCATTCTTTCATTACCTACTTCTTTCCCTCTTCCTAATTACTCTAGTAGTTTTCTTACTCCCATTTATCTTCTCTCCCTTCTTTATCACTTTTATATATCCCTCTCCCTCCCTCCCTCCCTCCTTAATTTTCTCTCCCTCCCTCCCTTATTTCTCTCTCCCTCCCTTCCTTAATTCTCTCTCCTCCCTCCCTTCCTTAATTCTCTCTCCCTCCCTCCCATACTTCCCTCTCCCTCCCTCCCCTCCCTCCCCTCCCTCCCTTTTATCTCCCCCCCCCTCCCTCCCTCCCTCCCTCCCTTACCTATCCATCCATCTTCCATCATTATTTACCTTCCTTTTCTTTCCCTTATGTATATATTTCAACCCATCAATCCATCTCACCCTTCACACACACACACACACACACACACACACACCAAGTAGAGCCCCAGAATATATACAAAAAATAGTTCACACACACACACACACACACACACACACACACACACACACAATACATTTTGTATATAATCTAGGACTATACTTGGTGTGTGTGTGTGTGTGTGTGTGTACAGTACATTGGTGTAGTCATAGTACAGTACATCATCTCTGTACATTCACCTCGTACAGTTGCGGACACAAGCTTCGATACACAAGAGAGAACTTTGGGAAAAGAAAAAAAATGACAGCTTCCCAATGGTTAATAATGATATGATGGGATTGTTGCATGTCAAGTATTGTATGTATGTATGTATGTATGTATGTATGTATGTATGTATGTATGTATGAATGGATGGATGTGATTAATTTAGCAGTGGTTGTATGTATATATGTATGTATGGATTCTTACATGTGACTAATTTTTGCAGTGGTTGTATGTATGTATGTATCTATGTATGTATGTATGTATGTATGTATCAGTGAGAATAATAGTCAGGAAGAATCATAAGAAACCTCCAATATCATTTTTTTTTTTCTCACAGATGATCAAAAGGTCCATACATTTTTTCCCCTGACGGTACACGGTGGGAGAATTAGATGGACCTCCCCGGGGTGATCCTGGTAATTAGAAATAGATAGTGTATGTACCCCCCTCCCCACCCCCATCCCCCCCACCCCCCTACCCCCATCCCCCCACCCCCCACTGGTATCCTCGTTAATTGCAACATGGAAGTTTTATTTATTCATTTATTTATTTATTTATTTATATCGTATGGGAGTACCGATAAATTAAGAGGATTAGATATTTTTTATTGTTTTTATTTAGTTATTTTTGTATTGTTTTTTTTTTCATTGGATTTGAAGGCTACTGATTTCTAACCCAGCCCAATCAGATTCAGCCTGTCATAACCTAACTGTACCTAACTCAACTTAACCCAACCTAATCTAACAGTAGTCAGGAGGAATCAGAAGCCTCCAACTCTCACAAGGTCCTCAGTTACTTAATAAAAAAAAAAATTAATCCCTTTTCCATTGGTGAGTGTGTCTGAAGATAGTGGAAAAAGTTAGGCCACAGTCACCACTCATACCACTCATACCACTCATACCACTCATACCATACCACTCATACCACTCTTATCTCTCATACCACTTATACCACTAATACCACTCATACCACTCATACCACTCATACCACTCATACCACTCATACCACTCATACCTCTCATACCACTCATACCACTCATACCACTCATACCACTCATACCATACCACTCATACCACTCATACCACTCATACCACTCATACCACTCAGGAACTCTGGGTTTACCGTCACTTGCAAAGGTAGTAATAGTAATAATAATAATAACATTAATAACAACAACAACAATAACAACAACAACAGTAATAATAACATATGATTAATAATAATTATGATTATAACTATATATAACAACAACCACAACAACAGCAATAATAATAATAATAATAATAATAATAATAATAATAATAATAATGATAATAATAATAATAATAAAAATAATAATAATAGCCAGTCTGTTTAACCTTCTCTCCGCTTAAATACAATGAAGCAGATTCCGGAAAAGTTTGGTGTGACCACAGAGCATATTATTATTATTATTTTCGGTCAGGTAATTTTATCCTCTCGTCTCTAACTCTGTGATGCTGTGGTTAATGGAATTCCAGCTTTTATAACATAGTGACGCCTCCACCTTCATTTAAACTGCTCTAGAGACATTATAAGATAGTTGATTTAATTTTTATTCCTCGATTTGATTGTAAGAGTGTTCATTTTTTTTTTTTTTTTTTTTTTTTTATGATTGCAGTGTGTTTACGTATATATATCTGCGTGTGTTTATGTGTGTGTTTGTGTATACAGTATATATCTATGTGTGTATGTGTGTGTTTGTGTATCATATATATATATTTGTGTGTGTATTTGTGTACCGTATCTATATATCTATCGATCTATCTATCTATGTATGTTTACTTGTGTACTCTTATATACATAATTATGGGTGTGTATGTATAAGCATATGTGAGCCCTCGCCGATTTCCTGAATATATTAACCTTACTCTTATATACATATGTGTGTGTGTGTGTGTGTGTGTGTGTGTGTGTGTGTGTGTGTGTGTGTGTGTGTGTGTATATGTGAGCGCGCGCCGATTTCCTGAATATATTAACCTTTACATTTGAAATAGATGACGTGGACATGCGTGTGTTGAAAAGCCGCTACAGTCTGGTCCACTCACAAGAAAAACATTACGACAACAACAACGACTTCTGCCTTGTTCCTCTTTTTGTTTTCCTCTCTCTCTCTCTCTCTCTCTCTCTCTCTCTCTCTCTCTCTCTCTCTCTCTCTCTCTCTCTCTCTCTCTCTCTCTCTCTCTCTCTCTCTCTCTCTCTCTATCTCTATCTCTCTCTCTCCCTGTGTGACTCCTTTCTCGGCAAACCCTGTCATCTCCCCTACCCTCCCATACCTGAAGCCCTGTCTTGCCTTCCTCCTTGTCTCTCTACTCGATATGGTTGCGTAACTTGTAGCCTTCTTCCATAATAATCTACCTCCCTCCCTCCCTCCCTCCCTCCTTCCCTCCTACTCTCCTTGTCAACCCCAATACCACATCTTCAGTACTCGATTCCTTCCCTCCTTCTCTCCTTCCTTCCTTCCCTCCCTCCCTCCCTCCTTTTTTCCATATGATTTATCTCACTTCCTCCCTTCCTTTTTCTTTCTCTCCCTCCTTGTCAACTCCTTTTCCACAGCTTCAGTTCTCCTTTCCTTCCCTCCTTCTTTCTCATATATATAATCTCTCTTCCTCCTTCCTTCCTTCTTTCTTTTGCTTCCTTCCTTCCTGTGTGACAACTGGGAGACAGAGAAACTGGGAGACAGGACAACTGGGATCTCCACCCCATCATCTCGACCCCCATCACCCCCATCCCATCTCCACACCATCATCTCCACCTTCATCCCATCTCCACCCCCATCCCATCACCCCAATCCCATCTCCACACCATCATCTCCACACCATCCCATCTCCACCACCATCTCCACCGTATCTGAGACTGACCCCTGGCCTTTGGGATGACAAGCACGAACACTAACCACTCAACCCTGGAGGCTGCCTATTGTCCCTCACAGTATTGCACTACACACCATCACTTTTAATGGCACGGGGCTATACTTTTGCTATATTGGAGCGTTTTGATTCCTCCAAAGTATGCTAGGAAACAGGACTAAATTAACAATAACACTGATTGCTTGTTGTCTGATATATATATATATGTGTTTGTGTGTGTGTGTGTGTAAGTAGATATGTGTATGTGTATTTGTATACGTAGATATATGTACAGTATGTGTGTGTGTATATTATATGTGTGTGTGTATGTGTAACAGTATTTATTCAGGTGCGTGTGTGTACATTATATTCACACACACACACACACACACACACACACACACACACACACACACACACACACACACACACACACACACCTGTTGCATGCCGCTATTCCTTTGTATTCCTATATATGTAATAAATTAGCGTGGCCTAATGTTGGTGGTGGTGTTGGGTGTGTCTCAGGGGAGTCTCCTAAATACTCAACCCATCACAACTTCCAATCAAGACCAAACCATCAAGATTATAATTGTTCACATGATAATTATGCAAATCTTGGAAGGGAAAATGAGAAGGAAGGAAGGAAGGAAGGAAATGAAGGAAACGTGCAAAAACCGATGAGAAGAAATGAGAAGGAAGGAAAATGAAGGAAATGTGTAAAAAAGAAGAGAGAAAAAAGAGAAGGAAAGGAGGAAATGAAGGAAACGTGCAAAAAATTATGAGAAAAAATGAGAAGGAAAGAAGAAAATGAAGGAAATGGTAAAGACGAAATGAAAAAAAGGAGAAGGAAAGAAGGAAATGAAAGAAACATGGAAAAAACGAAGAGAAAGAAGATAGAGACATATAAGAAAAATGCAGTTGTAAAAGTGAAGGACTAAAATAATTATATATATTGAAAAATGCAAAAACTAAAAAAAAAAGGGATAAAAAAATAGAAATATGACAGAAAAGAAAAAAGTACATGAAGAAGGTCAAAAATATAATACTTCTAGAGTGAAAAAATGTAAAATAAAAAAAGAAGAAAAAAAAAAGACAGAAATCAAGACAAAATTAAGAAAGTCTAGAGGGACTAAAAAAAAAAGGACGAAAAAACAGAAAAAAGATAAATTGGACGAGAAAAAAGACAGGGAAATAAAAAAAAAAGACAGCAAAGGAAGTAAAATATATTCTGAAATCAAGAGAAAGAGAGAGAAAAAATATGAGTTAGAGAAAATAAGAGTGATAGAAAATAAGAGTGAGAGAAAGAGAAAAGAGAGAGAGAGAAAGAAAAAATAAGTGTGAGAGAAAATAAGAAAGGGAGAGAGAAAGAGTGAGAGAAAAATAAGAAAAGGAGAAAGAGAAAATAAGAGTGAAAGAAGGCTATCAAACGTCATCTACAAATTCGTCTGCCTAATCATAATCAAAACTACAGCCTCATTAGTGGGGCAGGAACGAACAGAACATTATTACACCTATATGGAATGAGCTTATCTAGATTGGGTAATAATGATGATGTTGATGGCTGGAGTCTGGATAGATTAGGTTAGGTTAGGTTAGGTTAGGTTGGGTTGGGTTAGGATAGGTTAGGATAGGTTAGGATAGGTTAGGTTGGGTTAGGTTAGGTTGGGTTTGGTTTGGTTTGGTTTGGTTGGGTTAGGTTAGGTTAGGTTAGGTTAGGTTGGGTTGGGTTGGGTTGGGTTGGGTTGGGTTGAGTTGGGTTGGGTTGGGTTGGGTTGGGTTAGGTTAGGTTAGGTTAGGTTAGGTTGGGTTTGGTTTGGTTTGGTTTGGTTGGGTTGGGTTGTGTTGGGTTGAGTTGGGTTGGGTTGGGTTGGGTTGGGTTAGGTTAAGTTAGGTTAGGATTTGTTAGGTTGGGTTGGGTTGGGTTTGGTTTGGTTTGGTTAGGTTAGGTTGGGTTGGGTTGGGTTACGTTAGGTTAGGTTAGGTTAGGTTAGGTTAGGTTTGTGGTGAACTCAATTAGGTTGGGTTGGGTTCCTTAAATCTATATCTATCTATCTTTTTTTTTTCACGTAATGTACTGTATATGCATGAAAAAAGAAAATATATATACGGTATGTGTGTGTGTGTGTGTGTGTGTGTGTGTGTGTGTGTGTGTGTGTGTGTGTGTGTGTGTGTGTGTGTGTGTGTGTGTGTGTGACGTTATTCCAAGCGTATTATAATTGAACAAGACATAAGCCAATATTTATGAGTTAACTGCAATAGGTTTTAAGCCTTTGTATTTCAGGATTATTCCCCTCACACCCAAGGAAATCCCTCTGGGTATGTATGTATGTATGTCAGCTGCTGAAAAATGGTCAAGTCAAAAATAAAATGGTCAAGTCAAAAATAAAATGGTCAAGTCAAAAATAAAATGGTCAAGTCAAAAATAAAATGGTCAATTAAAAAATAAAATGGTCAAGTCAAAAAAATAAAATGGTCAAGTCAAAAATAAAATGGTCAAGTCAAAAATAAAATGGTTAAAGTCAAAAATAAAATGGTCAAGTCAAAAATAAAATAGTCAAGTCAAAAATAAAATGGTCAAAGTCGAAAAAAAAATTCAAATCGCCAGTCGTTCGTATCTTTAAAAAGGGAAGGAACCGTGAGTGTGTACGAGAATGTTTTGGAGACTCTTGATTCCTCCTGACTGTGCCACGAAACAAGCTCCTTCAGTATAGCTATAGGTTCATGGTGTTGTTTCGTGGCAATGTTTGGAGGACTCGTTCATCTCCATAAGATTGAGAGAGAAAAATAAGAGAGAGAGAGAAAAAAATAAGAGTGAGAGAAAATAAGAAAGGGAGAAACATAAAATAAGAAAAGGAGAAAGACTCTACGATCCACTTCATTAATTAAAGTTTGCTTACTCAATCTTCTAAAAAAATATAAATAAATGCATAAATAAAAAATAAATACACATCCATAACCAAAATTAAATACATAAATACATAAAAAAAATAAAAAAATAAATAAATAGATTAATAAATAAATAAATAGATAAATAAATATATAAATAAATAAATAAATAAATAAATAGATAAATAAATAAATACAAATATATATAAATACAAAAAGAAAAGGAAAACAAAATTGGTATAGAAGAGGGGGAGGCAAGAGGAGGGGGGTGTAAAAGGGGGTTGGGGGGAGAGAGGGGGGTAGGGGGTAAGGGGGTTGGTGGGGGGGGGGTCGTTGAAATAGGAGTGGTGACCAGGTGACAGCGTGACGTCACAAAGCGAGCGGACTTCAATGTGTCTTTTGTGTCCCTACTGACCGTAACTGGAAGCCTACCCTGGGCCTCTGTGTGTGTGTGTGTGTGTGTGTGTGTGTGTGTGTGTGTGTGTGTGTAGCTGCCGTGGATGGGTGGGTGGGTGGGTGTCCTATTCTGTCCTTAAAACTACCCTTACTTACCCTTTCTGTCCTGTTTTGTCCTTTCTTGTCCTGTTCTGACCTTTCTTACCCTGCCTTGTCCTAGCCTTTGCTGTCCTGTCTTATTCTGTTTAATGATGTCCTTTAAAACTACCCTTACTTACCCTTGTTGTTCTTTTCTGCCCAAGTTTATCCTGTTCTGTTTTGTCCTGTCCTTATAACTACCCTTACTTGCCCTTCTAATCCTTACCCTTCCTTACCCTTACGAATCTCCTCTTCTTCTCTCGTTAGCTAGCAAGGCCTCTCCTATTCCTCTATCTCCTACCCATCAATCCTCTCCCTATACCCATACAGTCCTCCTCCTTCTTTTATTTCGTTAGCTGTAGCCCATTCCAACCTCTATCTCCTACCCATCTGTCTCTCTTGTTCTTCCTCCTACAAATCTTCTCCTCTCTTTCTCTCTCGTTAGCTGGGCCTCTCCTTCTTCTCTCTCCTCTTTCTCTCTCCTCCTTCTCTCTCCTCTTTCTCTCTCCTCCTTCTCTCTCCTCCTTCTCTCTCCTCTTTCTTTCTCCTACAAATCTCCTTTTCTCTTGTTGTTTTGCCCTCCCCTGTCTTTTTTTTTTCTTCCCTCCCTAACGTCACACTTAATACTTATTATTCTGTCCTTCCTCAATACGTCCCATTCCTTTCCTCTGTCCTATATATACATTGTTACATTCTACCTTCACTCCCACTTACTTCTCTTTGGTCCCTCACTCTGGCTTGATTCCCACTCCTCTTCCCCACACATACTCTCTCTCTCTCTCTCTCTCTCTCTCTCTCTCTCTCTCTCCATTTGCTTGTTCCTACTCCTCTACCCCACCCACTCTCTATCACTCCTCTACCCCGAACCCAATCTCTATCACTCCTCTATCCCGCACCCACCACTCCCTCTCACTCTTCACCCATCTCCACTCTCCCTCTCACTCCTCTACCCCCTACCCACCACTCCCTCTCTCTCCTCACCCTCCCTCCTTCCTTCAACATAAATAAATGATCGTGTGTAAATTGACCCAAACACAGACTGACTCGTTACGTCTTCTTGGCCAGGGAGTCTTTTGTTCAGCCCATTCTTCCCACTTTCTATGACGTGTGACAGAGTAGTAGCTATGGGTGTCCCTTATCCTCCTCTTTTTTTTTTTATATATATATAGATTTATTTATTTATTTTTATCGTAGGTTTAGAGGGAAGAAAATAGTGAGGTTACTGTAATAGGAAAGGCTGATAATTATATATAGAGAGAGTCCTGCCTAACCCCCCCTATATTATTTTCTTTTTAGGTTACGTTGTCATTCGTGTAGTGTTATTATTTTCTCAGCTTTGTGTTTCTCTGTGTAGCAGGTTAGTATAGAGGTGGGTTTTCTGTTCCCACTTTTAATTCCCCCTCACGAAATTAAGTCATGTTTACACCATTAACATCATCATTATTATTATCTTCATCATCGGAAAATAATGGATGATAATTATCTCGTCTTTCACTGGACATTGAAGAATAAAGGTGAGGAAGACGAGGGAATGTTAAGGTGGTAGTTTTTCTTTGGTACATTGGAGTGCCTTGATTCCTCCAAAGTATGCTAGGAAACAGGACCAGATGAGACAAAATAAGGGTGTCCTGTTGGTTGGAATAATTTGGAGGATTCAGTTGCTCCAGATTTACCAACACATAATTTCTCCCTTAAGGACCCTGTGATCGTGTATGATAACTGGAGGCTTCTGATTCCTCCTGACCACTTCATGAAACAACCTCCTTCCATATAGGTGCGTGTGTGTGTGTGTGTGTGTGTTTCGTGGCAATATTTGAAGGACTCGTATACACTGTCTATCCCTCACGTCTGTCATTTCTGCTACACTCTCTGTCTGTCTGTCTGTCACTTGTTTCTGTCTAACTAACTAACTAACTGACTGACTAACTAACTAACTAACTAACTAACTAACTAACTAACTAACTAACTGACTGACTGACTGACTGAATAACTAACTGACAAACGCTCTCACAAAATACAAACACTCATCATGCAATCTCGTCTATTCCTTCTCACCACCACCACCTCCACCACCACCTCCTGTAAAACACCCATTCGCTACACCTATCAACATCTCTCCCTCTGCTCCCAACCCCCATTACTATTATTCATCCCTTACAGACACTGATCCTCGCTAATCCTTTCCCTTACTGTCCCTTACCCCTCTGCTCCCTAATCCTCACATACCCTCAATCAGATTTTCCGGCTACACAAGGTATACATCCCTCTCCTCCTCGCCATCTGCAATGCATATGTATGGATGGATGGATGAGGAGGCGACGGTGGTAAGGGGAAGGTACCTATAGGGGCGAGGGTATAGACACGGGTACATAGTATAGATGTATAGATAGTAGTGGTAGTTGTTGTTGTTGGTGTTGTTATTAATATTCTCCTTCTCAAGTGTGTGTGTGTGTTTTTTTTTTTAAGTTTGAAGCTGCTTGAATCAATCTCTGTCTCTGTGTGTGTGTGTCTGTCTGTCTGTCTGCATACCTGTCATCCTACCTACCGTACCTACCTCTGTGTCTGTCTGTCTGTTTGTCTGAGTCTCTGCTTGCTTGCTTGCTTGCTTGCTTGCTTACTGTCTACCTATACCTCCCTGCTTCCCTATGTTATATGTGGTTCTTGCCTATACCTACCCTCTTCCCTCCTTTCTATATGCATGCCATAATACCTACTATAAAAAAAAAAGATAGACTACTGTATCTGTCTCACTCACTCGAGGACAAAATACTGTAGAGGCGAGCACACACCACTTGTAGGAAAGGAAAACACACACTCACACATACAGAGAGAGAGAGAGAGAGAGAGAGAGAGAGAGAGAGAGGGCGTGTGCGAGGCGTGCGTGGGAGGAGTACAAATAGGAGCGTGTCTGAGGAGGAGTGGAGGTAGGGTGGAGTGGATGAGTAGGGGTAGAAGGAGTGGAGGGGGAGTGGTGGAGTGGAGGGGTGGAGTGTAGGAGATGAGATGGGATGGAGAGGAGGGGGAATGGTGGAGGAGTGGTGGTGGTGGAGGGGTAGAGGGGTAGTAGTGGTGGATGGGGAGGGGTAGTAGGGGTGGAGGGCGCGGCTGGTACCAGGTTATCAGATGACCAGGTCGCCGCCAGGCAGGGAGGAGCCGCTGGTGCCGTGGTGAGAGAGAGAGAGAGAGAGAGAGAGAAAGAGAGAGAGAGGGGGGGGGGGGCACACAAACACACACAGAGACAGTGTTTAATAATAATAGTATTTAGTAAATATAGAAAGTGTTTAATAATAATAATGTTTAGTAATAATACTCTTTAATAATAATAATAATAGTGTTTAATAATAATAATGCTTAATAATAATAGTATTTAATAATAATAATAATAATATCTCTTTTTGGAATACTGTATAATTAATAAGTGTTTGGGTGAGAATGTTGGAATAGTATATGCTTCTTGGACATACTTCTTCTCTCATGGTGTTTGGGGAAAAAGAAGAAATTGTGTGTGTGTCTGTATTATGTGTTTTCTCTCATTCTCACTCACTGTGTTTGTGTGTGTGTGTGCTCTCTCTTTCTCTTTCTCTTTCTTTCTGTGTGTGTGTGTGTGTTCTCTCTTTCTCTCTCTCTTTCTGTGTGTGTGTGCTTGTGTTCTCTTTTTCGTTCTCTTTCACTTACGACCCCCCCCCCCCTCTCTCTCTCTCTCTCTCTATTTATCTCTCTCTCTCTCTCTCTCTCTCTCTCTCTCTCTCTCTCTCTCTCTCTCTCTCTCTCTCTCTCTCTCTCTCTCTCTCTCTCTCTCACCGTGACGTAGAGATAATGTCAGGATCAGCTACTGTCCTGCCCATCCCTACCTTTGTCCCTTAACGTTCAGGTAGGGGAAAGGGAGGGAGGGGTAGGGGGAGGAAAGGTGGGGAGGGGGAGGAAAGGAGGGGGAGGGGAAGGGGGAGGGGAAGGGAGGGGTAGGGGAAGGGGAAGGGGAGGAAAGGAGGGGAGGGAGTGATGGGAGAAGAAATATATAATAAAGGTGGAAGTGGTTATGGAAGTGGTAAAATTTTGTAGAGAGAGAGAGAGAGAGAGAGAGAGAGAGAGAGAGAGGAAGAAGGTTATTTGACACTCCTTTCACAGCCTATTGAAGGAACCATTTGTAAACACCCACCACTAAGGAGGGTTGCAAACAGGAAATTCTTGGACACATACATAGACAAATAGAGACAGAAACGAAGAGAAAAGGGGCAGAAAAACAGAGATAGACAGAGAGAGAAAAGACAGAAAAAACAGAGAGAGATAAAAGGGCAGAAAAACAGAGACAGATAAAAAAAATGCAGAAAAACAGAGATAGACAGAGAGAAAAGGGGCAGAAAAACAGACAAAATGAGAGAAAGACATACAGAGACAGACAGAAAAAGACAGAAAAACAGTGAGACAGAGCTAAAATGACAGAAAATCAAAGACAGACAGACAAACAGAGAGAGGAGAGACACAGAGACAGACAGAAAAAGACAGAAAAACAGTGAGACAGCTAAAATGACAGAAAATCAGAAACAGACAAACATACATACAGACAAACAGAGAGAAAAGGAGAGACATAAAGACAGACAGAAAGACAGACAGAGACAGACAGAAAAACAGACAAACAGACATGCAGACAAACAGAAAGAGAAGGAGAGACAGACACAGAAAAATAAACAGAGAGACATACAGACAAACAGAGAGAGAAGGAGAGATACAAAGACAGACAGACAGACAAAAACAAACGACATACAGAGAGACAATATACACCAAACCAGTTGATCCAGTCTCTAATCATCATTATTATGTATAGCTACCATGAACCAGCTCACACCAGGCTAACTTCATTAGAGGGGGTCGTGTTGTGTTGGAAGGAGGGGGTCGTGTTGTGTTGGAAGGAGGGGGTCGTGTTGTGTTGGGAGGAGGGGGTCGTGTTGTGTTGTGTTGTGTTGTGTTGGGAGGATGGTTGGGTGGGTTGTTTTGTGTTGTGTGTGTTTTTGTTGTATTTTATTGTTGTTTTGATTTGTATTTTATTGTTATTGGTGTTGTTTTTGTATTGTTTTGATTTGTATTTTATTGTTTTTGTGTGTTTTTGTATTGTTTTGTTTTCAATTATTTGTTTTTTCTTATGTTTTGGTTTCTTTTACTTTTTGTCTTTAGTTTTTTTCTTCTTTTTTTCTTTCACTTTGCTCTGTTTTTTTATGTATTTTTTTCTGCGTTTTGCTTTTTTTTTTGTCTTTTGTTTGTATTTAATTTCATTTGTATTTAGGTTTTTTTTATTTGTTGTTATTTTTGAGGAATTAAGCTGAGAGTTTGGTCAGGTTAGGTTAACTTCGGTTAGGTTCGGTTATGTTATTTTACTCTATGTTAGATTAGGTTCGGTTTGTTTGGGTTCTGTTAGGTTAGGTTAAGTCAGGTTGGGTTGGTTTGGTTGGGTTGGTTTAGGTTAAGTTCGGTTAGATTTGGTTAAGTTCGGTTAGGTTTGGTTAAGTCAGGTTAGGTAAAGTCAGGTTGGGTTGGTTTAGGTTAGGTTAGGTTAGGTCAGGTTAGGTAAAGTCAGGTTGGGTTGGTTTCCCTTCCTTTAGCTGATAGGGACCATGAAAAATACACCTGATAATAATGAGATTTGTAAAGAGGGACCACGAGAGCTGTACAGTACGTTTGGTCTGGCAGCTGAGAGAGAGAGAGAGAGAGGGAAGGAGCAGGAGGAACACTGAAGGTTATAATGTGTCCTGCTGGGGAGGTGGCTGGCTGTCTGGGTAGGTGGGTAGGTGGCTGTCTGTGAATCATACTGGCTGAGTGACTGACCAACTGAGTAACTGACTGACTGACTAGCTTGATGGCTGACTGACTGACTGACTGAATTTCTGGGTGGCTGACTGACTGACTGAATTTCTAGGTGACTGACTAACTAACTGACCAACTGATTATCTGAGTGACTTGACTAGCTTGCTGACTTGCGTGCTGACTGAATTACTGACTGACTGACTGAATTACGGGCTGGCTGGGTGGCTTGAGTGACTGATTAACTTAACTGATTAGCTGACTTGACTTATATGCTGACTAACCAACTGACTGACTGAGTGACTAAATTACTGGCTGAGTGGTGATTGATTGACTGACTGACTGACTGAATTACTGACTGACCGAATTACTGACTGACCAACTGATTAACTAACTGACTAACCAACTGATTAACTAACTGACTGACCAACTGATTAACTAACTGAATTACTGACTGGGTGGGTGGATGGGTGAACGTCTGGCTCACCTCTGTCCCACATTCCTATCCTGGGCGGCTCCTTTAACACCTCCTCTGGGCTGGGTTGGGTTGGGTGGTGGCCGCCGACCGCACCTCTCAAACTCTTCACGATAAAATGGAAGGCTACTGATATCCTCCCAACTATACCACGAAAAAACTCTATACCATTAGTAACTGTAAGGGTATTTTGTCTCCTGGGAGTTTTTGGAGGCATCAGTTACCCTCAATTTGTTTTTTATAATCTCACGAGAACACATATATACAAAAACAGGTGTAACTTATGTACTGTTTATTATTATTATTATTATTATTTTCAGTAGTCAGGTAATGTATCTGTCCTTGCTAGAATGGATGTACTTATGAATTCTTGGATGTTTTGTGTGTGGTTATTCGGTATATCTAAACATTACGAAAGATTAGTATAGTATAGATAATAGTGCACCCTTATATTTTTCGTTTTCTCTATCAGTGTTCCCCCAAGAAAACTGTAAGAATTATAAGATACACAATTTTATTTACCCCAATGAGTACACTATGTTATTTGTCACTTCATATTTTTATTAATATTGTTTTTGTTCTCTTTCATGATATCACTGCAATTGTTTACATATATTTACTCATATTAAATTCCCACCATGCATCAAATTGTTTACATATATTTACTCATATTAAATTCCCATCATGCATCAAATAACTCCATGGTCTTTAGCGTCAACGTTCCCCTGTTTGATGATGAAGATAATAACGTGTTATGTGTACTGTACCATCTGAGGAATATTAAATAAACTACTGTACAGAATTAGCATTTTTAAAAATCTGTTAATCTCACACATTAGTGACATTATCATATGAAACTTTAATTACACACAAAAGTAAATGTTTCTATAGGCACTTACATCACCATATGAAATACAGAGAGAAAAAAAATCTTCACAAACACACATTTTAGAACTGTAATGAATACCTTTCTTCAGGGAAAAAATATATGTATTGCTTCCTTAGGTCCCTTTCGGCAATTCACCCATCTCCTTCACTTCTCCTTCCCTTATTTTCAATTGTGATTGCTGTCCCTCCTCTCTTCGTTATGATGTCAGTATCCATAATCCAGCCCTAGGAGTGGTCAGGTCCAGTAGACTGCAGCCAAATTGTGGTTTCATTCAATCATTCATTCTTCAGGTCTAAGGAATCTGACCTGTAGAACTAATGAAGTGAAATTACCATCAAACTTAGGCCAGTTGGATACGGGGCAATCCCTACTTGAGCATATACTGAAGTAAGAGGCTTATATCCTGCCATAGTTTGGAGTATTCAGTAGGTGCCCAATTTGACAACGACAACAGAGTACAGTATCTCCCTCATGGTATGCACACCAGATTATTCCCCACGTCACGGGTAAAACACGATGTATGAGTTAACATAGTTGGGATGAATACCTACCCATACTAATAATAAAACTACACAGAAAGAATGAAACTATGTAATGAAACATATGATGAGAGTTTTGTTAGCCCCCAGATGATTAAAAGTGATATTAGGTTGATACACAAGTCCTCCAGGTATGTATGTAAACACCCGACTGAAAAACCTTGTCCTAAATTTTCAGTTACACATGAAAGTATGGTGAGGTAAATCATCTCCATAATGTTTTCATCTGTACTATGTAAAAATTCAAAATATACTTCTCTATGACTAGAAATTACATAACACCTTAAAAGTACAATGGGTAACACTTGATACAAAACTGACAAGCAACTCGCACGCACACCAACGTCTTTCCCTCTACTGTTCTCTACATCCTCACCTTCTCTGTTATATCCCACTTTCTTCTCACATATGCCTTGATATTTTTCTCTTCCCTTCTTTACCCCTCCTTCTCAAAAAATGCTTGTCTCTTCTTTCATTCCCTGCTATATACTTAACTCCCTTACTCCCATTTTTTTTATCCTGTATACTCCTCATCCTCTCCTTTCTCCCTCTATTTTATATTTTTTTCATTTCCCTATCCCTCAATCCCCATTACTTCCCTCTCTCCTTCACTTTCCTTTTTTACCCATCTACACCCTTCTTATTTTCCCATTATACATTGCTCTCTCATCCCCTCATCAACTTTCATTACTTTCCACCATTCCTCATTCCCATTCCTTACCCCACTCCATCCCTCACTCCCATTCCTTACCCCACTCCATCCCTCACTCCCATTCCTTACCACACTCCATCCCTCACTCCCATTCCATACCCCACTCCATCCCTCCCTTGCCACCGTTGCTCTTGTCATTTATGTTACCCTCATCCTAACCATTTTAGAGAGGTCGACAGCCTTGCCTCGGTCAATAAGGCTCGGATCTCCCGCCTCGGCTGCTTCCCGCTGCTTTTGTATCTGGTAAAGTTGGATGGAACGCTCCCTCACCGACCCCTCTACTGATGGGGGTGTGGGGGGGAACTCCGGGGGTACAGTCAAGCCGCTCTCAAGGGCCTCAGCAACCTGGCGTTCATGGTCGGCCTGGATCTCCTGGTACTTCTTCTTGAGTCCAACTGCCCACTGGAAATATTAAGGTGATATTATACATTTGGTACATAAAACCACCTTGATTCCTCAAAAGGATCTCAGGAAACAGGAAAAAGTAGTGGTGTTCTGATGCTTGGACTAGTTTGGAAGAATTAGTTACTCCAGATATACTAACACCGTACTACCAACTTAAGAAATTCCTTACAGTATTTTGTTTTAGGTGAATTGGAGGGTTACATATTTCTTTAGCGTTCACCTTACTCAATAGTGTTTATAGAAAAAAAGCAAGAACCACAAGACTCTCACTTGCAAGTCCTCCCGCCAGAGTTCCTGTTGGTCTGGTCTAATGTGTACAGCGCGTGAGAATGTCTTGACTGCTTGTTTCACCTCACCCAGACCTAGTTGTGCTCTTCCCAGTGTCTGTAGTCCCACCCACCAGTTGGGACACAGGGACACCGCTGATTCGGCTGACTTCAAGGCTGGGTACACCTCTCCAACCTTAGGAAGAGGAGATTCATTTATTGATGAATTGGAAGGTCTCTGATTCCTCCTAACTATGCCAGATAACAGATGCCGTCAGCGGTAAGAATAGGGAATTTTTTTCATGGCACAGTTTGGAGGAATCAGAGACCTTCCAATTCACCAACAAAACATTCAATCTCCTCTAAAATGAACTTAATATTTTACTGTACTTAGAGAATAAATATACACAATAGATGGAATTACAATTTAGTATTTAACTCTGTTGGGTTTGATGACTAGGAATCTAACTCCACAGTACCAGTATATAATCATGAAACATTACCAATAAAACTACATACTGTTTAAACAATTTTTACAATACTGTATTCACAATAATTTAAATAATAGCCTATTTACACAATTAGGTACCGTACTGATCTGTAACTTATAAATACTGAAATGTATACCGGTATGACTCATGTATCTAAGGTCATATTGCTCAGATGGGAATTGATATATTTTCACCAGGTTAATAGAATATGGAAAGTAGTGTATGACCGAACCCGAGACCACACTACTTGCATGCAAACCCGAGCCACTTGTAATGGATGCCGACTCTACCTGTATGTACGCCTGGGCCATCATCTCGTGTATGGTGTGGTCGTTTGGGGTGAGAGCGAGGGCAGCATTCCACCTACCAATGGCCGCCCACCACCGCTCCCCCTCCGCCAATGTCACTCCCTCCTTGCTGAGTCGCTGGGCCTTCACCACCTCGTCCTCCAACTGCAGCACCTGAAGGAAAGAAGGATACAATATGGGTAGAATGAAACCGTGTACAGTACAGTATGGAATCGGTACATATTTACCGTGATATTAAAATGCATTAGTTATAAATGACTGTGATAGGAATGTCATATTTACAATCATTTATACCTGTTTATAAATAGAATCTGCATATGGGGATATCCTATTGACAGTAAATTGGAGGGCTACTGATTCCTTCAAACTCTGCCATGAAACAGGTCTCCTATTGATAACATCTAGATTGTCTATTTCTTGACATAGTTTGGATTATTATGTAGCCCCCCATTTGACCAACAAAAGATTATCCCTTCAATGTGTCATCTGTGTGTATAATAATACCTTAAGGATATTACTGAAATGGTGAGTAGAGAATTAGTCACTAAGTTTTGAGTTACACCAGCAATATTCAGTACAGCAACCATGTCACACAAAACATACAAAAAGTCATGCAATCATTTTACTGAAATAAAAAAGTTAATCACATAATTGTTGAACAGTTTTGGTCTAAAGTTCTGTTGATCTTTTGGTATGAGTGATAGTAACCTTTGAGCATACTGTAATTTTGTCATGATTGAGATATAATTGTTCCTCTCCACCTGTCTGAATGTAAACCATGAAAATAACATCACATTCACGATAGCAATATAGTTAACAGTCACCATCATACCAGACAGATGACAAAGCTTTAGATTGTCACTGTGCAATTCAATAATACAATAAAAAACACACATTTTCATCAAAAGGAGTCATTCATTTTATTTCCCGTTTAAAAACAAATGTACAATGCTATATTGCATTACCTTCCAAAAGTGTTACACAGTATCCTACACAATGTACAGTTGCCAAAAAAGGTATTGCGACAAATCTTGATAGAACTTTGACCATAGTAATATCCACAACTATTGTATGGACTATAAGCATGTATAACAGAAGGAAATATACATATCCTTCTGTAATACATACTTATAATCCCTACAAACAACTATGGACATTAATATATTTAATGTTGTATCAATAGTTGTCGCAATACCTTTTTTGGCAACTGTACAATACTATAATGCCTTGACTGATAAAAAGTCATTTACATAATGAGACAGGGGACGAAATACAAAGCATACAGGGACATTTCAGAGGCCAAACTTTCTATACATAAATCACCCCTTCATTCCATGTAAATAAACAACAATTTTGTCTTTAAATTAAAGTCAATGAAGGTCTCTAATCACAGTACATTGGGCCCTTGATAAAACACTGGCTCAGTAAATCACTTGGTCTGTGTGTGTGGTATGAATAACAGAAGTTTGGGATAACATTTGGTGGTCTTCAATGAGGGACTGAAGAATAAAATTATGTAATGTAGATAAGTCTTTATTAGTATTACGTCACGGATCTACTGTATTAGTGTCTGCAACTCTACATGTTACAACACACATCCTGCAGAGAAAGGAATCGTTCCAGCCCAGCCAAAAGTTTTTACTGTAAAGCCTGAATGGTAAGAAGAGGACATTGAACCAGAAAATGTACTTAAGATGATGACTCCACCATTGTTAGAACAATGGTATTCAATGCAAGGAATGCAAACCACATGACAGCCTATTTAAGCTATGATATATATTCATTGCTCCTTCAATGAATATCCCATCAAAATGGATCTGTAGCAGAATATAGTGCAAGGAGACATGCATATCACACTCTAAATTCAATGTCCTTTAAATCATACTTTTATTCTTTGGAGTTACAGCAGAACTTTTATAGCTTAGCCAGTATGATAATGAATAACAGAAGCCTTGGAAAATATGTGGTGGTTCTTAAATACGGACCAAGTACAAAATAGAGTGATGGTTACAAGTACATGCCGGTATATGTATTGTATTAAGGATATAATTATGTACTGTACTGAGTTATCTGTTCAGTTATAACAATGCCTCTATCCAAGTCTCCCGTAAAAATCCTCTTCCATTATTCAGGTTCATATTCAACAGATTTGTACGGGTATGATGAAAGGCTTGGGTGGTTAACAGTTGTGTGGAAGAGGACACCATACAGTATGAGGAGAAGCATTCATTTGCTTGGTGAGTATCATTTTCAAACTGATGAGTTAGTTGGAGGCCTTGGCTTGACCATCTGGGGCATCAGCAGATATTTGTCAGAGCAAAATGAAGAAAAGAAAAAGAAATATATAAATAAAACAACAAAACTCATCAGGGTGAAACACTATCACTAAGTACAGCACTGCATAGTTGCCCCCAGGTGACAAGTTCTTCTCCCATGGCATTGTCAATCTTCCATCTGGTTCAAAATCACAAAGGTTGTGAATATTAACGTTCAAGGTAATATTACACCTCCACTCAGCTGCAAAGAATGTTGTCCCCGAGATTTGTGCATTTGCACCCCTTGAAATATAAATATACACAATGGGAATGAAAGACTTGACAATGCTAGAGTTTAACAAGATACTTGAGGGAGATTGTACACAAGTTCTCCTATGGTGCCTCTCATCACATGTTATATACAGTACTACTGTAGTCTGGTACAGTACAGTATGTGTTAAGACAACACTCTTGTTACAACACCAGGCAGGTTGTTTTCTCTCTCACACACCTGTACCTGCCATGCATCTTACCTTTGCGTCTGGGGATTGGGTATTAGCCGGAGTCCCCATATTTACACAACCTACTCGTTAATTTGGGTCGGGCGTCGTATGTACTTACTAAGAAACCATTGGGTGGGCCGGAGCGCTCTAGAACTGTGTCTGAACGGTCAACAATGAATGGAAGAAAAAGTGGGTTAGGTGTAATAAATTTTTGGTTGAGAATTTTAGCTTTACAGGAGGGGTTATTACAAATACAGGTAATAATAATAATAAGTGAAAATATAATAATAACACTGTACAATAAAAATATAATCTGATTCTTTATACATTTGAGTACCAAGTCCGTGAATTAACAGTAGTGTGTAACATGGAGTGAAGGGGAAGGTCGTACTTGGGTAAGGAGAGCGTACTATGTGTGTAAACGACACCTTTTCAGCTCAGAGTTAACCCATTCCTTTCAGTTTTTTTTACCTGTAGTCCTGGTTATGTAGAAGATAGTAGAGTGCATGAAGAAAGGGATAACAAATGGGTATGATACTGGTGACATGAGAATATTTATATTCCTTAACATTCTCGAACTTTGTGACATCGGAATTCAATACAATACTCATAGCTTGGAGGAATTAGTAGTTTTTCAATTTACCGCCACAGAAGTAAATATAAAACACCAAAGGATGGAGTCAGTGAGTTACTAAATATTGCAGGAGATGTCAATCAAGCCTGAGAGATTTCTCCTTATCAGTAAAATAGTTGATTTAAAAAAATATCCCACTCTTTCCCTTTCTTTGTAAATAATTAGCAATACTTGAAGTGACCATACCTTAGGCCGCTTGCTTGCTGTCAACCAATCTACATCAGGGTCTAGTGTGTCATCTCTTTCTTCAGAATTTTCCTCTGAGAAGATTGGCGGTCGAGGTTTAGTTAACCCAGATTTTCTCTTCCAACCAAACGCCTGCATCTAGAATATCAACAATTATTATACTGTATCAAGATCATATTAACTACTCTAAAATTTGACATTCACAGTTTTCATGAATGTAGCTAACGTATATGGCAAATGAAATGCCCACATACGTTACAAAACAATGTCTTGTCCAAAACCAAAGTAGCTAACGTTAAATGAATGGGTGAATTGTTTCGAGTTTGCGAGTTATTACCAGCACTTCTAAATACCAAACCACGACATTAACAACATTTCGTAGTTATTACTCTCATAACTACATATCTACACAACAAAGTAGAAAAAATACGCCATACATACCTAAAATTCCTCAGCGGTGAGTGTGACTGGCCTCAGATCTATATAAAACTCCCTACTTTGTCCCCCAGTGACTGCTCCATCACCCTCTTTGGCTCAGGCAGATGTAAACAAACCCACCAGGCACTACGAAGCTATAATATATTTTCCCTATAAAATAATATAGTATTTTACCATTATATTGCTATGCTTATTTTCATATATATATATATATATATATATATATATATATATATATATATATATATATATATATATATATATAGTTCCGTGGTTGATATAAAAATACACATTGCGCTAAGTATGTTCTTTTTATATATTGCAGAAAACGGGAGGGTTTCGACAACGAGATGTCTAGGGGTATCATCGAAAAATATTTTGGATCTGCTGCGACAGGGTAACCGTCATTGACCGTCACTCATTGAAAGTCTATAGTGAGTATTTTAGCATATTATAATACAGGGTTTATTCTAACGTGCAGTTGTACCCCTTTTGTGCAGTTGTAAATCCAGATTTGTGCAGTTGTAAATTTGTACATTGTTTGAATTTGCATGGCTAGGGAGGGTGTCATAAACTAGGAAGGAACCACAATTTTTAATAGAAGTCAATTTTTTTTTATATAATTTTTTTTTTATATAATTTTTTTTTATATAATTTTTTTTATATAATTTTTTTTTATATAATTTTTTTTTTATATATTTTTTTTATATAATTTTTTTTTATATAAAAAAAATTTTATATAAAAATTTTTTTATATATTTTTTTTATATATAATTTTTTTTTTATATAAAAAAAAATCATATAAATTTTTTTATATAAATTTTTTTTATATAATTTTTTTTATATAAAAAAAAAATTATATGATTTTTTTTTATAAAAAAAACAATGTATATTAAAAATTGCAACCTTTCAAAACTTTCAAAAATCATTTTTTTTAAAGATTTTACTTTGGTTCGCGACTGTACATCCTACTTTCTATTCATCACGCAGGATATCCATTTTCGTGTCTTCTTCCGCTTTGTTCTTTCTCAGAAGTGCTCTTTCTTCCTCGTGCAAAGCAATTGCACACACTCCAAATGATAACATTGATTGGTTAACAGCGTTACTCCTTCTATGGCCAAAATAATGTTTGTTTTAGTTGTTCCTACATGGCGTCATCTATGTTGTTGTGTATCATAGGATGTGGTGTATACTATCCCATGATAATGTCGTCCAACATACTCTCACCCGATATGATAGTACAGGAAACAAGCGACGGTGTGATACACTCTGTAATTTCCTGTATACTACATTGTATTGTATATTGTATTTATAATCTTTTAGGTACTATACCCACATTCGTACTCTAAAACCTACATTATTCCTATAAATCTCATGGCATTTCCTTTATAATAAGCCCATTTATATCTTTAGTTTTTTAATGAGCTATGTCTTCTTTGAACATTTATATTATTATATTGATAATTTTGTACAAGTTTGTACAATTGTTTAGGGGTTGGTCAGCATTCTCCAACCTTCTCCTATGTTGTATGCCTTTGGAACAATAAACTTTTCAACTCAATTAATTTCATTTTTCTCTCTCTCTCTCTCTCTCTCTCTCTCTCTCTCTCTCTCTCTCTCTCTCTCTCTCTCTCTCTCTCTCTATGTGTGTGTGTGTGTGTACTTATCACCCTCTCATCATGGGCTTTGTTTATTGTGTTTTTGGTGGAGTGTGTTGTATTATAAGCAATTTTCCATTTAAGCGCAATATTAAATTTTATCCGGCAAATCACAGAGGGAAGCGAGTGTCCTTCCCTTAACAAAATAGTGACACACCGCCGATCTAATCTTACCTCACCTGTGTGGGATGTGAAGCGAATTGAATGCCTCTCACGATGACAATAGAATTTAATATAATCTGTGTTGTGGGCAAAGGAGAGAGAGAGAGAGAGAGAGAGAGAGAGAGAGAGAGAGAGTTATTCCTTCTATAACGAGGTCGCCTTAAAAAAATCATACATATTTATATATACATAACATTATACTGCGTTTATGTCCCTTATTTTATATTTATTCCTCATCCAGTCTTGCCTCGACCATAATAATTCAAGGAAGATGAGTAGAGCAAGGAAGATTGGATTGATGGGTATTAGACGCCGCAACATCGACGTCCTATAGCGCCAGAAACAAAAGTGATAGAGAGGTGCAGTAGAGGAAGAGGTCACGGTGTTGGTGTTGGTGTGTGTGTGTGTGTGTGTGTGTGTGTGAGTGTGTGTGTGTGTGTGTGTGTGTGTGTGTGTGTGTCCGTGTGTGTGTGGAATAGCATCAACAAGTGGGCGTGGCTTGATAAGGATTTCCATGCAACACGTGGCGTACATTATTAATTAAGACATTGTACAGTCGGCCTCAAGAATTCGTATACACCACTGTGACATACATCAATTATTCGTAGTAGCAACTAGAAATATTTTTGACAGTCATAATCTTAACACGTAATTTTGTTTTCTAATGATACGATTTGGCAGAATAATTCCTACAGTATATGTGTAAAATGAAAACCCCTTTTTAATGAACCTATATACGAATTTCTGAGGTCGACTGTACATTGTGACTTAGTGTATCATTACGAAACTATTTAGGACTCCACAACCTGCTGGGTATATAAATGACAGATTGGTTCATGGAGTGGCCAGTGCATAGTTAGATCTGATAGCAGGACCATCTACTGTATCTCTCTCTCTCTGGCTCTCTTTTATACACCCATATCCATGGCTGATGTATCGATGGAGAACAAGGTAAAATAATAAAATAATCAGTCATCCACCACCACCACCACTACGAGTAACACGATTAAAATTATTATATTATACAAAAAATCTTCCAAAGAGACAGACACGTTAGTAGTAGTAGGTGTAATAAAGTTATCGTTGTGTTTATCGATACTATTGTTGTTGTTGTTAGTGTTAATGAATCTTATTAATACTTTCACACTATACTTACATACACTTAATTAAACATATTGCAGTACGCTTTCCTTTTTAGACAATTATTATTATTACTACTACTACTACTACTACTACTACTACTACTACTACTATTATTACTAAGTCTTCTACTCCTACTTTTACTCCTACTACTACTACTACAACTACTATTACTACTACAATTACTACTACTACTAAGTCTTCTACTCCTACTTTTACTACTACTACTACTCCTACTACTACAATTAATACTACCATACTCTTGCTATAGTGGTGGTGGTGGTGGGTGGTGACGTGTGTAGCAGCGGTGGTAGGGGTCGGCATGGGGCCCTTTTCCTTGGCGTGTGAGAACTACAAGATGGTCTGTTACTACTCCTCCTGGGCAAACTATCGTCCAAGTAAGTCTCTCTCTCTCTCTCTCTCTCTCTCTCTCTCTCTCTCTCTCTCTCTCTGTTCCCTAACCCACATTTTTATATCCACTCTATATGAATCACAATGCAAAGGTTATTGTAATCACATGGCTGGATTATTTAATTATTTATTTTGGGAGGCTTTGTTTGTACTTTTATTCATGATTCCCTTTTCCCAGGTGTGTGTGTGTGTGTGTGTGTGTGTGTGTGTGTGTGTGTGTGTGTGTGTGTGTGTGTCCTCTCTCCTGTATATGTGTGTCTACCTGGCCTGTCCTCTCTCCTGTATATATATATATGTATCTATATATGTGTGTGTGTGTGTGTTACAGACGAGGGACGGTACACGATACAAGACATCCCCGTGGAACAATGTACACACCTCATCTATGCCTTCGCTCTCCTTGACTCCAACTCCCTCACCATCAAATCCGGCGACCCCTTCTTCGACACAGCCATGGGACACAACAACTACGGCGCCTTCGTCAACCTGAGAAGCCGCAACCCGCAGGCCAAGGTGAGAAGTGCTGGCTGGAATCGGGGTTGTTGTTGATGTTGTTGTGTGTGTGTGTGTGTGTGTTAGTGTGTGTGTGTGTGAGTGTGTGTGTGTGTGTGTGTGTTCCGATTTTATAAGGTCATTCTTGTTACACTGTTATACTTTCATATTTTTTTTTTATTCGATTCCTTTTTACTGTCATACTATATCATATTTTATCATGGCCTATTACTCGACTACGTTATTAATTACCATCCCATATATCCACGTTATTAATTACCATCCCATACACCACGTTATTAATTACCATTCCATACACCACGTTATTTATTCCACGTTATTTATTTATTTATTTATTATTTACCGTGACAGTTCCTGCTTGGTCTCGGGGGTTGGACAGACTCACATTCCGACAAGTACTCCCGATTGGTGTCTGAGTCTCACCTCCGCTCGACCTTCATCAAACACGTCGTCAGTTTTCTCATCGACCACAACTTCGAAGGCTTAGATCTTGACTGGGAGTTCCCGGGTTATGGGGATCGAACTCAGGATAAGCAAGGTATGGGGGGGTTTGTTTGTTTTGCTGACTACATGATTCAAGTATGAGCCATAATTATATAACAACGAGTAAAGTATGGTGTTAGGAATTGGATATAGCAAATTTTGTAGTTGTTTACGAACCTTTTATGTCAAGGTGCATGGTGTAGCCGAAATGAACCCAATTTATACTATTCTAATTTAACCTAACTCAATCCAACACAGCAACAACAACAAAAACAACAACAACAACAACAACAACAACAATCCTGGTTTGATAATTATGTTTCACGTACTCAGGGTTCCTACTGTGGGTGCAGGAGCTTCGTGCCGCCTTCGAACCCCACGGTCTGCTCCTGACGGCGGCTGTATCGGCGGAGAAGGATGACATCGACCGTGGGTACGACGTGGCGGCAATGTCTGAGGCCCTACACCAAATCCACCTCATGACTTACGACCGATACAAGCCATCACAGACCTCCAACCACGCCCCTCTCTTCCAAACACCAGGCAGTAACCCTCATTTTGCGGTGTGTATAAATTATGTGTGTGTGTATAGGAGGGTATTAATAGTGATGTTATAATTATGTAACCCTCTGTTTGTTGTGTGTGTGTGTGTGTGTATTGGAGGGTATTATTATTGATGTCATAATTATGTAACCCTCTGTTTGTTGTGTGTGTGTGTGTGTGTGTATAGGAGGGTATTATTATTGATGTTTTAATTATGTAACCCTCTGTTTGCAGTGTGTGTGTGTGTGTGTATAGGGTATTATTATAGGTGTTATAATTATGTCTTGAATTCTATCATCTCTTATATTGAAATGATAAGATAAATAAAAAATGAGGGAGTCGTTACATTTTCGCCAGGATATTTATATTATAATTATCAAATTTTATAGTATTTATTATATTAAAATTACATCTGTATCTATAAATATACAGTGTATAATATAGTTTGAAAGAATGAGTTAACTTTCCCCTGTAGTTTGACCACAAGATATTATTTCCCCCATCAAATCTCTCTGTCTCAACATTAACCATCTCTCTCTCTCTCTCTCTCTCTCTCTCTCTCTCTCTCTCTCTCTCTCTCTCTCTGTCAACATTAACCAACCAACTCTCTCTCTCTCTGTCAACATTAACAACCATCTCTCTCTCTTTCTGTCAACATTAACCAACCATCTCTCTCTCTCTCTCTCTGTCAACATTAACCAACCATCTCTCTCTCTCTCTCTCTCTCTCTCTCTCTCTCTCTCTCTACACTTCGTACAGGTGGACTTCACGGTACAATACTATCTAGAGAAGGGAGCACCGCCTGAGAAGTTGGTGTTGGGTGTGCCTCTATACGGGCGTTCCTTCATTCTGGCAGGCAGTGACAGAGGCGTGGGGGCCGAGACATCAGGTCCAGGCAGCCCGGGGCCACTCATGCAGGTGACGGAAATGTGTGGAGGTGTTTTTTTTTTTTTATTGAGAGGTCATGGTATTGAATGTTGATTTTTTTTTTCCCAGAGGCTCATAATATAATAATACTGTGAATACTGTTTGTGTATATGATTTTATTTGTTTGTTTGTTTGTCTGTGTTTGTGTGTGTTTGTGTGTGTGTGTATATATCCGGGAGTCTGGCAAGTGTGAATATTGATATGTTTATGTGGTTCTGTAGATATCCGGGAGTCTGGCTTACTACGAGGTGTGTCGGCATGAGAAGGAAGAGGGTTGGACTAAGGTATCGGCAGCTGATGGACCTCACCTTACCAACGGGGTCGAATGGGTTGGCTACGACGATGTGGAGGCGGTCACTAAGAAGGTACGTAATTTCGACCCACCAATCTTCCATTCCCATCATGTACAGTTGCCAAAAAAAGGTATTGCGACAACTATTGATACAACATTAACCATAGTAATATCCACAACTATTTGTAGGGACTATAAGCATGTATAACACAGGGAAATATACATATCCTTCTGTAATACATACTTATAATCCCTACAAACAACTATGGTCATTAATATATTTAATGTTGTATCAATAGTTGTAGCAGTACCTTTTTTGGCAACTGTATATATATGTTTCTAGTTTCTATAATAGTGTTCTCGATCTCTCCTACAAATCTTAATACGTCCGTGAGATATATATACATATAGTTCTAGTTTCTATAATAGTGTCCTCGATCTCTTCCTTCTACAGGTTCAAAACGATCTTGAAATATGTATATTGAGTTCTAGTGTTTATATTAGTGCCCTCGATCTCTCTTCCTACAGGCTCAGTGGGTCCTTGGGAGAGATATATATATGTTTCTAGTTTCTATATCAGTGCCCTCGATCTCTTCCTTCTGCAGGCCCAGTACGTCCGTGAGAGAGGTCTGGGGGGCATCATGGTGTGGGACATTGCAACGGATGACTTTTTAGACTTGTGTGGTAAAGGCGTCAACCCTCTCATCTCTGCTGCTGAACGAACACTTTGTCAGGCCACCACCACTATTACTGACAGTCCCCCTGACCCTGTACCAACAACATCACCACCACCAACAACAATAACAACAACAAGTAATCCTTCATCACCATCACCACCACCAACAACAACAACAAGTACTCCTTCATCACCATCACCAAAAACAACACCAACGAGTACTCCATCACCACCACCAACACCACCAACAACAACGACAACAAGTACTCCTTCACCATCACCACCACCACCAACAACAAGTACTCCTTCACCACCAACACCAACACCACCACCAACAACAACAACAACGACTTCAACTCCACCATCACCAACAACACCAACAAGTACGACTGAACCACCACCAACAACAAGTACTCCACCACCATCACCAACACCACCACCAACAAGTCCTTCTCCTCCTCCAACAACAACAACAACACAAAGACCTACCTCCACCACCATCAACAACAACAATAACAACATCAACATCAACAACAAGTACTCCATCACCATCACCAACAGCATCAATTACTCCTTCACCACCACCACCAACAACAACAACAATAACAGCACCAAACACTCCATCACCATCACCATCACCAACAACAACAACACACAGTCCTTCCTCACCACTACCACCATTAACGCCCAGCTGGAGGTAGCCGACGAGATGGCCTAATTGGGTGGCACAACAAGGAAGAGACTACATACGGTGAGTTCGTTGGATGAGTAGGAAACCAAACCATCCAATCCATGTTTCCCCTTTACTTGTCTTACGCAGGTGGTCTCAAACTGGGACTGGCCCCAACATGGACGAGTGTGCAAAAAGTAATGCCATCAGTTTAATGTATATATTTTTAAGTTCTTTATTTATTTGCCTTTGTTACTAACTTACTCTACATATGACACCACCTGGAAATTTATCTCTAACTAACATAAGTCTCCCTTCAAACTTCAAGGCGAGTAACCCATCATAGAAAACCTAAATAAATAATAAAGTTCTTAGGGGAAAACTATGATAGAATGAGGTCCAGTAAATCAGGGACAGTTTTAGTTGTCAGAAAGTATTAATTAAGAGAACAGCTTTGGTTAGAGTATACCAGATTCAATCCTCCACACATGACATATCAAAGGAAGGAATGCCCTGGCCAAATTAATTCATGGCGGTTTAGTTATTTACAAAAATGTATAATTATATCGTGGGAATTCTAGACGGGATTAGGCTATAGCTAGGCTCCTTGATGGTCATGTATGGACGATGGAAGCAATTATTACAACATAGAAGAAGATGCCCGACCATATTCCTAGATGCTGTGAGTGACGGTGTAGCTGTCCTTGTTTCCTGATAGTGACGTGTATAAATAAGGTGTGGTCATCTACTAGTGGGACAGAAGAGAGGCTACGGTACCAGCATCACCACGAAGCTCCACTGTCTCATCTAGTTCGACACCCAATAATCTCGAGGCCTCGCATGTAAGAGTCACGGGCTACTGACACCCTACAGACCCGAGGTTGAGTCATAAAACAAAAATTATACACATATTACATCACAAGTCAAGAAATTACACTGACATGTCTTTAGTCATGGTTTGTACAGTCACGATTAAAATTTCTTATAGAGATGAATGTCACTGAACAATCTGAACAAATATTGCTAAACCAAAAATTATGCAAACCAACAATAATTGATTTGCATTATAATATTTAGAGTGTGTTATTGCATCTGAAGGTAATGAAAGACAAATACACAAAACATGTATGTGTTTTGTGTAGGCCAAAATTTCAGTGTCCACATTTTTTTAGTGTTCTGTTGCATATTATTGACATTTTTATATTAGGATATAACATGTATTTTTTTTCTAAACGTGTGTATAATTCATATCCTTGTCCTTCTTTTCGGATATAAGCTTCATTTTTCGGGGGACAAGTGTCTTAATTATATTATTTATTCACATCTGGTAATCCAGTATAATGACAAAAAAAAAAAAAAATTAATAGCGTAAGGTGTGAAACAAAACAAAACAAACTGTGGCAAAATATCCTACTGATCCAATTGTTAGTTAGGCTACATGAATTATTATAGGAGAGAGAGAGAGAGAGAGAGAGAGAGAGAGAGAGAGAGACTTCTGAAGGGGAGTAACTTATCCAAAAATGCCTGGAAACTGAACCCTCCATATGAAATTATACAGGGGATGTGTTTTATAGATGAGTTTGGAGGCTTACATTCACTAAAAACACACACAAAAGGTTAGGTCCCTTAAGGGGTATATAGTGGATAGTTTGTGTGGTAAATCTGGAGCAAATGAAGCCTCCAAACTATACCAGGCAACAGGCTACCATTAATTTTCTTCCACTGGGTTTGTTTCCTGGCAGACTTTGGAGGAATCAAGGCGCTCCAGTCTATCAAAAGTATATTATCCCCTAAAGATGGAAATTCACTTTTGTTACATTGGAGTGCCTTGATTCCTCCAAAGTATGCAAGAAAACAGGACCATATGAACAAAACTAATGGTGTTCTGTTGCTTGGAGTAGTTTAGAGGAATCATTTGCTCCAGATTTACCAACACATCCTAATGCATCCATCCTGTATCAACAACCAAATGGGCCTCAAATATGTGTGTGAGGTCAATGCCACTCTGTCTATGTTTGTACCCGATGCTGAGTCACCCCTCAACACCAACACAACACAACCTCACTCAACCCAACACAACCCAATTCAACACCAACACAACACAACTCAACCCAATTCAACACCAACACAACATAACCTAACCTCACTCAACCCAAACCAACCTAACTCAACACAACCTAACCTCACTCAACCCAACACAACACAATTCAACACCAACACAACACAATTCAACACAACACAACACAACACAACTCAACAGAAACCAACTCAACACAACCTAACTCAATCCAACACAACCCAATTCAACACCAACACAACACAACCTAACCTAACTCAACACAATTCAACCCAATTCAACACCAACACCACACAACCTAACCTCACTCAACCCAAACCAACCTAACTCAACCCAACCCAGACCGACACAACACAACACAACACAAACCAACACAACACAAACCAACACAACTCAACACAACAAAACACAAACCAACTCAACACAACCCAACCCAACCCAACTCAATCCATCCCAAACCAACCCAACCAAACCCAACCCAACACAACCCAACTCAACCCAACACCACATAACCCAACCCAACACTAGGCGAGGCATCCAATGTGACATAGGCTACAAAAGATGCACTATATCATATTACCCCACACTGTCATTGTTTACATCAAAGCGTTCTATGGGGAAGGTAATACTTTTGGTACCTTACATTAGAGTGCATTGATTCCTCCAAAAACATGCCAGGAAACAGGGCCAGGTTAACAAATATAATGGTGTCCTGTTGCTGGAAATACTTTGGAGAAATCAGTTGCTTCAGATTGACCAACACTTTACTTTTGGAGACTTTTATGGAGATTTTATGGAGATTTTTTTGGAGATTGTTATGTGTCTCTGCATCAGGGATAAAATGGTCTTACCCAGAATATGGATCATCTTTAATTAAACAACACTTTTGATTCAGTATATACCGGTTCATGCGTAAAAAGTCAGGGAATTATACGAGTTTAGATTAGTGGTGAAGTGTATTGCCTTGATTTGTGTTAGGCTAATCAAGAAAAAAAATGTGAAGTGAGGGAACAGGTGTAAATTCGCCCGGTCAGAGAGAGAGAGAGAGAGAGAGAGAGAGACGCGAGAAGAAGACATACACACAAACAGCCATCCCAGCCAGTCAGCCAACCAGCCAGACTAGCCCACACCTTCCTCCAGCCAGCCAGCCAGCCAGCCAGAGCCAGCCATCCCGGGACTTCCAACCAACAAGGCAATAGTGGGAAGCCAAGACGAAGACGGGCCAAGCAACCAACCAAGCCTCAGAAGTGTTGTGGCAGTGAAAGGAGGAGGACGTACGGTCTTCGCTCCCACCTCACACACGAACGCATCATCATCATCACTCTGTCCCTCTCTCTGTGCTTTCTTCTCTATAGCCTCTCGGTTCAATATCAAGGCTAGATATATATATATATATATATTACCTTATCGTGGATGACTAGTAAGTTGTTGCTGACCTGTCTGTGATATATATGTATGTACTCGTGGCGTTGTAAGCAAGAGAGGAGTGTCTAGAAACTGGGTACTTGGACGTGAAGAGAGAGAGAGAAAAAAAAAAGGGAGAGTTCATACCCGAGTGAGTACTATATAACTATCCGTTGTTCATTTGTAAATTTAACTACATACATCTTCAGTTCCCAATATCGAACGAACTACTTCAACACATATGGGATTTAGTGACCAAATAAATATCCTGGTACTGTCTGGTGGAGTGTGAGTGGGTGAGCGAGCGAGTCGGAGAAGAGATACTGTGTACACACGACCACTTAAGTGTCTGCGCCGAGGAGGGTCAGGCCCAACTCCCAGTGAACATAACAGTACGACCCGTGTGTATTATTTCTGGGAGCCAAGTCAAAGAAAAGATCCCGTGTTATTTCTGTTTGTTTCTGAACGCTTTCAACCCAAGTAATTATTATGTTTCCCGCAGTGAGTGGTGGATAGATACATTTATATTTTCACAGACGATACTTTAAGGTGGAGACGAGACATGTACTAGAGATTATCAGTGTTGTGTTGGTGTTGTGTTACTTTACACGATGTTGACTTATCTTATTTTTCAAACTGTTATAACGAATTGTCGAGGTGTTGAGTAACGATGTTGGGCCGTGTATCTATCAAGAGCCTACATATTCTTTTATAACTGACTGTACGTGTGTTGTGGAGTGTGTGTGTGCGTGTGTTGTTACTGTTGTTGTTAAATGAAGTGATGGTGGGCGGTGCAATGCCTCGTGTCAACAGTAACAATCATTCAGTGACTTGGTCTGACCGTGAGGTGAGTGTGTTATCTCCCCCGGTGCCACACATTCTGGTCAGCGTGGAGGGGTCAGCATTGTCTCGCCTCGACCGCTACTTCGACCCCCAGCCTCCCCCACGGCCGGCTAAACCCGTGGGTCTGCTGCCCAAACCCTCCATGTGTCCCAATCCAGCAGCAGGAACAACACCCAAGAACTCCCCTTCCTCCTCGTCCTCCCAGGTGGGTCCTCCACCTCTCATCGACGGTGCTGCCTGTAAAACTTCCACATGGACCTACAAGCAGGTGACCTCCTCCAGACACTCAGGCACGGGTGGGGAGAGCGAGAAGGGCGTGAGGTTCCGGCCGGAGCGACGTGAAAGGCGACCAGTACAGAAGCTGCAATGGAGGGACAGTGCTTGGTCCAAGGGGTTCACTGGTAGTGCTAAGGAGGACTACCTCGACCTCGACACACGCATCACGGCCTCGTCCTCAGCTTCTGAAGGGTCACCACGTCATGCCATCAAGAGGATCCTATTACTGACGGAGAATTACCAATACCGGGATGCTGCTGCCTTCATTAACCGTCTGCCAGCTGCCACCTTCAAAGTGATCGTGACAGACCTTCCCATTGAAGTGTTAGTAGAAGCTATGCCTCACTCACTACCCATTCTGGAGGCCCTCTACAGTAAGGTTAGTGAGGCAGCCTCTGCTTTGGTTGGCTCCACACGTTTGCTGCGTCCTGAGGCTGTCGTCTGGCAGATGGTCAGGTTCTTCGCCCAGCAGGAGGAGTGCCTGACGGGTGACATCCGCTGGGAGTTCTGTGGCCCCTTCGTCACTTCCTGCAAGAAGGTCCTCCGCGTTATCTCCCGCTCTGAGCCTAAAATCCGCAAGACACTGCAACAGCGAAGGAAACAGCTAGAGAAAGCCATTGAGGGTATGGGTCACCACGGCCTTGTGGGAACCTCAGACGAGTCCCTCCAGAGCCTCCACGACGCCCTCAAACTGGAGTTCGACAAGGTGGTCAAATCGTACACCCAGGCCTTGGAAAAACTGGAAGAACTGAGCCTGAGTAACAAAGCTTCACTCCAACGCAGCATCAGCCACGGTCCAGCCCCAGTCCAGGCCTCACACCAGAGACAACTGAGCATCACACTGGAGGAGGTACAACAGAGACTCATCAAGAACAAGACCCTCCTGAACGTGGTGGAACCGACCCTGGGTAACCACTCCCTGGACGTCCTCCTCGGGATACTCCAGCGACGCATCGAGTACGACAAGGAGACTCTGTTCCAGTTCACTCAGTTAAGGAAAGAAGCGAGGGAAGTGGAAGG
>JAWZYT010000585.1:0-5000 GCA_034508575.1 Petrolisthes manimaculis | reverse complement strand
CACACATACACACACACACACACACACACACACACACACACACACACACACACACACACACACACACACACACACACACACACACACACACACACACACACACACACACACACACACACACACACACACACACACACATCTGTTTCACTCATACACTATACGGTAAATACAGGATCAGATAAACTATACAATGTTATCTTCTAACCCTTCATTCCTTCCTTCCTTAGTTCCTTCCTTCCTTAGTTCCTTCATTCCTTCATTCCTTCGTTCATTCCATTCTTCCTTCATTTCCTCCTTCGTTCCTTCATTCATTCATTCATTTATTCGTTCCTTCCATTCTTCCTTCATTTCCTCCTACGTTCCTTCCTTCATTCATTCATTCATTCGTTCCTTCCTTCCTTCCTTCCCTCTTTCCATCCTTCCTTCATTCCATCCTTTATTCCTTCCTTCCTTCATTCCTTCCTTCCTTCCTTCCTTCATTCTTTCCATCCTTCCATCCTTCCTTCATTCTTTCCATCCTTCCTTCCTTCCTTCCTTCCTTCCTTCCTTTATTCCTTCCTTCGTTCCTTCCTTCCTTCCTCTTGATAACCCAACTAACAACCTCTTAAATTTAATTTCCTCTTGCCCTCCTCCTTCCTCTCCTCCTGCTCCTCCTCCTCTTCCTCCTTTCTCTTTCTGTTCCTCCTCCTCCTCTTCCTCCTTTCTCTTTCTGTATGTCTAGTAATCAACTTCTCTATTATTATTAATATTATTATTATTATTATTATTATTATTATTATTATTATTATTATTATTATTATTATTATTATTATTATTATTATTATTATTATTATTATTGTTATTATTATTATTATTATTATTATTATTATTATTATTATTATTATTATTATTATTACAAGGTGACCTATTTTGTCAACACCGAAGCGAAATGTTGACAGGAAACACCAAACTGACACTCCCCTTCCCAGATTATATGTAGATTGGGACAGATAGACAGACAGACAATGAGAGAGAGAGAGAGAGAGAGAGAGAGAGAGAGAGAGAGAGAGAGACAGAGAGAGAGAGAGACAGACAGACATACAGAGAGCAGGGAATCATGACCAATTAGTGCTTTCTTTAGTGAACAATACATTTTTTTTAAGTTGAAATATAGGTAAGTTGTGTTGCTCCCACGTCCCGTCTCTCTCTCTCTCTCTCTCTCTCTCTCTCTCTCTCTCTCTCTCTCTCTCTCTCTCTCCAGTACACATATTAAGAACAACAATATTGCATTTTCCCCTTTCAAGAAAAAAAAAAATCATAAACGAACATTAAATAGGTGGGGGGGGGTGTTAGTGGGGTGCAGGAATAAGGGACAGGCTTTCTACCCACCATAAGCCTGGCCCCCTATTCCCGCACCTCCCAAACCCCCCTCCCCCAAGTTAACCCGTAGCTAACGAGTATAAAACCCGAGTATAAACCCCGTATGAGGTCGTGTTTCTGTGTGTGTGTGTGTGTGTGTGTGTGTGTGTGTCGACGGCTGCGCACACGGCAATCACACATAGACAACGAAATTAAGGTCGGTTAAAATGACGATTATAGTGTGTGTGTGTGTGTGTGTGTGTCGTGGCTTTCCCTTCTGTTACAGCGTTGTCTCAGTGTTGACATTTATTATTATTATTATTATTATTATTACTTTTTTTCAGTTTTTTAGTTTTTGTAAGTGATTTTCTGACGTTTTCAAGAAAATCACCAACGAAATAACAACCTTCACTTTACCTCTCTGTCTTCAAGAAAATAATAATAACAATCCCTCACCATATCATATAAATTCTGTCTCACTGTACAACCAACTATACGGACCAGAAATAGTAGTATACGGTATAGGTGTTGTTGACAATGCAGGTCAGACCCCACCTTATATAGCTTATACATGCCCCGAGGGAAGAAGGTAATAGTGGAACGGACGAGAGTAGAGTATAGCAGCTCACGGCCTGTATAGTAACATTATGGGTCTCACTCACTCACTCACTGGATGGATGGATGGACGCTTGTGGCTCAAATCGTTGTGTCATAATGTACAGCTCAAGGTGTTGTAATTTCTCAAGGTAGGACGACGCTCTACTTTGGATGTGTGACTCATGTATTCGAACGGTGCTCCATTATTTACGCTTATTTTTACGGCATTGTATATTTTGAGACATACACAACGGATACTGTAGTATTTACGTGACATAAACATTATCTTGATATATATATATTCGATGTGTACACTATTTGTATGTTCATGTATGTATAGCCATGGCTAATAGTGGTGGACCAGGGCCCAAGGAGTGTTGGAGAGTAACTGAACAGAGTCCGAAAGTGTGAATATTCTAAACTTCTCTCAACGTTGAGAATGGTTTGGAAAATTTACTTTTTCGAACTGTTCAGTTGCTCTCCAACACTCCTTGGACCCTGGTCCACCACTATTAGCCATGGCTGTACAGTATGTGTGTTTATGTATGAATGATGAAGTGGACTCCTCGCCAAACATGTATGTGAATGTGTGTGTGTGTGTGTGTTCGAGGTGTTCAGATGTTTCTCTCTGTTCTTTAAGTATCCTGGCTACACTAACACATCAAAATAATATTCCCTGTAATACACAAATATGGTCACCTACTCTCTCCAAATAATGACGTGTATACTGTATATATAAAGTGTGTTGGGGTAGTGGTCCAGAAAGGAGACAGACAACTAACACCTTGAAGCTCCACTGACTCCAGGCATCTACTGTAACGCGACGAATGTGAAACTCATAACATCTCGAAGCTTCATGCACTCAGTAATTATTTTCGAGGCCTCACAAGAATCACAAACTATTGACAAAAACAGGCCCAAGGTTGAGATATAAAAATAATAATAATGTGTGCTTAAAAGTGTGTGTGTGTGTGTGTGTGTGTGTGTGTGTGTGTGTGTGCATGTTCGACTTTATGCGTAAATAAGTGTGTGTGGTTTGTATATTACGTTGCATATTTTGTATAAATCTTGCTTGCTATTCTTATTTTGAATATTATAACCTGTGAGGCAGTCCTTAACCTTGGCAAAATATAAGGTGTGGTTTTATGAATATTGTTTGCGTGTGTGTGTGTGTGTGATTGTGTGTGTGTGAAGAGGGAGACTGTCTCATTCTCACTCAACCTCCCATTCATCATCATCATCATCATCATCATCATCTCAACGGCAGCCCTCACCACACACACACACACACACAACAATCTTCACCATACGTATAAAACCACAAAAACCGTGTATTTGTCACCAAAATAAATGTTGCAGTCACTGTCACTATCTCAAACACTGTCACTGTCATGCCTACTATCACTACTACCATCACTACCACTACTACCATCACTACCACTACTACCACCACTACCACTACTACTACTACCATCACTACCACTACTACCATCACTACCACTACTACCATCACTATCAATCTTCTATCACTACAACTACACCTACTACATTACTACTACTACTACCACCACCATTCTTCCATCCTTTTTATTGACTTTTTCTACCACTATCTCCATCACTACCACTTTCACTGTCATTTCAACTATCACTCCTACTATCACTACTACTTTTACCGCTACTATAACACTAACTTTTTCATCTAGTATCTTTTTTACTACTACTACTACTACTACTACTACTTCTACTACTACTACTACTTCTACTACTCCTCCTACTACTACTACCACCACTACCACACTCACTCCTCTCCAACCACTCCATCTCCCTAACCACTACCATCACCTCCACACACATACACACACACACCAGTACTTATAAGTTTCTTTCTATATATATATATATATATATTTTTTTTTTTGAGTGACTGAAATAAAAGACGAAAAAATAATGGAAGGAAAAAAAATACCAGAACATCATAAATTTGATCCATGATTTGTGGTGTGTGTGTGTGTGTGTGTGTGTGTGTGTGTGTGTGTGTGTGTGTGTGTGTGTGTGTGTGTGTGTGTGTGTGTGTCAGGGTTGGTATATAGTTGACCTCCCTCCCCCTAAACACACACACATGAAGTCACGTTGAAACACACACACGCACACATACACACACACATACACACACACACACCCTCCTTGTGCATTTAACCCTCCATAGAGGCGTGGTCGTGTGTGTGTGTGTGTGTGTGTGTGTGTGTGTGTGTGTGTGTGTGTGTGTGTGCTTTGTCATCTCACTTCTTATCTTTTTTTCATTTTTTCACTTTATTTCGTCTTATCTTTTCTTGTGGTTAGGTTTATGTGAGTCAATGTGTGTATGTGTGTCTGTGTGGGTGTGGGTTCGTGTGTCTGTGTGTGTGTGTGTGTGTGTGCGTGTGATCTGCATACACATTCCCAAGAAAGATGCTGTGAAAGCGAGACAAAATACAAGAAACTCTGCTAAAATATGAGAGAGAGAGAGAGAGAGAGAGAGAGAGAGAGAGAGGGGGGGGGGAGGAGGGGGGGAGGCTGTGTTCATTTCTTGTACTTCTTTTTCTACCTATTTGTTTGTTATTATATGTACAGTTGCGGTCATATATAATCATCCATATAGGGGTAACTCACGTAAGAGTTTGACAGCTTCCCTCTGTTCCTAAGAATACGAACATTCCAATAAATAAATTAACTAACATCTTTTAATTTAATACAAGCCGCTACGCATTACTTAAAACAATGGCAACATATGTGAACGTGAAAACATTAGACAGTAATTTGTTTGAAATACCCATATGTGGACGATTATTATTGACCGCGACTGTATGTATGTATGTATGTATATATAAGGTTTGTTCAGTAAAATATTCATATTTTAATATATTCAGATTAATTGCCATCTTTATCATTATTATTATTATTATCATTATCATTATTATTATTATTATTATTATTATTATTATCATTATCATTATTATTATTATTATTATTATTATTATTACCATCATCACTACGACAGCCACCACCATTCCCATTATCCTCTTCCT
>JAWZYT010000584.1:127500-175248 GCA_034508575.1 Petrolisthes manimaculis | reverse complement strand
TCTTTTTCACCTACTCTCTTTCGCTTTCTTTTTCTCTCCCTTTCTTTCTTCCTTCTTTCATTCTCCATCTTTCATTATATTTTCCTTCTCTCTCTCTCATGCCTTCTTTTCTATCTTTCCCCTTTCTCTCTCTCTCATGCCTTTCTTTCCACACACACACACACACTCTCTCTCTCTCTCTCTCTCTCTCTCTCTCTCTCTCTCTCTTTTTTTTTTTTTTTTATTTAAACTTTCTCTCTAGCTGTACGTGGCCAAGCTAAGTAGCTAAGAAAAAACGGCCCGTTGTACGCTAGAGTGCGGCTTAAAGTGCCACTTTTCCTCGTGGCACTATCTGAAAAGCCGCGTTGTTGAATGTATTATGTTTTCATGGGCGTTGGTAATGTTCCTCGCCACCTGTGAGCAGCCACCTTTACTTGTTGGGTGGACAGGTCTTGCATGGTGGGAGCTGCTACAGTGAAAACATTCCACATTCTTGAGGTTCTGGCAGTGAAGGTCCTCTGGTGCTGACTGGAGTGTGACCTCGGCACCCCGACCTGCTCTTGGCTGGAGGACACCGTTCTCGTGTCTCTCACAGCCTCACGCGGGGGGAGCCTAAGTCCTGCCAGGTGTTGCACCTCTTGAACCTGTGCCTTGTGGAGGACCACCAGAGCAGCTACGTCCCGGCGGTGCTCTAGTGTGTCCAGGGCAGGTATGTCTTGTAAGGGAGGAGGACAGATGTTCTCAATCAGTCGCTGCACTCTTCGCTCCACTTTGTCGAGTCTCTGCAGGTGTGTAGCAGCGCTGGACATCCACGTCAGGGCCCCATACTCAAGGTGGGGTCTTACCTGTGCCTTGTAGAGTGTCATAAGGCCACGTTTGTCCAGGAAACCTGCCACTCTACGTAAGGCAGAGACCCGAAGGGAGGCCTGATGGGCGATGTGGTGAATATGCTTCTGCTGGGGACCGAGAAACCACCATGGCTTGTGTCTTCTCAGGAGCAAAGTTTACCTGCCAGCGCTCTCCCCATCTCTTTATTGCTTGTAGCTGCTGATTAATGTCAGCAACTACTTGCTGGCTGTCCTGGCGAGAGTAAGAGCGGGAGAGTGTGCAGTCATCAGCATATGCAGAAAGTGCTGGTAAGGTCCTGAGAAGGTCGTCCATGTATAGGTTCCAGAGAACCGGTCCAAGCACAGATCCCTGAGGGACTGAGGCCCCTACTGGGAGGTTCCTGGATTGTTGCCCATTGACGACTACATGGAGTGTCCTGTCATGGAGGTAGTCACCCATCAGCATCAGAAGGTGACCCCGGATGCCCTTGGCACGGAGCTTTTCCAGTAAGCCCGCGTGCCACACACGGTCAAAGGCACCTGCGATGTCCAGAGCAACGACAATGGTATCTAAACCGCTATCCAAGGAGTCTTGCCAGTCCCTGGAGAGGAGCATAAGGAGGTCCGAGGTGGAGCGGCCAGATCTAAACCCGAACTGTTGGTTGGACAAGAGGGATTCGTCATCAAGGTGGTGGGTGAGGGTCTGTACCACTATCCTCTCCAATATTTTGCCAACCACAGACAGGAGAGAGATAGGCCTGTAGTTTGTAGGGTTAGTTCTTGTTTTCCTCTTGTGTACAGGCAGCACACGAGCCTCTTTCCATATGGAGGGCCACGTGTCTTCTTGGATACAAGAGGTAAAAACCTCAGTGAGCGGTCCTGCCAACTCACTCGAGCAGTGGCGTAACACTTGTGGGCTCACATCGTCGGGCCCAGATGCCTTCCTGACGTCCACTGCTCTTAGGAGGTGCTCCACTTTTTCCTCTCTCTCTCATGCATTCTCTTCCACCTTCCCTCTATTTCTCTCTCACTCTCTCTCATTCTCTCTCTCTCATGCCTTCTTTTCCCTCTTCTCTCTATCTATCTCTCTATCTCTCATGCCTTCTTTTTCTACATTCTTTCTTTCTTTCTTTCTCTCTATCGCTCATACCTTATTTTCCACCTTCCCTCTATTTATCTCTCTCTCTCTCTCTCTCATGTGTGTGGTGTGTGTGTGTATATATGTGTGTAAAGAGATAGATATACGGATATATATATATATATATATTGTTGTTACTGACCTGTTATGGTGGGAGGTGATAACACTTGACCACAGTAATCACCGTCATAACACTTCACCTTCAGCTCGTTATCAGGGAAGCCATACACACCTCTGGGACACTGTTGGTCAGTTACAAGACTTTGTTGGTCCCCTTTCAGTTCTTGATACACCTTTATCCACCACTCTGTAATCTGTAACACCATCAACACCATTAGTTTCACACACACACACACACACACACAGATAAATTATTTCTTCATCCACCAATTTGCCATACACATACACACATACACACACAGATATATTATTCCTTAATTCACCAATTTTTCACACACACACACACACACACACACACACACTATTATATAATGATACGGAATAGTATTAAGTTATCATAGAAAAATATAAATTTGAGTTAGTACATTTAGAATTTCGAATATATAGCCCTAGAACCACATCGTCGGGAGATTTGCACCCGAGCACAAGGTGTGGTCATGTGATTCATACCCAAGATAACGCGGCTTGGAATTTTTCATCACGGGGGATTTTGGGAGAAATTCACCCGACGTTATGGTGACTGAGAGACAATAGGAGACCTGTACCTGACAACTACCTCAGGACCATTGTACAACAGTAGTCTCTCCAGCTGCACTGAAGCTACTGAGGAGCCCAATGTTCTCCAAAGTTATCATTAGTATGAATCACGTGAATCACGTGACGTGTGGTTCTAGGGATAAAATTTAGTCACTTTTAGTCTAGTTCACCATAATATAAGTAACAGTATTAAGATTAAGTACAAATTAAGTATACTAGGCATCATTCCAAAGCTAAAGAGTTATTTTTTCACAGTATATTTTGTAATAAAACCTTCATTGAAAAATATTATGTATTTTTATATTCCAAAAATGGGTGAAATTTTCCCGGGGTTGTGGGTAGTGTGACTCAAAATTAAGGTTAGAGTTCTAGGGTTAAGTTTCTTAGAGAGAGAGAGAGAGAAAGATAGAGAGAGTGTGTGTGTATATGTTCATAAAAAATGCTGAATTAAAAGAAATATTAAGTATATAATTATAATAAATAATAAAGGCAAATTTATATTCGTAATGTGATATATTATGTTGTTTATGTAAGTTTAAGGGGATGCGGGAGTAGGGGACAGGCTTGGGGTGGGGGGAGGTTTGGGGGGTGCAGGAGTAGGGGACAGGCTTTGGGGGGGTTGGGGTGTGTGGGAGTAGGGGACGGGCTTGGGGGGTTTAGGGGGTGCAGGAATAGAGGACAGGCTTGGGGGGTGTTTGGGGTGTACGGGAATAGAGAACAGGTTTGGTGGGTGCAGGAGTAGGGGACAGGCTTTGGGGGGTTTGAGGTGTGTGGGAGTAGGGGGCCAGCAGGGGGGGGGGGTAGGGGGGTGCAGGATTATGGAGACTGGCTTGCAGGGGGCAGAAAGCCTGTCCCCTACTCCCGCATCCCTCCAATCCCCCCCCCCCCCAAGCCTGTCCCCCTATTCCCGCACCCCTTTATTAAGATTAATAAATATAAAAGTGTCTTGTTGCTTGGAAACCTTTGGAGGAATAATTTACTCCAGATTCACTAATGCTGTAATACCAGAGAGAGAGAGAGAGAGAGAGAGAGAGAGAGAGAGACTTACCTTGAGTATGATACTGATGGTGTTGTGTGATGGTTTCATATTCCAGGGAGTCACCACACGACCAACATTATCCTGGATACAATAGAACTTCAGATCCTCCCAACCATAAGATGGACTGCGTATGAAGTCTATCCATCCCACAGGTGTGTTGTTGATGTCCAGTGTTCCCACCTCCAGCCTCACCCTGTTCACCTCAGTGCTTGGTGGAGGTGTGAGGACGATCTCCGCCTCCAGCACCACCTCCTTCATCATCATCATCATCGTCTTTTTGTTGTTGTTGTTGTTGTCGTTGTTGTTGTAGTAGTGGTGGCTGTGGTGTAGTGGTTCCCTGTATCCAGTTAGGTGTGGTATATTGATCACATCACAGTTTGTTGGGATCTTCACTGTTGTTGCTTCACTCTCTGATGGACAACAAATATACATACACATTACTTTTAATATATATATATATATATATATATATATATATATATATATATATATATATATATATATATATATATATATATATATATATATATATATATATATATATATATATATTGTGGTAATTAGTAGCCTTCTAATTCACCCATTATAAATTATACCTTTAAGGGGGTGCGGAAATAAGGGGACAGACTTAGGGAGGCTTAGGGGGGTGCAGGGGTAGGGGAACAGACTTGGGGGGAGTTAGCGGGATGCGGGAGTAGGAAGACAGGCATGGGGGGGCGGTTAAGGGGGTGTAAGAATACGGGACAGGCTTCCTACCCACCCCAAGCCTGTCCCCCAAGTCGCGCACACCCACAGTCTCACTCAAGACTGTCCCCTACTCCCACACCCCCTTAAGGAGGTAATGTATGTATGTATGTATGTATGTTTTATTATTATTATTGTGTATGTGTGTATGTGTATGTATGTATGTATGTGTATGTACATATGTGTGTGTATGTATATGTATGTGTGTATGTATGTGTATATTTGATTATTATAGTATATAATTTTAGTATATCATATTAGTATATTAGTTGTTTATTATAATATAAAATATATTTAGTATATTTGTTTACCTGTTTATTGACATTCTTTGAAGGAATTGATGTGTTTGTGTGTGTGTTTGTGTATGTGTGTGTGTGTGTATGTGTGTGTGTGACAAAGTAGTGGATGAAGCAATAATGTATCTGCACGTGTGTGTGTGTGTGTGTGTGTGTGTGTGTACCACAAATGTATAATCTTCTTACCTTGGTGTTACGTGCTTAATTTTCTTATATTGATATTTTTAAATGTTGGTTATCAATAAATTTTCATTCATTATTACTGATATAAAAATTCTTGTCTGACATCCAATATAATACTAATATAGTATATAATTTAATTAAAAAATATAAATATAAGTTGATTAGACTAACCGGTGTTGCAGAAGTTGATGGTTGCACATTGTTCAACATTATCTGGACACTTGACTGTCAGTTGGAGTTGTGGGAACTCTGGTAGGTCGTAGCGACACTTATATTCCATCAACTTTTGGTTCTTCTCCTCCTCTTCATCATTGTTAGTCGACAACTCCAGCCAACACTCTCCTTTCTGAAATAATAACACACATCATTATTTACATCATTATTATATTCATCTGGTAATAGTTAGGTTACCTTAGGTTACTGTATGTTAGGTTACTGCAGGTTAGATTAGATTTGGTTAGGTTAAGTTACTGTAAGTTAGTTTACTGCAGGTTAAGTTGGATTAGGTTTGGTTAGGTTAAGTTACTGCATGTTAGGATTGGTTAGATGAGCTTTGGTTAGGTAAGGTTTGGTTTGGATAGATTAGGTTAAGTTAAGTTTGGTTAGGTAAGGTTTAATTATGTTGGGTTAGTGTTTAGCTAGGTTTTGTTAGGTTAGAGTTGGCTAGGCTAGGTTAGGTTAGGTTATGATAATTATTGTCATGATTTTACATGTATACATTGCTAATAAAGAGAACAACTGACCTTCTTCTTGATATAATCAGGTTGTTTTTCCCACTTGTAGCGGGTGAATGACAATGGGTAGGTGATCTTCCAGAAGGTGTCGTAGTACAGGTGATAACACCCAACCCTAAGCTTCAGAAAGTCTTGAAGTGCCAGCTTGGTGATGACGTCTGGTCCTGTGATGGTTTCAACACTGGAAAGATCATCTTCACTAGTACAGGAACACTTGATGTTGACTTGGTTATGAGGTCCTGTAATGTGATCAATGTCAAGTGTTGCCAGAGTTTGTTTATCCACTTGATTCATGATGTGGAGACTTGTCCCCCACGTGGTATTATTATCAGGTGGAGACAACAACTGAAAGCGAACCTCCAGGACACCTTCACCGATTTTGTTCATTTCTAATGGTTGTTGAGACACCATGGATGACTGGTTGTAGGCGGGACATTCTGGTGAGAGAGGAAAGTTGTTAGTGATGTTTTTAATATTGGGTATTTTTAATATTGGGTAATATTATTTTGGGGTAATTTTAATATTGGGTATTTTTAATATTAGGTACTATTAATATTTTGGGTAATTTTAATCAACAATATCTCGATGGTATTTGTCTAATTGTACAGTACATTGTTTGGTTATTATACACTATATGGTTATTGCAACACACACACACACACACACACACACACACACATTTATTCCTCCTCTTTTTCCTCCACAAACTTCTTCCTTACTCTCTCTTTCTTACACGCACACACCTATTCCTCCTTCTGTCTTTCTTACACACACATCTTTCTTATTCTCTCTGTTTTGCACACACACACACACACACACACACACACACACACACACACACACACACAAATAGTAACAACTAATAATGACCCAACCTACCAGTACGTATACCAGCATCAACGGGTGGTGTGAGAGCCAACACCATCACCACCATTACCAGTATTACACTCTGTCCACACATCATGTCTGTAATATAATAATAATAATAATAATAATAATAATAATAATAATAATAGCCTCTGTACACACACACACACACACATCATTGTACACACACACACACACCCTATCAATGTACACACACATACACACACACCCTATCAATCTACACTCACACACTACCCTATCATTGTACACACCCACATTAACCAATAAATCTACACACACACACACACACACACACACACACACACACACACACACACACACACCCTATCATTGTACACACACATGATGTCTGTACTATAACAAGAACAATAAACACTGGGTTCATTATACAGTGATATTCGTTTTGTTACCTTCCTAACTAACCACACTTGTAAGGTTTCATTATTATAGGCTGGATTCCACAGTGGTATTTGTTTGTTAGCCTCCTAACTGTGGGTAGCTTAGTGTAGAAACACACACATAATTTCTCATATTGTTTCACACTTGCACTTTCACATTTCAGGGGAAAATGCATTATCGTTGATATCATCTACCCAAGCGATGATATCATAAAGTAACACCATTCTAGTTGGCTACACTGCCATAGCTCAGTCTAACACGCACAGCTGTAGCGATAGGTTATAATAAATACAGTGTGTGTGTACCTACTGTTGGCCTCGTAATAAACACTGTGTTAAAGAACCTTTGGTTCCTTCGTTTTCCCTACGACTTCTATAGTGCTCCAGGCAACCACAGAATATGGGATATTCGACAAAATACATGGCACAGTGATTTTTTCAGTGAATTACAGTGTCCACAAGCAGGCAGCATCCCATTCTCATGGCGTCGCTTCTGTTCTAAGTGATTTTAGTGCCTCTTAAGTACCAGTACGGTATTCTAAGTGTCTACAAGTGTTCTCGTGTGCATATACAGTGAAGTGAGTGATTTATTTAGTGACTGTGCATTTTATGTTTTTCGCCCTTTTGTCCCGGTGTGCATAAGGTCGAGCATCGCATCTCAGAGGCAGGAGTGGAGAGTGGCCAGACACACACCCTCCCTCTATCATACCTCACACCCGTAGTTTTAAAAAAATTGAGGGCCCTTACTGGAGCTCTATGAACCTTCCAAACTACTCCAGGCAACAGATTCCCTATTCGAAACACTGAAGCGTTTTGTGGCTCTCAGATTCTGCTCAAGGAATTTCTTCCGATCTCTGAGGAAATTTCTCTAAATCGTATAAAATGTCTTCAGATGACAGCTTCTATCAATATACACACACATACACACACACACCCTATCAATCTACACTCACACACTACCCTATCATTGTACACACCCACACTAACCAATAAATCTACACACACACACACACTATCGTTGTACACACACATGATGTCTGTACTATAACAATAACACTGGGTCCATTCCACAGTGATATTCGTTTGTTACCTTCCTAACTAACCACACTTGTAAGGCTTCATTATTATAGGGTGGATTCCGCAGTGGTATTGGTTTGTTAGCCTCCTAACTGTGAACAGGGATGAACGACGACAACAGGAAGATTTACAGGCTCGCAGGGAGGAGGCTGAAAGTAGCCAGCAGGAAATGGCAGCACTCATTGCTGCAGTGACCCAACCTGTGGTTAATCAGACACTACAGAACGTCCTTCCTTCCAGTCAGACGAACGTCACACTTCTTCCTTTTTCTAACACTAAAACGAGACCCACAATAACACCACCACAACCTCTCCAATCTGACGTTCCTTACCAGAGATTTAGGGACTGGCGAAGGAGGTTCGATGACTATGCTGTGATGACTGACTTATCAACCTTGCCTTTAAGTAAACAGCATATCCAGCTTCGTACATGCCTTACACCTGAAATGCTCTACACTCTACACTACCGTCCACAAGTGCCAAAGGATGACCTATCGCAGAAGTTTTCGCAACCCTTGACAGGCACTTCAAGGCTCAAACGAATGAAGCTTTAAGGAGACGTGAGTTGTTTAGTTGTAGACAGGAGGCAGGTGAGCAGTTCAATGAGTTCGTTGTTGGAGTAAAGAATTTATCTGAAGCAGTGGATGTCTGTAAGGGAGGTGATGTTAGTTGTGAGGAAACTCAGATGAAACAGGTGATTTTAATGGGTATCAGGGATCAAGATTTAGTGCAGGAATTAATCAGCATCATACCTACTAAGTCCCTTGACCAAGTGGTACAGCAATGTTATGCCCATGAAGCAGCTAGGCATACTGCTAATACAATCACCACTTCTTCTAAAAATGTATGTGCTGTGTCAAAGTATAAAAAAAAGAAGAAACATAAACAGTACCCTGTAAGGACAAGTACACCTCCTCCAGGCATGTGTCAGAACTGTGGTAAGACACATGCTAAGGGCCAATGTTCAGCCATTGATCTCAGGAGTCGTAATTGTGGTAAAAAATGGACATTTTGCAAAAACGCCATATTGCCTTGCTAAAAATACTATTTGTCGTATTTGTATTAAAATAGGTAATTTTGACAGGTGTTGCCGATCGACCAAGAAGGCTGGAGAGGAGTCAGTTAAGGGAGGACGACGACAGTCTGCTGGGCATGACACCCAGGACTCCAAGGGTAGTGGTGCTCGTCATGTCCAAGTCGCCACTCGCACCTCCTCTGAGACCTCCCCACCCATTGTTGTCAGTGTTACCTACAGAAAAGGAACATACACCCTTGACATGTTACCTGATATGGGAGCTGACACAACAATCATTGGTCCAGACCACTTGCAACACATTGGATTGTGTCTTAGTGATCTTCAACCACCTCCACAGATTCCAACTTATGCAGCCGACGGCTCCCTTATGAGGTCTGCAATCGTATCGGTACAACTACAGGTGAAGGAACGTAGTACACAGGAGTGAATGGATGTTCACCATGGATTCCCCATTCCCCTCCTTGCAGAGAATTAGCACTAATCCTCTAGCGTTTTCCCCACCCGATTGCCCAGGTCACTCATACACGTGTACAGAAAGGGAAAGGTAGTAGTGCATCAGAACTACCGTCACCAGCCAAGCCATCTCCAGCCTGGTCGAATACAACAACGCCTTCACAGGCTAAGGAGTACTTCCTGAAGGAGTATGCAGACGTGTTAGTGACAAAACAGGATCTGAGCAACACAACACTACGGCCTATGAAGGGGCCACCCATGAAGATACACTTACAAGAGGATGCACAACCCTTTGCTATATACACCTCGTGACAGATCTCGTTGGCATACCAGGAATAAGTGAGGAAGGAGATACTCAACATGGAGGCCCAGGGTATCATCACACCTGCAGGAGACGACCCGTCACCCTGGTGCCACCCACTTGTCGTGGTACCCAAGCCACACGGTGGAGTGCGTATAACAACGGATCATTCAAAGTTAAACAGTCAAGTCTCCCGTCCAGCCCACCCATCTCCCACACCATTTGCAGCTGTTAGGAATATACCACCTGGATCCAAGTTCTTCACAGTCGTTGACCCTTAGTGTGGCTACTGGCAGGTAGAGCTGGCTGAGGAAGATTAACCATTAACTTCATTTATCACGCCTTACGGGAGATTCAGGTATCTTCGTGGCCCCATGGGATTTATAGGTACAGGTGATGCTTTTTGTCAAAGAGATGACGTGGTTCAACAAGGTATCACCAACTGTGTGAAGGAGGTGGATGATGTTCTACTGTATGACGAGGAACTTGTGCCACACTTACAACGGCTAGACAGCCTACTGGCCAAATGTAGAGAGAATGGGATTACTCTCAATGTAGACAAGTTTATGCTCGCTACATCGGGAGTAAGGTTCTGTGGATTTGTGCTGTCAGCTGATGGAATGCACTGGTTGACGGTAAAAAAAATGTTCTATTAAACAATTTATATCGTTAATAAATAAGTTCAATTGTCCTGTTATGTAATTTATTTGACAAAGGAATATATTGTTTGGCATATAAAAGCCATCAAAGTTGTACATAATGGAAGTTGATGGCACGTATCCGTGACGTCAACAACCAGACGCCTAGGCCGTGCCAACGCTTTATTACCTTTGAAAGCAAGAGATTGTGATGTCTAGGGGAGATGTGCGGTATTCTTGTGCTTTTACGGAGGATATACTTCATATTCACCATGCCAGTCAATAGCTAGCAATGGTTTTTTGTCCTAAAGTGCAAAACATTACTGGAAACGCTGCAGAAAAGAGATTTATTAGTGTTGTGTGTAGTAAGTCTGTAGTAGCTGTCGGTACACATAGGGCTGGTGACGTCACGAAACAGTGTGAGGTACGATGTTTCTCCACCGCTTATTTACCCTTATTCGTGAATTTCAACTTATATGGGGAAAATATTGGTATCTCCATGATCAGGAGTGCCCATTTTATTGTATTATATACTTTGTACACGACCGTCAACCAGTCCATTGCACCAGACTCAGAGAAAGTGAAAGCCATTGGAGACTTCACAACACCAGCCAACGTAACTGACCTGAGATCTTTCATGGGACTGGTCAACCAATTGACAGAGTTTTTTCATGACATCTCAGCAGCTGCTCAGCCACTCCGCCCTCTTATGAGCCCCAAACCAGCGATCAAGTGGACTGCTGATTATGACACCGCTTTCAGGAATGTCAAGAGAGTGCTGGCCAGCCCACCAGTGTTGGCAGTGTTCGACCCTAATCTACCTGCAGTTCTACAGACTATATGGTATAGAGTACACATTATTGCCGGACCATGGAGGAGGACACCTGCGTCTGGTACAATGTGGCTCACGTTTTCTCACTGATATGGAAAAACGGTGTGCCATGATAGAGTTGGAGATGATGGCCACAGTCTGAGCGATGCACAAATGTGGGTATTACTTGAAGGGGCTGCAACATTTCGAACATGTAACTGATCACCGTCCACTCATCCCCATTCTTAACCACTACACCTTGGACACAGTGACAATCTAAGACTACATCGTCTCAAGGAAAAGCTGTCGCCCTTCCCATTTACAGGCAGGTGGTGTGCAGGCAAGCAATTGTGTATACCTGATGCACTTTCCCGCCACCCTGTCAGCAGAACTATGGATGAAGATGACATGCTCAAGGACATCCCTTTACAGGCTGCTGCTGCAGTACCAGCCATACAGTGTCTCAACTCAGAAGTTCAGCACCTGAATGATGACATCCAGTTGGAGGAGCTACAGCAAGCATCACGCACAGATGAGACATATGTAAGGCTGCTGGAACATGTGCCCCATACATTTCCAAGCCATCGGTATGATCTCCACAAAAGCCTCCTCGATTACTGGAAGATACGGGACAAGCTGTACTGTGATGGTGACCTTAGTAATCTACACGGTCCACGCATTGTAGTACCTGCAGTGGTATGCAAATCTGTTTTGTGGTGCTTGCACGATAGCCACCGTGGAGCTGAGGCTACCAAGCACAGTGCTCGACAAACAGAGTATTGGCCAGGCATCAATGCCGACATCATCAACACAGTACAAGTCTGTGAGGCCAAACACTAATCCCCAGCCAGCAGAAAGAAGAATACCAGAATGATGACCACCCAACACGACCCTTAAAATCAGTGTCTGCAGACCACTTCCATGCCTGGAAGTTATAGTTTGTTGACAAGCAGACAGTAATAATATTTTACTGTCTGCCCATCAACAAATTACATATTTTTTCACTTTCCTTACTTTTGTAGCCACCTCATAAGTAACGAGCCATACCAGCTTCATGTGTGGGCAGCTGTACATATAACGGTGTAAATTATAACATAGAACAAGTACTAGTAACAAAAGTAATCAATAATCAATGTAGAACTAGATACAAAATAGACCAAACTACCATTGTTAACTATTAAACAAGAGTGAATATTATCATGTAATATTAGATTCACCAACAACCAATACAATATTTAATTATATTGTGTTCACAGATCAGAACCAGTGATGACTGTTAATTATCCATATACAAATTATTTTGTCACCTCCATCAGCTACCCCGCCCCCCACCCACACACACTAACGCGCACGTGAATGCACGAACACACACGCACGCATACATGCACGAACACACACGCATGCATGCACGCAGAAGCATGCACGGACGCACACTCATACACGTATACACGCACGCAGAGGCACGCACGAACGCACGCCCATGCACGGACACACACACATACATACGTACGCACGCGCACATAGGCACGCACGCACGCATGCACGCTCACGGATGTACGCACACAGGCCAGCACACACAGCTCTCTATCTCTTCCTGTTCACTAATCTATACAACTCAGTAAAAGTGTTCACACCATGATAAGTAAAGGTTCAGTTATTACTACTGTCACCATTTACTGTGTGTGTGTGTGTGTGTGTGTGTGTGTGTGTGTTAATACATATATGTGTATACTGTTTGAGTATGTATATGCATGTGTATGTGTGTGTGTGTGTGTGTGTTAATACATATATGTGTATACTGTTTGAGTATGTATATGTATGTGTATGTATGTGTGTGTGTGTGTGTGTGTGTGTGTTAATACATATATGTGTATACTGTTTGAGTATGTATATGCATGTGTATGTGTGTGTGTGTGTGTGTGTTAATACATATATGTGTATACTGTTTGAGTATGTATATGTATGTGTATGTATGTGTGTGTGTGTGTGTGTGTGTTAATACATATATGTGTATACTGTTTGAGTATGTATATGTATGTGTATGTGTGTGTATGTGTGTTAATACATATATGTGTATACTGTTTGAGTATGTATATGTATGTGTATGTGTGTGTGTGTGTGTGTGTGTGTGTTAATACATATATGTGTATACTGTTTGAGTATGTATGTCTATGTGTGTGTGTGTATGTGTGTGTTAATACATATGTGTGTACACTATTAGGGTATATGTTTGTGTTTATGTGTGTGTTAATACTACCTATCTCTCTCTCTCTCTCTCACACCCACACATCTTACTTTCTCTCTCGCTCACATCCAACACTTAACTTCCTTCTCTCTCTGTCTCACTCTCTCTCTCAACCATACCTCACAGTGCTCATATACATCTTTCTCTCTCCCTCTCTCTCACCTCTCTCTCTCTCTCTCTCTCTCTCTCTCACACCTCTACTATTTCTCTCTCCCTCTCTCTCACCTCCCTCTCTGTCTCTCTCTCTCTCTCTCTCTCTCTCTCTCTCTCTCTCTCTCTCTCTCTCTCTCTCTCTCTCTCTCTCTCCAACATTATAATGGTAATAAAATATGGTAGTGCTCCATTGTTACTTATATTAATAAATAAATAAAGTGTGTGTTTAGGGTTTTTTAGAGGTTATGGTGAGGTTTATGGAGGTATGGGAATAGGGGGACAGTCTTGATAGGGGGTTGTGTGTGGTTAAGGGGTTTTAGAGGGGTGCAGGTGGCTTTATGTGGGGTGCATGAATAAGGGGACAGGCTTGAGGGTGTTGAGTATGTTTAATGGAGTATAGGGGGATGCAGGAATAGAAGGAGAGAGGAATCAAAGTGTTCCAATGAATCATAAGTAAATTATTCCTTTAATTGGTCCAGTTATTTTACCCTACCTACCCTGCCCCTCCCTTCCCTACCCCATGTCTCCCCTCCCTTCCTCTCACTCCCTTTTCGTTACCCTACCTACCCTTCCCTAACCCTCTTTACCCCTCCCTTCCATACCACTCTTCTCCTTACCCTTTCCTCTCTCTACCTTTTTCTTTATTCTATCAGTCTTGTGGGGGTGGACTGATTAGATATCAATGAATGTAGCTTTATAATAATTTACCAAAGCTTACCTTGCTGGAAATATGTAATCTCGTTGGTTGGCTGCAGCGAGTTACCCAGAGTTATATCCCTGTATCCTTCCCTCCAACACAATAAATTTATTTCTGGGTTCGTCCTGCTATATATGTATGATTATAGAGCATGCAATGAGGGTCAATTACCACACAAAATGCCAATTTTCTCTATTTATTAATAAATTCCAAGCCAACAAATGAATAATTAAATTCAATCAAAAAATCACACACACACACTTCCGTTCACGCTCCAATAGATAGCTATATACGTACGGTACTTACTCCTCGTCGCTCCTCTCCACACGTGCTTCCCTCAGTCGCTCGTAGTACACGTGGACAGTAATATTACTTTACTTTAATATACTTATCACGAGCTAGCACTTCCCCTCGCACACACAGGAGACGGTAATTACGTTATCGTAATAGTAATGGAATCAAGCAACCCAGTTGGTATATTTCAATGTCAATTTCACACTCGTTTACTGTCCCTCGTACACACACACACACTCGTAAATTCCTGCCAGCCCTCTCCTCACCTATAAAATGACACCTTACTGATTCTCGTCTAGCGAATGAATAGTGAGTTAATTAACAATAAGTCTTGTGAAAAAGTAATTAAACAATTTCGACGTTACGTTAAAACTATAGGCCCCTAGGCAAAGCAACGAGGGCTGGATACGAGGTGTGTTCTTCGTCCAGTGTGTATCTACCAACTGAATATATTTCTCGAAAATCAAGACAAGGGTGGTGGAGGTTAATTACCCTTCTGACTCCTCCCCATTTAACCTTTTTTCTACCTGGCCCAACTGTCGGCCATGCTTGTCCTCCCTCTCATGTGTTCGCATAGCCTAGTCCTTGACTACGTTTACATATGTCACTCACACTTTAGTTATACATGCCTTCGATTAACCTATGACGTACTGTAAAATCCCAATAATTCCCCTCCACTTCAAAATCAATTTTAATAAGTAATAGATGCCCCCATAGCATAATTATTAATGCAAAATTTGTAGCAATGACTCCAGACACGGGATGGAGTGAGTGGGTACTCGACCTCACCTGACCTGACCTTCCCTGTCTACCTGGGGATTAATAGCCTGCACCTATATTTCAAATTGCTCAACTCAATTCCTCTGTCTTTGTCTTCCTGACTGAGGAAAATACCACTGTTCCATGCCTTATAGAACATTCCCCACACGTGGTATTCCATTGTTAATATATATATAATATATAGCATCCTACTACTTACGTACGTTACGTTATGATCACGGATCAAACCGTGACATTCGCACACACAGAAGAGACATTGCTCTATGCAATGTTTAATAAAATAATGAAGTGGTAATGACGTCTTTGCATGTATAACTATTACAATAATAACTCACTCACACTTCACTCATTCTTGTATGTGTCATGACTTAATACCAGTTAAGTGTTTATTTTTGCCAATGAGTGAAAAACTCCTAACAGTTACTTTAACTTAAAAATCTAAGGAGAAACTCCGTGGCAAGAATAATTATACCTGGTAATGTCTAGTACCAATAGTACACATTTAAACAATATATAAGTGTGGTGTATGTAATACATTGTGTCATTGTTACATAATATGTAATAATAAAAATGCAAAAAAATATTCTGGAGACCATCCAACTGCCATCAGTTCCTGTAAGGCAATATATATATTAATTAATCATCCAAGATTAGAGTCAGGGATAACCGCTGGAACCCAAGTCTTGGAAGACCCAATGCAATATACAAACGTCAGACCGAGGTGAACCCCAAATCTGAGTTTGGATAAAGGGTTTGTGCTCGTTGCACTCGGAAATAACAATAAAACGAGTAATTTGGATCCTAACTATAACCCATAATTAGTTACTCGCTCGATTTCCTCAGGCAACCGTGACATAAGGTCTGCCCCAACGCTAGCACTTCCCTTTAAACCACCGATGGTCCCCGTGAACACGTAACCCTTCATCCTTCTCACCCTGACGAGCTTCCGTCGTCTGCTGGGTATATCCTTCTCCACCCTCGGGAGTTTCTCCAGCAGCGCTAGCCGTAGCTGCCGTACCTACAGCTGGATACTGTGGTTCACTATACGTATATGTAGCAGCAGCCGATCGCTGATAATAACCCTTATTACCACCGTGGTTATTATTATAACTCTTCCCGTTACTTCTCCCCTGATAACGGTACTGACTTGACTGCTGAGAATAATAATTATTGCCTTGTTTCTTGGCGTGATTAAAGAGAGGATTAGGTTGTTGACGTACAACCTGACTCTGCTGCTGTGAATAATCATTATTACTCGATTTATTATATGAACCAGCAGAGTCTTGGGAAGGCTTATTTAACTGAGTTAAATTCTCACACGACTGAACCCGCGTGTGGTAACCGTATGCGGTAAAATGTGCATCCGACATTTCCACCATTTCCTTGAGGCAATTAATCTTATGGGTTTTGAGTTGAGCTGACAATTCTGGAGGACAAGACTTCTCTAGTTGCGTGCGAAGCAACAAGTCCTTTATCCCCTCCAACGTCTTGGGTGTTTCGGCCTTATCAAACCACTGATCCAGGTGGCTAGCGAGACGTGCACTAAACTGTGCAACGGTCTCTTTATCTTGCAGGGAAGCACTCAAAAACTGCTTCCGTGCATCATCGACCGTCACCCCATATGCTTGTAACAGAGCTTTTTTCATGCTCGCATAATTCCTGGTGTCAGGATCGAGTCGGTAGAGGATACTAAGGGCTTTACCATCGAACAGGTTAAGGAACTCTATTTTCTTTACGTCATCACCAAAGACGTATGTGTCTGCAAGCATCTCGAATCGCTCAATAAACGGTTCAATTTCGTCTCCCTCTACATACTTCGCCAGTTGTAGTCTCGGGGTTACTGTAGTCGGGCTTGCAATACTGCTTTGACTACTATTCGCCTGTGCTTGCAGTTCCACCATTTTCTGTTCATGTGCCCATCTTTCTCTTTCATGCTCTCTCTCTCTCTCTTCTGCCTCTCTCTGTTCCTTTTCAGCCTCTCTCTGACTCAACCTTTCGAGCCTGTCATCCTCTTGACGACGCTCTACGTACTGTCGAATCTCGACCGTATCTGTATATCCCAAGCTTCGGGCTTCCTCCATTAATTCGGCTACGGTATACATATTAAAATATTTTCTATTGTTTCCTTTGCCTTAATTCCTGGACAACCGTAACCTATCTACTCGTGAAGGTGTGCGCGTGTGTGACTGGAATTAATACAAAGAGCAGGTCCCTGTTCGGGCGCCAATTATGTGGGGGTGGACTGATTAGATATCAATGAATGTAGCTTTATAATAATTTACCAAAGCTTACCTTGCTGGAAATATGTAATCTCGTTGGTTGGCTGCAGCGAGTTACCCAGAGTTATATCCCTGTATCCTTCCCTCCAACACAATAAATTTATTTCTGGGTTCGTCCTGCTATATATGTATGATTATAGAGCATGCAATGAGGGTCAATTACCACACAAAATGCCAATTTTCTCTATTTATTAATAAATTCCAAGCCAACAAATGAATAATTAAATTCAATCAAAAAATCACACACACACACTTCCGTTCACGCTCCAATAGATAGCTATATACGTACGGTACTTACTCCTCGTCGCTCCTCTCCACACGTGCTTCCCTCAGTCGCTCGTAGTACACGTGGACAGTAATATTACTTTACTTTAATATACTTATCACGAGCTAGCACTTCCCCTCGCACACACAGGAGACGGTAATTACGTTATCGTAATAGTAATGGAATCAAGCAACCCAGTTGGTATATTTCAATGTCAATTTCACACTCGTTTACTGTCCCTCGTACACACACACACACTCGTAAATTCCTGCCAGCCCTCTCCTCACCTATAAAATGACACCTTACTGATTCTCGTCTAGCGAATGAATAGTGAGTTAATTAACAATAAGTCTTGTGAAAAAGTAATTAAACAATTTCGACGTTACGTTAAAACTATAGGCCCCTAGGCAAAGCAACGAGGGCTGGATACGAGGTGTGTTCTTCGTCCAGTGTGTATCTACCAACTGAATATATTTCTCGAAAATCAAGACAAGGGTGGTGGAGGTTAATTACCCTTCTGACTCCTCCCCATTTAACCTTTTTTCTACCTGGCCCAACTGTCGGCCATGCTTGTCCTCCCTCTCATGTGTTCGCATAGCCTAGTCCTTGACTACGTTTACATATGTCACTCACACTTTAGTTATACATGCCTTCGATTAACCTATGACGTACTGTAAAATCCCAATAATTCCCCTCCACTTCAAAATCAATTTTAATAAGTAATAGATGCCCCCATAGCATAATTATTAATGCAAAATTTGTAGCAATGACTCCAGACACGGGATGGAGTGAGTGGGTACTCGACCTCACCTGACCTGACCTTCCCTGTCTACCTGGGGATTAATAGCCTGCACCTATATTTCAAATTGCTCAACTCAATTCCTCTGTCTTTGTCTTCCTGACTGAGGAAAATACCACTGTTCCATGCCTTATAGAACATTCCCCACACGTGGTATTCCATTGTTAATATATATATAATATATAGCATCCTACTACTTACGTACGTTACGTTATGATCACGGATCAAACCGTGACAAGTCTACTCTTCCCTCCCTTCCCTTTTCATCTTTTCCCCTCCCTTCCATACCCTACTTCTCCCTTCCCTTCCTCACCCTTCCTTTTTTTTTACCGTAGCTATCCTTCCCTTCCCTTCTCTATCCCTCTTCTCCCTTTCTCTTCGGTTCCATCCCTCTCCCTCCCCTTCCTTTACCCTATCTACCCTTCCCTTCCTTTTCCTACCTCTCATCTGCCTACCCATCCCTCTCCCTCCCCTTCCATTACCCTATCTACCCTTCCTTTCCTTTTCCTACCCCTCATCTGCCTACCCTTCCCTCTCCCTCCACTTACGTTACCCTATCTACCCTTTCCTTCCCTTTCCTACCCCTCATCTGCCTACCCTTCCCTCTCCCTCCACTTACGTTACCCTATCTACCCTTTCCTTCCCTTCCTTAACCCTCTTCTCCCTTCCCTTCCCCTCCCTTCCCTTTCATTACAACTTCATATCACTCTCCATTCCTCTACTTTACCATATCCAATCCTCCCTTCCTTCCCCTAACCTTTTCTCCTATCCTTTACTTTAATTTCCTCTCTTACTTTCATCCTTTTTCTTCCCTTTCCTCCTAACGCTTACCTCATCGTTACCTCCCAATCCTCCATCTTACCTACATCCTTCCCCTCACACATCCTACCCTCCATCTTTCCTCTCTCCTTCCCCTAACACATCCTACCCTCCATCCTTCCCCTTACACACCCTACCCTCCATCCTTCCCCTCCTACACCCTACCCTCCATCCTTCCCATCACACACCCTGCCCTCCATCCTTCCCCTCACACACCCTACCCTCCCTCCTTCCCCTCACACACCCTACCCTCCCTCCTTCCCCTCACACACCCTGCCCTCCCTCCTTCCCCTCACACACCCTACCCTCCATCCTTCCCCTCACACACCCTGCCCTCCCTCCTTCCCCTCACACACCCTACCCTCCCTCCTTCCCCTCACACACCCTACCCTCCCTCCTTCCCCTCACACACCCTGCCCTCCCTCCTTCCCTTCACACACCCTACCCTCCATCCTTCCCCCCACACACTCTACCCTCCATCCTTCCCTTCACACACCCTACCCTCCATCCTTCCCCCCACACACTCTACCCTCCCTCCTTCCCCTCACACACCCTACCCTCCATCCTTCCCCCCACACACCCTACCCTCCATCCTTCCCTTCACACATCCTACCCTCCCTCCTTCCCTTCACACATCCTACCCTCCATTCCACAGTATATACGACTGCCTACAGGACTTATCACAGGATGTACCCAAAAAAATTATATATTTATCGTTTGCACATTATCAGGAAATTTCCACCGTCAAAAGAGAGAGAGAGAGAGAAAGAGAGAGAGAGAGAGAGAGAGAGAGAGAGAGAGAGAGAGAGAGAGAGAGAGAGAGAGAGAGAGAGAGAGTTAAACCCTCTATCACATTGCTATATAACAGTAAAGAATATATACTGTTTTTATCTACAAAAAACAATATTACTAACAGAAAATATGAAATTGAGATAAATTATATTTTTCTCTCATGACAAACTCAGGTGATATAATAATCAGGTTATAATATGTGTTCTTTGTGGAACTTTTGTCAATTAGTTTACCATTTCACCATAGAATGTTAAAACAATAAATAAAAAGGTTACAGGGTTTGAGTTGTGGTATGTATCTGTGATGAGATACTCTGGTGAACGTGAGCCAGGCCAGCCCAACTCCCCACCATGGTACCCAGCCATGGTAGTAACCCCTCAGTAAACAGTTTTAAACTCACAGACCTGTGCGAGGTTCCATCTGCCAACGCCAACACGTTACCACTGTACCAGCCAGGGAATTACTATACATTCCTAATATTGTCATTATTGTATTTATTAAAACTAAATTGGTCTCCAACAACTTATTATGATCAATATTAAAATATTAAAATACCACCTGACAATGTGATGGTTAATGTTGGTAGTGTTGGTTCACAATGTCCAAGTGTACCTATTATTACTCAAAGAAGAATTGAGGGAGCATTGCAAGGTGCAACTGTTCAGTACAGAAAACAATGTTGCCACAGAAGAAACCTGACCAAAGAATATAGGAGAGGAAAGATAGCAAGTGATAAAGAGAGGCAGAGATTATAAAGAAATACAGAGCATCTCAAAGGAAGATAATCACACATAGTTGAGTGTAGAATTAAGTTAATAGTAGCAATCAAATACTTTACCCAATATGTGGAAGGTTCTTCTTGATATTAAACTCCTGAGATTGAAGCACTGTAAGGTTAAATTGGAGAAGGATTTACACAAACACAACACTACAACACTACAAGATGGTTGCCGATCCGGTAGTGAGCACACACACAGGAAGTGACATGGCGTCACTGGTAAGGACAGTGGAGGAAAAAATAAAACATATTAGATAATAAACTCCAGTGTACTGCGAACAACTTAATGCCTTGTAAATTATTGTCTTATTACATCTTGTCAAATTAATATAGTAACTTTCATATTACCCTTGACAAGGGTTGTATATTTATTACCATACACACCTTTAGGATGTAGGGAAGAACACTAGAATCTATGAGTTGAGAGCTTGTAGGATCACACACACACACACACACACACATACATACACACACACACTCACACACACACATTGTACGTCCTATATTTACAATTAATAACTTGCTTTCTTCTATGTAATAACTAGTCCCAGACCCGTGTGTATGGAGGGTAAACTTACACCCAAAAGTTCTCGTTGGTGACGTCAACCTTGGTGAGAGGAAATAAACACTCCATTTTTGCCTCAACGATGGGGACTTTTTGAGTGTTAACAGTGAGAGAGAGAGAGAGAGAGAGAGAGAGAGAGAGAGAGAGAGAGAGAGAGAGAGAGACGAAATTTAATCAGGCATGAAAAGAATGAGAGAGCAAGTGAGAGAGAGAGAGAGGGAGTGAGAACGAAAACGAGGTAGGGAGAAAGAAAAGAATGTCACCACCATTCCACTTTTATCATTTTGTACAAGCAACAACTAATGCATTTCATCAATGGTAAATAGATAGGCAGAAAGTGTAGCTTCACTGTGTGTGTTGGTCAGACAGTTGGATTTAACTACCTACTATCCAGTAAAGATAGACAAGGTCAAGTTGCCTCCACAAGATGTGTCTCAGGGAATCATAAACACAGCTGTACAGTCAATACCTGAAGTTTGTCATCTTTGAGATAGAATTGACAGGTATATATATCATTGTTGATCATATGTGAACTAAAATAATATAACCACAAATTCCTCAAAGTTATAATCATACTGAATATGTTCAAAAGGTGAAATCAAAATATTATCGAGAAATATAAGATATTGGTGGAGGAAGATTTTTGTTTACGGACACCAGCACACAGAAATATAATATATATAATGTTGCCAGAATGTTGTTTATTATAATTATATACCAAAGCATTTACAGTCATAGAGGCAACGTTGTATGAATACAATAACGTAGTCAGATACACACGTCATCAGCACATAATAATGACAGTGTGTGTTTTGTGATTACATGTTTTTGTTGTTCTATAAATACAGTACTTCCCCTCCTGGCCTCTCCTCTCCCCATTCAATGTTAAATAACCTTCCATTTATACCTCCGTTGCTATGAAATATTAATTTAAACTTCAATATGTATTTTAGTAAAATCAATATTTCGTCCCTGTTGTGATATAACATTATTCGTTACCATTTGTTTAACACGGGTAATACAGTGTGACAAATACTCTTCTTTCTAGTGTCTCTATCAATCTTTCCCTCTTTTGTTCCTTCCTATTACCACACTGGACTCTGGACGTTCCTCCGACTCTTTTCCTTCGTATAACTACATAGTAAATATCTCCGATTAATGGATGATAATAGAGTGATACTCATGTCTACGTATGATATGCATCCAGCATGTGCTCAATATGCTAAAATAATAAAATAAAGATAAACAGTAACCAAAAGGAAACAGAAGGAAAAGGAAAACAGAAGAATTCCAAGGGAATAGCTTGAGTCTATAAGGGGGCCAATTCATATAATGTATACTAGGGCCCGAAATTAACAATCCGAAAAATTCTCATTTGCTCAGAGTTGTCCGAGGTAAACGGTTTGAAATTTGGTATGATATTCCCCTAGAGTCCGTTTCCTATAATACCTCGGCCCCAACAGCTGACTCTCCAGTTGAAGGCCAACCATAGGGGGGAGAGCACACGCCTTCATGAGATTTTGAAGAAGGCATCACTAGTCACGAAATTCAATCGTGTCACCACCACACATATGCAGGTATGGTCTCTCAAAAATCATAGAATATAAAGTGATCATGTTTGACTGAAATGGGCTGATTACTTGTTTAGTCTGGATAAAACAAAATCCATGGTTTGGGATGATTTTGGCTTGTGTAATTGAGTCAACAATGTGGTCTTGGTGTATAAAATGTTTTGTTTTCTCCTCACTTCCTAGTTTGAGGTGGTTAGTGTTTTTAAAGCAACATTATGAACATGACGCAGTATAAAAACAAATGTAATACTGTATGTATGTGTTATGACCTTGAGTTGCTAAATGTTTGTATCTTTGAGGCAACATTATTCACCAGAGATGTTTGTACCTTGGAGGCAACATTATTCACCTAAACCACAACATATTGGTGTTTGCATGCCGTATTGAATATAAATAATAATAATAATAATTACTTTCAAGTAACGTAAATTCATATGAAGTAAGGTTGATTATTAGAACTAATCCTATATTTTTTTTTTCAGCCATGAACCCTTCTGCTTTCTATGGAAAAACATATGATGTTGGTGTGCCAGAGGAGTCTGAAGATGAAAATTTAGATAGTGAAGATAATGACTATGATCCAGAAAAAGATTTGGAGATTTCAGTTGAAGAAAGCGAGGATGATGGAGATGAAAGCGAACATGAGGTGTTTCCAAGCACATCTGGTAAAAGAAATAGAACAATATGGAAGAATAAAAGGCCAGAAGATGTAAAATTTCTATAGAAAGTCTTTTTGGGTCAGGTTCATACTAGTGATGGTAGTGTGAAAAGCCCAATAGAATATTTTGATGAGTTATATGACAATAACATGAAATAATGGTTAGTTGAAGAATCAAACAAGTTTGCAATTCAGAATGATCCTAACAAACCCCTTAGTTTGACAAAGAGTGAGTTGGAGCAGTTTATAGGCATGTTATTCATAATGAGCATAGTGAAACTTCCAAGAGCAAGACTGTATTGGAGTTCATACCTAAGGATCTCCCAGAAAGGAAAATCTATTGCAACTAAAAGGGGAAGACCATCTGTGGATGTTGAGGAGCTGTACAAAGAAAAAGCTAGGAGCGGTCCAACAGTGAAAATACCAGCCAAACCAATTAGAACTGACAAATATGACCATTTTCCAGATTTTGGAGAAAAGAATGCAAGATGCAAGAATCCTTGATGATCTGGAATTTGCAATGTGTTCTGTCACAAATGCAAGGTTAATTTGTGTTTCACACCCAAGTCTAACTGTTTCTTATTTAGCCTATAGAGTATTGCAGTGCCAAAGCATAGGTAATGTAGGTAGAGAAAGATAATATAGTTTTGTTCAGAGAACAATTAGTTTGACTATTATGTCTCATATTGTAAAAAAAAGATTACATTCATAATTTTTACTCAACATGTAACTACTTTGTGATATAGAAGTACCTGTAGTTTTTATTGAAGATTTGATTAATCTTGAAAGGAATTGCAACCAAAGAATTACTAGTTATTTATTTTTTGTGATGAATGAAATGTTACTGCCATAACAATTATCTATTTTCATATCAATAAAATATGTTATTTTTGTATACAATGTTGCCTCAGATTACCATACCTGTAACTCTATTACAAAATACAAAACAAAATAAAAGCAAGGTATTTGAAGGTTGTTTTCATCACATAGACAATATTTATCTACCTGAAAAAAAATTAATTCGAAAAATGAATATGTATGCAATAAAGGATTAATTTTTTTTAATATATTACCATGTTATGCAATTAAACCTTCCACCTTCCATTCATTGTTGCAATATATTACCATGTTATGCAATGAAACCTTCCACCCTCTATTCATTGTTGCAATATATTACCATGTTATGCAATTAAACCTTCCACCCTCTATTCATTGTTGCAATATATTACTAGTGGGCCAATTTTGTATCATGACTTCAGTCAAGACATTTTCTGATTCATTACTTTGTGTTACTGGTTACCAACGGATATTGTTTTGTAGTGGAGGGTGACTTAACTACCCAATGATCACTGTGTCACTTCTACACACCCTGTCCCACACCTCACCCACATCCTCTTTCCATTACCTTTCTCCTTTACCCATTTCCAGTACTCACTCTACTCCTTCATTTCCACACCACATTCACCTTCTCACTACATCCAACATGATTTTGTGTGGCCAATAATGATTAGTGCGATTATGCAAAAAGGACCTGAAAATAAATTGTGTGATATTTTGTTTGCAATTACAATCCATACAATATGGTAGAACAGTTGTATATTAATCAGATGGAATCATTAGATAGTAATGTCTAGGCCAAACAATCAGGCGTTGGAGAACCATCACAAGTGTTGGAGAAAACGGTGTTAGAAAAACTGTGTTAAATTCATACACCCACCTTATGAAACACTTTCCTATACTGAACCTCTCTTTCCATCTCACACTGTAGTGATTTGTAGCTTGGCTGGCTTACTTCCTCACAGGGAGGTAGTAGGCGGTCTGTTATCAGGGCTCCATACCTCCCCTACAACAGCTGACTTGCAGGGTTCCACAAGAAACTAAATCTGGACCACTATGCTTCCTCATGCTCATTAATGATGCCCTTACCGACACCCAGCATCAATAGAAACACGTGGATGACTTCATGGTTGGCATCCCAGTCAACACTAGGATGCCAGATTACAACCCACTGTAAGCAACCCTTGACAGGCTGCAGACGTGGACAGATTACAATATCGTTTCCATCAACCACACCAAGACCTTAGTGATGCATGTCTGCACCTCATCTGCTGTTGTGCCGACCCCCAGCTCACAATTGGCCCTCATCCACTCCAAGTCATCCACTCCTTCAAGTTCCTCGGCATCACTGTGGATGATAAATTATCATGGAAGCAACATGTAGCTAGGATGGTCAAGGAAGCCTCATACAAGCTGTACATGCTGCAGAGACTCAGGTCTCTGGGGACTCCAGCAGGGGATTTGAAGGCAGTTTACACCTCCTTCATATTACCCTCACTGCTGTACGCCTCCCCAACGTGGTCTTCATCTCTGAACAAAACACAACAACAACAGCTAGAGAAGATTCAGAAGAGGGCATGCAAAGTCATACTTGGCCCTGCCTATACCAGTTACAATGATGCCTCACCACTCTGAGTCTGCCCAGGATGACAGCCATATATGAGCAAGCCCTTAGCAAGTTCGGGGAAGGTTTGCTACGTAACCCACGCCACCGTCACCTCCTGCCACCTGACGTCCCCCCACTAGCCAGGGCTACCCAACACCAAAACAAACTGGTGTCGCTTAGAGCCCCTCGCACTGACCGCTATCGTCAAAGAGCTATTCCCAATTTAGTGCGAAAAATAAACACCTAAACAAGTACTGTATGTCTCCAAGTTGTAATCTATACATCTTAGAATTAATATTAATGTAATCTTCCCCTCTGTAAATTTTCAGTCTCTAACTGCCATGAAAATAAACTTATAATAATAATTATTATTATACATGTATGTATACACATACAGCCATAGCTGATATCGCGGTGGATCAGGTCCCAAGGAGCGTTGGAGAGCAACTGAACAGTGTAAAAAAAAAATATGCACTGAAGTGTCATACAAGCTATGATTTGTGATAAAACAACATGTACATGCAGCCCTTTCAGTGTGTACTGAAGCATATGTACACTTGTTTTGGCGTTTACGTTTATCCCAAGTGACTCAGATAACTCGTGGAAGTGTAAACAAGCCCCAGGGAGAGGGTAGGAAGGATATGAGGGGCAGGGGAAGGCAGTCAGGGCAAGGAGAGAGGGGGACGCCTGGCTGCGTGTGAGGGTGATGGTGAGGGAGAATTAGGCTACGCCCACCCCACCCCCGTGGGAAAATTTCACCCACTCGCCACTCCCACCACTCACTGAAGGCCATACCTACCCAGTGCTACCAAGGAAATGGCTAGATATAGCACACCCAGTTTTCTCTAGTGCGTTCATTTAAACGGAACATCGGCTTCAAGGCCTAAATTTGGATCGTCCGTTTAAACGGACAATAGGACTTTAGGGGATAGATAATGCACCCTGGTGACACACTACCTGATGTCTGTCACACAGGAAGTTTGCCAGCCATGCCACTAGACTGGACTCCACTCTCATATCAGTAGCTTTCCTAAGTATTATGCTATGGTCTACTAAATCAAAATCCTTTCTGAAATCTATGAATGCTAAGGCAACTGAGGTCTTTCTTTTTTCCAGGTAACTGTATATAAAGTGTAGTAGGTTTACGAAACAATGGGTGGTTGATGATGACTTCATATTTCCTAGTTGTTGGGGGTCAATTACATTTGATATGTTGGCTGAAACTTGGTCGAACATAAAGTTTTTACATAACAGGCTCGGGAGGGGGTTATGGCAATTGGTCTTAATTGATCAAGTGACAGGGGTTTGGGAACTTTTGGTATTGGATTTACATAAGCTGTCTTCCAATCCTGTGGGAATTTACTTTGACTAAGTGATGCATTAATTATTGAACAAAGGGGTTTTGCAAGCTTAATTGGGGGTGACGTCATGATGAGAGAAAGGCGCCTGATTGGCTGATATTTTAGATGTTGCCGATATTAACAACAATTTCGGAATATGCGTCCCTCTCATACTGCCTGCTGGACATACTCTTATAAGGTCTGTTTCCTTTATGCTCTGTAGTCTTAATATAGATAGAATGGTTGCAGACTTCCCCCCAGGGCCCCTTCCTTGGATGCTACCAACAACTGATGTGAGCTTTACACCTACTTCCAATTCAGAACTGCCTTCTGTACAGCGGCAGTTGGTTCTGGAACACATAGAAACAGTGACGTCCTCCATCACAGATCCTTACTGTCTCTACACTGATGGCTCATTGCAAATGGATGGAGAAGCGGGTTGTACCGTTTTCTCACCTGATATGGAGTCACCTCCAGGGGGCTGGGTTGGCTGTCGTCTCTGTAACCACTCCAGCTTAACATTGTGTGAATTGTATGCTGTTCTGGATGCTGTTAGTCTTGTTTGTCAACGTGGAGTGAATGCTGCAATTTGTTGTGACTCCAAACCTGCCCTTCATTCCCTCACTAGTGTTCAGCCTACAAACTCTTCTGTTATTCAGCAGATTTTGTCGTTTGTAACTTGACTATCAAATTCTTATGGGTACCATCCCATGTAGGTTTATGTCACAATGTTACAGTTGACAGACTTGCAAAGGAAGCCTGCCATCTGCCTCCTCGTGGTGTTGGACGTCCTCTCTCCCTGACATGTTACCTCTCTAGAGTCTGCTTCGCCGCTCTCCTTCCTGTACGGCGACGCAGGGATGCAGCATCTCCATCACCCATTACGAGTCTGTCTGCCGTCACAAGTATTCCTACCGTCGTCGAGGCCTCATGGTTCGAAGGCACAATGTAGTCTCTGCTCGTTTGAGGCTTGGCTACCGGCCACTGTGGCAGGTTGCTGGGATGCAGGGTGAGCCTCCCTTCACTGAGTGTCGCTTGTGTCGAGCGCCTCGTGCTAACACCATAGAGCACTATTGTCTGGCCTGCCCCACTGTCCGACAATTTCTGCCCCATGGCCTGCCACTTGATGTGGTTTGTCGACATCTGCTGAACCATCAGGTTTTGGAGGAGCTTCTGGTACGCCATCCTCGTTTTGGTGGATTTAAGTAGGTCATAATGTAATTATTTGTCTGCGTGTTTGTACTTCATTCTGCTATGTTTTAAAGATATGTGTGTGTGTGTGTGTGTGTGTAGTAATTTGATTCTCATGGATTCTATCTACTTGTACGTATAGTTGCATGCCTCTTGATTGACGCTACGGCGCAATTAATAATAATAATAATAAAACATTCTATCTGTGTCTTTTATCATGACATTATCCCCTATAGCAACATCTATAGTTACAGCTTTAGTATGTTGTTTAATCATCATCTTATGCCTACTAGCCTGTAAATGTTTCCTGACTTTCTTATGGATGTTATTAAACACCTGCAGTTGTCTAATGGAGTAGTCATCCATATTATATGTTGGAGAAGACTTACCAGTAAATATGTCATATAGAAGTCTCTTATCAGTTCCATATAGGATATAATGTGGGGACTTACCCAATGATGAATTTATGGACCCGTTGATGGAGGCTGCTGTAAATGATATCCAGTCTTCCCATGAGCCTTGCATAGGATGAGCTACATGTTACAAGACTTCTAGTATCTTATAATTTACTCTTTCAGTAAGACCATTACTAGCTGGATGATATGCTGTTATGAAAGTCTGTTTAATATGATATTGGTCACATAATTGTGTTACATAACAAACTATTAAAACATTCATTACCATTGTCTGTTAGGTGTAGTGTACTGGCAAGGTAAGTTAGTTACAAGCTTGTGTGCAACCTCTTCTGCTGTTTTTGTCTGCAAAGGAGTAATGACCACATAATGTTAGAAATGGTCTACACATACAAGACAATATTTGGAGCCTTGATGACTCATTGGTAAGCTTAATATGTCTATACCAACTACATCCCGTGGTTGTTCAGGTACAGTATAGGGTAATATAAAATAAGGGCTGGACCCATGGTTTTACCCTTATGAGCATGGTATGAGGAGAGTGAGCCAATAATATTTTAAGTCTAGATTCTGCTATACAGCGATTCATTCCTGGATGATTATGCATTAATGTTAGTACAGTATTAATGAGTGTATCAGGGACTACCACTTGTGAAGATATGTTAGTTTGTTTATCAAACTTCCTGAACAAAATGTTATCTATTACCTCAAACTGTGTTAGTAAATTGGGTAATTCTGGTAAGTTACTCTCTTCACCTGAAACTAAAGCATAAATGACCTTTGACAATATTTTTTTATTATTTTTTCAGTTTTAAAAAGTTTCACATTGAAGTCTACTTCACTACTAGTAGGAATGACAGCAGCAGCTGATACATTGCGAGATAAGGCATCTGCAATTCAATTAAAACGCCCAGGAAGATATTAAATAGTAGACTGAAATTCTGAGATAGTTAGATACCACCTAGCTAATTGTCTTGTCAAATGTTTACCATGAAAGAGACCACAAACAGGTTGATGGTCTGTATATATGGTGACAGGATACCCTAGAATTATTTCCCTGAAGGTCTTTAAAGCTCACACCACCGCCATAGCCTCCAAATTAGTGACACTGTATTTCCTCTCTGCATCATTTACAACACGACTGGCATATGCACAAACCTTGCAATGACCCTCAGTGGAATGTTGCATAAGAACTGCAGAGAGAGAAAAATGGAGGTTATGGTTTGGATAACTTAAAATTGTTGCAGTTGTGAGCTTAAATTTTAACTGATCAAAGCTATCCTGCTCTGCCAGCAGGAGCAGAAGTCAGTATTGAGGATGGTGTGTGTGTGTGTGTTCCTTAGTGCCAAATAGGAGACATCAGGGGTAGAAGTCAGTATTGAGGATGGTGTGTGTGTGTGTGTTCCTTAGTGCCAAATAGGAGACATCAGGGGTAGAAGTCAGTATTGAGGATGGTGTGTGTGGGTGGGTGTGTGTTCCTTAGTGACAAATAAGAGACATCAGGGACAGAAGTCAGTATTGAGGATGGTAATAAAAAGCAAGTAGACTGATAATAGACACTGGTTACTCAAATGGGACAAGTATCTTTCACCTGGGCTGTGTAGCATCCATTACTGTGTCCAACTGTACATTCCACTGCAAACAGTAGTGATGTGTATATAGTTGACAAATTCCCTGCATGGGTTCAAGTTGATGAAGGGAAGGGGAATTATATGGGTTGTTTCATAATTGCTGCCAGCATGTAACCATTCCAGCCAGGGATTGTGCTGGTACAGTCACGAGCATAAATTTATTTTCCCCATGGCGAGAATGAAGTCGAAGTTGTGGTTGGATACGGACTAGACTGTAGCGGTTCACGCAGCAAACTGCTGAAGTATTGTGAGTGGTAGTTTGGCTCGTCGGCAGTTCACCAAGACCCCGAGGGTTCATCGCTCACCAACCAATGAGGGAAGGACACCTGTAAACATGGCTGACCCTACGTCATCACCAGGGCTATATAAGCACCGACAGCCGTCCACCAAGGCGTCAGACTTCCAGTGTTCTCATCTCTGGGCTGACCACTTCCACTTCCACTTCCACTTACACTATTATTACACTTCTACTTCACACGGTGGCAGAGGCTACTCCTCTGTACGTGTGTCGTACTTTGTATTTAGAGAGCAGAGCATATTACAGTAACTTAATTATCAGTCAATTGTGTATATTTATAACAATTTTGTATTGTATATATTTTGTGTGTAAACTTAAACTTACTGTGTGATATTGTGAATGATCATTTTTGTTGCTATTTAATATAATACCTAAAATACAGACTTTACTTTACTTATTAACCATCAAACAATATAGTAGGTTAAACCTACAAGACGAACACAAAATGGGCCAGTTCATAATACTCGGATAATGCTTCATGTCTATAGAGGTGTTCACTTACTTGAATCCAACAAATTATACACCGTACGTCATGAGATATTGACTCCCAGTGTTCGTTTGCCTGACCCTTCTCCAAACACGACTTCGACCTTACTCTCGCCAGGGGGGTAAAGAAACTTATGCTTATGACTGTTCTTAGGTAACTTCTACATATCCATAAGGTATCCATCTGCTGAGCGTTCCTTATACTTGTTGGATGAACACTGCTACATGAAATAAATGCCTTTGCTGTGATATTCTGCAGTCCTGACAAGTTTGAAGGCTTCTTGTATGTCTTTGGGGGAACTGTTCCTCCAGCATTACTTGAACTGCTTACATTCATGATTCTCGGAACTGCAGTGCTGGTTGATACTGCACTTGTAGGTGTCACACATTTCACACCACCCCTACAGTGAAATGTTCCAAACCCATCAAGTGTACGAATAGTAAAATCTGCATTGTCAAAGATATATTGCAGAAAACCGTCTTTCTTGATTTCCACAGTTTTAGTTCTAATTACTGAGTAAACGTAGCGTAAAGCCTCTTTATATGATGCAGCTTCTCTATACTTTGCTAGAATATCAATTAACTGGCGAGAGCCATAGCGTCTGTGTAGGAAAACAGATAGAGAGATTTGAAGGCTGGATAGAAATGAACGTGGCCGCACTGCAGATATAATTACATGTTGTATACTCAATCGTTTCTGAGCCTTATGTTCATAGCTATCCTTAGATTTCGTTACTTCATCAACAAAGTCAAGGAGAGTGTCTGGCACCTGTTGTGTAGACGAATTAATAAAACTAGGTGTGTGTTGTTGTTGTTGTTTCAACTTTGTTGTATGCATTAGTAATAATAATCTTTTACTTCTATAATATCTTAAATATATATCTTAAATATGAAATAACATTAAATTCCTCCTTCGTATAAATTGTACTATAAGTACAATTTATACGAAGGAGGAATTTAATGTTATTATATAATAATTATTTAAGATTTAATTTTACCGCGCGAAATCTCTGGGAGCTGGCATCACTGACAGTTTCCCCGAGCTTTTTGTTGTTGTTGACTACCTACAGTGTTGCCAGATACAGGGGGAATTTACATATCTCAGGTAAGTTTGAAATCCACACAGGCAAATTATATTATGACTGTTCATGAGTTAACAGAGAAATGTCTACCCAAAAGACCGTCAATGTTTCTGCCCCAGCTGGAGTAAATAGCGAATTATTGAGGCAAAAATGGATGTGGGAGTTCAGGAAATTTCGTTAAGTTGACCTGGCAACATTGCCTCGCTTCAGTGATGCCAATTTGACTAATTTTCAGTTTGATCTAGCAGATTTGGAAATTATCTAGCAGAGAAAATATTGACATCAAAATTATTGCATACAACACATTCGTTCGGCCACACTTAGAGTATTGCGACACCGTCTGGGACCCACACACTTACAATAATATCAATAAATTAGAGTCCATACAAAACAAAACTGCAAGATGATTACAGACACACTACATCAGTCACTTTGCTTAAACAAGACACAAAAAAAACTAGACCCATTGACAACACGACGACACTGGACGATTCCGGCTCTGTTCCTCCAACTCCACCCCCCTCTGACTTAATTATTCTTGCCATTAGAATCTCTTCAAAGGAAGTATTTTCTGCCCTCTCTGCCCTTAACACTCGGAAGGCGTACGGACCTGATGGAATTCCTCCTGTTGTTCTCAAGAACTGTGCTTCCGTGCTGACACCCTGCCTAGGCAAACTGTTCCGTCTATGTCTATCATTTAACATTTTTCCTTCTTGCTGGAAGTTTGCTCTGATCCAACCTGTTCCGAAAAAAGGAGACCGTTCCCAACCCTCCAACTATCGCCCTATTGCTCTGACCTCATGTCTATCTAAAGTCTTCGAATCTATTCTTAACCTCAAAATTCATAAGCACCTTATTTGTCATGACCTTCTTTCAGATCGCCAGTATGGTTTCCGTCAGGGACGTTCTACTGGCGATCTTCTATCCCTCCTCTCCGATTCATGGTCATCCTCCTTACGGAACTTTGGTGAAACTTTTACTGTTGCCCTCGACATATCCAAAGCTTTTGATAGAGTCTGGCACAAAGCTTTAATCTCCAAACTGCCCTCATTCGGTTTCTATCCCTCTCCCTGCACCTTTATCTCTGATTTCCTTTCTGACCGTTCTATAGCTGCTGTTGTAGACGGTCACTGTTCTTCTTCCAAGGCTATCAATAGTGGTGTTCCTCAGGGTTCTGTTCTATCACCCACCCACTTTCTTTTGTTCATTAATGACCTTCTTAACTGTACCTCTTCCCCTATCCACTCCTATGCTGATGATTCCACCCTACACTACTCCACTCATTTTGACAACCGTCCATCCCAGCAGCTCCTCTCCACATCACGTGATGATGCAGAAGCACGCCTGACTTCTGATCTTTCCCTCATCTCTAACTGGGGCAGAGAGAACCTTGTTGTTTTCAATGCCTCAAAAACACAGTTCCTTCATCCGTCAACTCGTACTAATCTTCCTGATGTCTATCCCCTCTCCTTTAACGATACACAACTTGACCTTTCCTCTTCTCTTAATATTCTTGGAGTCTCTTTCTCTCATAATCTCTCCTGGAGAGATCACATTACCTCTCTTACTAAAATCGCCTCCAAGAAGTTAGGTGTGCTGCGCAGATTCCGTGAATACTTCACCCCCACACAGTTCCTTTTTCTCTGTACAGGGGTCTCATCCGCCCCTGTATGGAGTATGGCTCTCATGTGTGGGGGGGATCAACCTTCACAACACTACTGGACAAGGTGGAATCAAAGGCCTTTCGTCTCATCAACTCTCCTCCTCTTACTGATTCACTACAACCTCTCTCTCTTCGCCGCAGTGTTGCATCACTTTCTCTCTTCTTACGCTATTACACTGGACATTGCTCTTCTGAACTCTCTCAATGTATGCTTCCTCCCCTCAGGAGAACATGTAACACTCGTCAAGCCTCTCGTTCTCACCCCTTTTCTGTCCAACTCCCTCATGCAAGAGTTAACCGGTGCTCTCAGTCTTTCATATACACAACTGGTCAACTCTGGAACACTCTACCTTCATCCATCTTTCCACCTTACTACGACTTATGTACCTTCAAACACTATGTGTCAGGGCATCTCGAACGAAATTGGACATGATTTTGGACCACTCTCTCACTGTACTATGTAGATGAGGACGGTAAGCGGGCCTGTGGCCTTTGTCCTCATCTTTGTTAATAAAAAAAAAAAAAAAAAAAAAAAAAAAAAGATACATAGACAACAGATGGTATACAAAATCACAAACAAGTTAGTTGACATAGACAAAGACACCCTACAAGTATACGATCCACTAGAGGCAGCCACAACTTAAAATACCATTCATACCAGACAAGAACTGATATATTTAGACACTCATTCTTTCCCCGCAGCATCCAAGACTGGAATAATCTCCCATCTCATATAGTTAATAGCCCCACTCTTGACACTTTTTGAAATAGGATCACCAATCATTACCTCCCCAACCCTAATCCTCAACCCACAGTCCCTGACCCAATCCACCCTCATCCTAACCCCCATCCTAATCCTAACCTGGATTTCTAAATCACCCGCACAGCCCCCACATATTATGCTGCCCACGAGCAGCGCTCTGGAGGACCTCTTAACTTGAAATTGGACCTCAGATCTCTCTGGAGCAATTTTGGAGCACACTGATTCCTCCAAACCATATTATGACGTCATTACAAAGTGAGAGAGAGAGAGAGAGAGAGAGAGAGAGAGATGTAATGGAGGAGGGTGAGGGTAGAGGATGGGGTGGGGTGTAAAGGAGGAGGGATTGATTGATTGATGGATATTAGGCGCTGCAACAATGAAGTTCTATAGCGCCAGAAAAAATGTGATAGAGAAGTGTGACAGCAAGCAGGAAGAAAATAAAAAGAAAAGAGAGACAGTTGTAGAACTTAAAGATGGGAACCATTTAGTCTGGTCTCTCACTAGCGACCTTCCTAGCATGGGAAACCCTTTCTCCACGAAATCGGACAGAGCAGGGGCCGGAGCCCCCTCTAGTCTAGCTCGCTAGGTTTTAGAGACACACAAGCCCCCCACCACGTCAAGGCGGTTCCCGTTATATATATATATATATATATATATATATATATATATATATATATATATATATATATATATATATATATATATATATATATATATATATATATATATATATATATATATATAGGAAGCTATACGTAAGGAACTTATTTGTTTATTGGCATAGACAGTAGGAATCAGAAGTCTCCAATCTTCATACACGATCACAGAGTTCTAAATAAACGAAGGATATAATAATACAACACTGATATCAACCACTACCACCTCCACTACTACATCAACCACCATACATTTCCAAGCCATCGGTATGATCTCCACAAAAGCCTCCTCGATTACTGGAAGCTGTACTGTGATGGTGACCTTAGTAATCTACACGGTCCATGCATTGTAGTACCTGCAGTGGTATGCAAATCTGTTTTGTGGTGCTTGCATGATAGCCACCGTGGAGCTGAGGCTACCAAGCACAGTGCTCGACAAACAGAGTATTGGCCAGGCATCAATGCCGACATCATCAACACAGTACAAGTCTGTGAGGCCAAACACTAATCCCCAGCCAGCAGAAAGAAGAATACCAGAATGATGACCACCCAACACGACCCTTAGAATCAGTGTCTAAAAACCACTTCCAGGTAGCGGGGAAGTTTTTCCTCGTGATTGTGGACAGGAGGTCAGGATGGCCGGCCGTCTTCCCATGTGGTACTGATACGACTGCTTCAGCCACCATACTTCAGTTCAGGCAGTACTTCATAGACACCCTTCCTTTTTTTTACCCTAGCTATCCTTCCCTTCCCTTCTCTATCCCTCTTCTCCCTTTCTCTTCGGTTCCATCCCTCTCCCTCCCCTTCCTTTACCCTATCTACCCTTCCCTTCCCTTTCCTACCTCTCATCTGCCTACCCATCCCTCTCCCTCCCCTTCCTTTACCCTATCTACCCTTTCCTTCCCTTTCCTACCTCTCATCTGCCTACCCTTCCCTCTCCCTCCACTTACGTTACCCTATCTACCCTTTCCTTCCCTTCCTTAACCCTCCTCTCCCTTCCCTTCCCTTTCATTACAGCTTCATATCACTCTCCATTCCTCTACTTTACCATATCCAATCCTGCCTTCCTTCCCCTAACCTTTTCTCCTATCCTTTCCTTTAATTTCCTCTCTTACTTTCATCCTTTCTCTTCCCTTTCCTCCTAACGCTTACCTCATCGTTCCCTCCCAACCCTCCATCTTACCTACATCCTTCCCCTCACACATCCTACCCTCCATCTTTCCTCTCTCCTTCCCCTAACACATCCTACCCTCCATCCTTCCCTTCACACACCCTACCCTCCATCCTTCCCCTCACACACCCTACCCTCCATCCTTCCCCTCACACACCCTACCCTCCCTCCTTCCCCTCACACACCCTACCCTCCCTCCTTCCCCTCACACACCCTGCCCTCCCTCCTTCCCTTCACACACCCTACCCTCCATCCTTCCCTTCACACACCCTACCCTCCATCCTTCCCTTCACACACCCTACCCTCCCTCCTTCCCTTCACACACCCTACCCTCCTTCCTTCCCTTCACACACCCTACCCTCCATCCTTCCCTTCACACACCCTACCCTCCCTCCTTCCCTTCACACATCCTACCCTCCCTCCTTCCCTTCACACATCCTACCCTCCATTCCACAGTATATACGACTGCCTACAGGACTTATCACAGGATGTACCGAAAAAAATTATATATTTATCGTTTGCATATTATCAGTAAATGTCCACCGTCAAAAGAGAGAGAGAGAGAGAGAGAGAGAGAGAGAGAGAGAGAGAGAGAGAGAGAGAGAGAGAGAGAGTTAAACCCTCTATCACATTGCTATATAACAGTAAAGAATATATACTGTTTTTTATCTACAATAAACAATATTACTGATAGAAAATATGAAATTGAGATAAATTATAGTTTTCTCTCGTGACAAACTCAGGTGATATAATAATCAGGTTATAATATGTGTTCTTTGTGGAACTTTTGTCAATTAGTTTACCATTTCACCATAGAATGTTAAAACAATAAATAAAAAGGTTACAGGGTTTGAGTTGTGGTATGTATCTGTGATGAGATACTCTGGTGAACGTGAGCCAGGCCAGCCCAACTCCCCACCATGGTACCCAGCCATGGTAGTAACCCCTCAGTAAACAGTTTTAAACTCACAGACCTGTGCGAGGTTCCATCTGCCAACGCCAACACGTTACCACTGTACCAGCCAGGGAATTACTATACATTCCTAATATTGTCATTATTGTATTTATTAGAACTAAATTTGTCTCCAACAACTTATTATGATCAATATTAAAATATTAAAATACCACCTGACAATGTGATGGTTAATGTTGGTAGTGTTGGTTCACAATGTCCAAGTTTACCTATTATTACTCAAAGAAGAATTGAGGGAGCATTGCAAGGTGCAACTGTTCAGTACAGAAAACAATGTTGCCACAGAAGAAACCTGACCAATGAATATAGGAGAGGAAAGATAGCAAGTGATAAAGAGAGGAAGAGATTATAAAGAAATACAGAGCATCTCAAAGGAAGATAATCACACATAGTTGAGTGCAGAATTAAGTTAATAGTAGCAACAAAATACTTTACCCAATATGTGGAAGGTTCTTGATATTAAACTCCTGAGATTGAAGCACTGTAAGGTTAAATTGGAGAAGGATTTACACAAACACAACACTACAACACTACAAGATGGTTGCCAATCCGGTAGTGAGCACACACACAGGAAGTGACATGGCGTCACTGGTAAGGACAGTGGAGGAAAAAATAAAACATATTAGATAATAAACTCCAGTGTACTGCGAACAACTTAATGCCTTGTAAATTATTGTCTTATTACATCTTGTCAAATTAATATAGTAACTTTCATATTACCCTTGACAAGGGTTGTATATTTATTACCATACACACTTTTAGGATGTAGGGAAGAACACTAGAATCTATGAGTTGAGAGCTTGTAGGATCACACACACACACACACACACACATACATACACACACACACTCACACACACACATTGTACGTCCTATATTTACAATTAATAACTTGCTTTCTTCTATGTAATAACTAGTCCCAGACCCGTGTGTATGGAGGGTAAACTTACACCCAAAAGTTCTCGTTGGTGACGTCAACCTTGGTGAGAGGAAATAAACACTCCATTTTTGCCTCAACGATGGGGACTTTTTGAGTGTTAACAGTGAGAGAGAGAGAGAGAGAGAGAGAGAGAGAGAGAGAGAGAGAGAGAGAGAGAGAGAGAGAGAGAGAGAGAGAGAGAGAGAGAGACGAAATTTAATCAGGCATGAAAAGAATGAGAGAGCAAGAGAGAGAGAGAGAGAGAGAGAGAGAGTGAGAACGAAAACGAGGTAGGGAGAAAGAAAAGAATGTCACCACCATTCCACTTTTATCATTTTGTACAAGCAACAACTAATGCATTTCATCAATGGTAAATAGATAGGCAGAAAGTGTAGCTTCACTGTGTGTGTTGGTCAGACAGTTGGATTCAACTACCTACTGTCCAGTAAAGATAGACAAGGTCAAGTTGCCTCCACAAGATGTGTCTCAGGGAATCATAAACACAGCTGTACAGTCAATACCTGAAGTTTGTCTTTCTTAGTCCATGATACGTTCCTGTTAATCAGGGAACACTCTATGTGATAGAATTGACAGGTATATATGGTTTAAATGTCTAATATTACAGATGATCATATGTGAACTAAAATAATTTAACCACAAATTCCTCAAAGTTATAATTATACTGAATATGTTCAAAAGGTGAAATCAAAATATTATCGAGAAATATAAGATATTGGTGGAGGAAGATTTTTGTTTACGGACACCAACACACAGAAATATAATATATATAATGTTGCCAGAATGTTGTTTATTATAATTATATACCAAAGCATTTACAGTCATAGAGGCAACGTTGTATGAATACAATAACGTTGTCAGATACACACGTCATCAGCACATATAATGGCAGTGTGTGTTTTGTGATTACATGTTTTTTTTTGCTCTATAAATACAGTACTTCCCCTCCTGGACTCTCCTCTCCCCATTCAATGTTAAATAACCTTCCATTTATACCTCCGTTGCTATGAACTATTAATTTAAACTTCAATATGTATTTTAGTAAAATCAATATTTCGTCCCTGTTGTGATATAACATTATTCGTTACCATTTGTTTAACACGGGTAATACAGTGTGACAAATACTCTTCTTTCTAGTGTCTCTATCAATCTTACCCTCTTTTGTTCCTTCCTATTACCACACTGGACTCTGGACGTTCCTCCGACTCTTTTCCTTCGTATAACTACATAGTAAATATCTCCGATTAATGGATGATAATAGAGTGATGCTCATGTCTACGTATGATATGCATCCAGCATGTGCTCAATATGCTAAAATAATAAAATAAAGATAAACAGTAACCAAAAGGAAACAGAAGGAAAAGGAAAACAGAAGAATTCCAAGGGAATAGCTTGAGTCTATAAGGGGGCCAATTCATATAATGTATACTAGGGCCCGAAATTAACAATCCGAAAAATTCTCATTTGCTCAGAGTTGCCCGAGGTAAACGGTTTGAAATTTGGTATGATACTCCCCTAGAGTCCGTTTCCTATAATACCTCGGCCCCAACAGCTGACTCTCCAGTTGAAGGCCTACCATAGGGGGGAGAGCACACGCCTTCATGAGATTTTGAGGAAGGCATCACTAGTCACGAAATTCAATCGTGTCACCACCACACATATGCTGGTATGGTCTCTCAAAAATCATAGCATATAAAGTGATCATGTTTGACTGAAATGGGCGGATTACTTGTTTAGTCTGGATAAAAAAAAATCCATGGTTTGGGATGATTTTGGCTTGTGTAATTGAGTCAACAATGTGGTCTTGGTGTATAAAATGTTTTGTTTTCTCCTCACTTCCTAGTTTGAGGTGGTTAGTGTTTTTAAAGCAACATTATGAACATGAGGTAGTATGAAAACAAATGTAATACTGTATGTATGTAAATGTTTGTATCTTTGAGGCAACATTATTCACCAGAGATGTTTGTTCCTTGGAGGCAACATTATTCACCTAAACCACAACATATTGGTGTTTGCATGCCGTATTGAATATAAATAATAATAATAATTACTTTCAAGTAACGTAAATTCATATGAAGTAAGGTTGATTATTAGAACTAATCCTATTTTTTTTCCAGTCATGAACCCTTCTGCTTTCTATGGAAAAACATATGATGTTGGTGTGCCAGAGGAGTCTGAAGATGAAAATTTAGATAGTGAAGATAATGACTATGAACCAGAAAAAGATTTGGAGATTTCAGATGAAGAAAGCGAGGATGATGGAGATGAAAGCGAACATGAGGTGTTTCCAAGCACATCTGGTAAAGGAAAGAGAACAATATGGAAGAATAAAAGGCCAGAAGATGTAAAATTTCTAGAGAAAGTCTTTTTGGGTCAGGTTCATACTAGTGATGGTAGTGTGAAAAGCCCAATAGAATATTTTGATGAGTTATATGACAATAACATGAAATAATGGTTAGTTGAAGAATCAAACAAGTTTGCAATTCAGAATGATCCTAACAAACCCCTTAGTTTGACAAAGAGTGAGTTGGAGCAGTTTATAGGCATGTTATTCACAATGAGCATAGTAAAACTTCCAAGAGCAAGACTGTATTGGAGTTCATACTTAAGGATCTCCCAGAAAGGAAAATCTATTGCAACTAAAAGGGGAAGACCATCTGTGGATGTTGAGGAGCTGTACAAAGAGAAAGCTAAGAGCGGTCCAACAGTGAAAATACCAGCCAAACCAATTAGAACTGACAAATATGACAATTTTCCAGATTTTGGAGAAAAGAATGCAAGATGCAAGAATCCTGGATGATCTGGAATTTGCAATGTGTTCTGTCACAAATGCAAGGTTAATTTGTGTTTCACACCCAAGTCTAACTGTTTCTTATTTATCCTATAGAGTATTGCAGTGCCAAAGCATAGGTAATGTAGGTAGAGAAAGATAATATAGTTTTGTTCAGAGGACAATTAGTTTGACTATTATGTCTCATATTGTAAAAAATTATTACATATATAATTTTTACTCAACATGTAACTACTTTGTGATATAGAAGTACCTGTAGTTTTTATTGAAGATTTGATTAATCTTGAAAGGAATTGCAACCAAAGAATTACTATTTATTTATTTTTTGTGATAAATGTAATGTTACTGCCATAACAATTATCTATTTTCATATCAATAAAATATGTTATTTTTGTATACAATGTTGCCTCAGATTACCAAACCTGTAACTCTATTACAAAATACAAAACAAAATAAAAGCAAGGTATTTGAAGGTTGTTTACATCACATAGACAATATTTATCTACCTGAAAAAAATTTAATTCGAAAAATGTATTATGTATGCAATAAAGGATTAATTTTTTTTAATATATTACCATGTTATGCAATTAAACCTTCCACCCTCTATTCATTGTTGCAATATATTACCATGTTATGCAATGAAACCTTCCACCCTCTATTCATTGTTGCAATATATTACCATGTTATGCAATTAAACCTTCCACCATCTATTCATTGTTGCAATATATTATAAGTAAGCCAACTTTGTATCTTGACTTCAGTCAAGACATTTTCTGATTCATTACTTTGTGTTACTGGTGTAGTAGATTTCTACCCCTACTGTAGGCACAGGGTGAACACAGCTCTCCGGTAACACAGTTACAAGTTTATTGTTGTGCAGGACGTATACAGAGGTGGGAACTTGGGTACACGTGGGCGAGTGAGTGTAGTGGCAAGGCGAGTACCTGTAGGCTGGAGCAGGGTTGTAGGTGTGTTAGCGGGGAAGAGCGGGGAAGCCAAGTGACCGGGGAAGTGACCCAGAGAAAGGGGTAGCTTGGTTCTTAGTGAGGCATGCCGGGAAATACCAAGAGAAACGAGCGGGAAGCGCAAGGAAAGAAACGGGGACTATAGGAGAAAGGAGTTACTCGCCTGAATGCCACAACACTCCCCCTCCCCTTAGCAAAAAAATAAATAAATAAATAAATAAATAAATAAAAAAACTAAAAAAATAATTGGAACTAAAACATGACAATGTGCTGCTTGGGGAAGGGCAACATAATGAATAACAAATATAACAAGGACCTAAAGTTACTTTATACAACACACATGCCCCCAGGGGACAGCAAGGCTAGGAGAATGGTTTAATAATATATTGTGTAGGAATTACTGGCGCTCCACGGGCGCGGCTGGAATGTCAGGGCCAGCAACCGGCGCGGCCGCTTGATGGTCCTCCCTGATCTGGAGACGTACCCATCGGGAACAGGGGCAGGCTCGTCACATTCGTCTGGGGAGTCAGGAGGTCCAGGAGGAGGCCAGCAAGGCTGAGTTGGTGTGGTCGGTAGCTGGGGTACGACGGCTGGCCCACTTTGGTGAGAGCTGGCTGCCACTGCAGTCTCCAAGCTGCTCTGTGACTGAGGGGGTAGATAAGGGATTAAGGGTGCCGAAGTATGGGGGGAGGGGGCAGGTGTGGCGGATTGAAGAGTAGGAGGATTGGGGATGTGTGGGATAGGACTAGGCAGTGTGGTAGGGGCTGGAGTAATGGAGAGGGGAGAGTCGGGGTCTGTGACAGGTGGTTCAGTTGGGGTAGGCGGGGACAGGTGGGCAATGGGATGAGGTAGCGCGGTAGGATGGGCAAGTGGCAGGGCGGGCATGTTTGATATTTGAAGTGGGAGTTGGATAGGAGTGTGAGGAGGAAAACAGGTACTGGGATGGCTGGGTGAGGTGCGGGGTGGATGGGTAGGTCGGGGAGACGTGACAGAACTGTCTTGCATGGTAGGTGAGCTGCTAAGGGGTGGTTGTACTGGGGATGGGGGTGTGTTTGAGAGGGGAAACAGGGTTTGAGGGATGGGTTGAGTTTGTGGGTAGGAGTGGATGACGGTTGTGGGATGATGCATAGGGGCAAGTTGATGGGGCGGATGATGTGGCATATGGAGTGTGGCGGCAAGGTCTGTGAGGGGTGAGTTGTGGTGTGGTGTGTGGGTGGGTGCGTGTGGCTTGTCTTGGTGGGATGTGTTGGCCACCTTCACTCTTTCCCAGGACGTGACGTACGGTTTTCCTGATATTTGAAGGGTGACCGTGGCCTCCCCTCTTCCAATAACGCGATGCGGTCCAGTGTATGGCTGTTGGAGTGGGGTCCTATGTGCGTCCGTCCTGAGGAAAAGGTAAGGCGCAGTCGTGAGTATGGCGGGAATGTGTGTGTGCGTTGTGTTATGGTGACGTGTAGGTGTAGGCAAGAGAGAGGAGATAGCCGACTTGAGGGCTGGGAGGAAGGACAGGTTGGAAGTGTCGACATCGGGTGTCGTCACCTGGCCGGGTAAGCGTAAATCTTCCCCGAATACCAACTCCGCCGGGGCGTGTCCGATGTCCTCCTTGGTGGTGACCCGAATGGTGAGGAGGATCAATGGGAGGGCGTCATACCACTGGTCTGGCTGTAGGGCCCTGAACGCCTCCTTCAGCCGCCGGTGGAAACGTTCCACTAGTCCGTTGCTCTGGGGGTGGTAGGCTGTGGTCCGTTGACGGGTGGTACCGAGGAAACCCAGCATGCCTTGCCAGGCCCTCGACTCGAATTGGGTACCCTGGTCAGTTACGAGAACCGAGGGGGCGCCAAAGTTAGCCACCCAGCTGTTGAGGAAGTGCCTGGCGGTGCCCTTAGCGGTGATGTCGGCCATGGGAGATGCGGAGCACCAACGTGTAGTTCTGTCCACACATGTCAGCAGGTAGCGGTGCCCCCTCGAGGGTGGAAGGGGGCCCACTATATCCACATGGACCGTGTGGAACCTGCTTGAGGGGACAGGAAAGTCGTGGAGGGGGGGACGAGTGTGGCGGCCGACCTTAGCCTTTTGGCACGCCAGGCAGGCCGTAACCCACTGCCGTATGTTTCTCCTCATTCCAGGCCAGACTGCCCGCTTGCTGATGAGACGGTGCGTGCCAGCTACCCTGGGGTGGTTGAGGCCATGGTAGTGGTCGAATATTATTTTTCTGCACTCCGGAGGAATATAAGGGCGGGGCTTACCACATGACAAATCACACCATGCCTTGGTTGATGTGCCGGGGACATGTAGCAATTGTAGGTCCAGGCCAGTATTACCCTGTAGTAGGTCCTGCAGCTCTTGATCTTGATCCTGTCCTTCTGCAATGGCGGCATAGTCGAGAGGAGAGGTGGAGTGGATGGCTGCCAGGGTGTGAGGTTGGGGAAGGGATCTGGAAAGGGCGTCCGCCACCGCATTGTCCTCCCCTCTAACGTGGCGGATGTCCGTGGTGAATTCAGAGATGAAAGCGAGGTGGCGTGCTACACGAGGGGTCCAAGTGCCGCCCACCTGCTTCATCGCCGATGTCAGGGGCTTGTGGTCCGTACGAATATGGAACTCCCGGCCCTCGAGGAAGTGTCTGAAATGGCGCACTGCTTCGTACATAGCCAGGAGTTCTCTGTTACACCGTCTGGGACCCACACACTTACAATAATATAAATAAATTAGAGTCCATACAAAACAAAACTGCAAGATGGGCCAGACGTGATTACAGACACACTACATCAGTCACTTTGCTTAAACAAGACACAAAACTAGACCCATTGGCAACAAGAAGACAAATACACAGACAACAGATGATATACAAAATCACAAACAAGTTAGCTGACATAGACAAAGACACATATCTACACCCTACAAGTATACGGTCCACTAGAGGCAGCCACAACTTAAAATACCATACATACCAGACAAGCACTGATATATTTAGACACTCATTCTTTCCCCTCAGCATCCAAGAGTGGAATCATCTCCCATCTCATATAGTTAATAGCCCCACTCTTGACACTTTTAGAAATAGGATCACCAATCATTACCTCCCCAATCCTAATCCTCAACCCACAGTCCTTGACCCAATCCACCCTCATCCTAACCCCCTTCCTAATCCTAACCCCCTTCCTAATCCTACCCTGGATCCCTAAATCCCCCGCACAACCCCCGCATATTATGCTGCCCACGAGCAGCCCTCTGCGGGACCCAAAAACTTAAACTAAACTGAATGCACTGTACTTCTGTTGAGGTGGGTCCAACCTCTTACTGAAAAAGGCGATCGGGTGTAGTAGCCCATCCTTCTCCTGTTCAAGTACTGCCCCCACAGCGTCGGCCGAAGCATCCGTGTAGATGGATGTGGGTGCGTGGGGTGTGGGATAGGAGAGTAGAGTGGCGCTAGCAATCTTTGTCTTGGTGGAGTTGAAAGCCGTCTCAGCCTGTGGTGTCCAAGATAGCTTCCGTTGGGACCCCTTCTTGGTACCCTTAATGAGGTCGTGGAGTGGTGCCAGGGCAGATGCTGCGTGGGGTATGAACCTGTGGTAGTAGTTCACTACCCCAAGGAATTCTCTGAGTTTTCTTGCTGTGGCAGGTAAAGGGAAGTCAGAGATGGCCGCCACCTTCTGTGGTAACGGCGCTAAGCCTTCGGGAGAGACTCTGTGTCCCAGAAAGTCAACCGTCGAAACTCCTACGATGCACTTCGAGGGGTGGACTTTGAGGCCGTATTGGTGGAGGCGGCGGAACAACTCCCTGAGATGCTGGAGATGCAGCTCATGGGAAGGAGAGGCCACCAGAATGTCGTCAATGTAGACGACCACGAAGTCCAATCCCTGTACCACCTTGTCCATAAACCGCTGGAAGGTTTGGGCGGCATTACGGAGGCCAAAGCTCATCACTGGGAACTCAAATAGGCCAAAGGGTGTGGTAATGGCTGTTTTTCCGATGTCTTCCTCTGCCACAGGAATCTGGTGAAAGGCCCTGATTAGGTCAATCTTTGAGAAAACCTGTCTGACGGTCTGACTGTCCCTTGCTCCATCATAATCTGAAACTCTTTTTTGGCGGCAGTCAACCTCTCTGGGGGCATGCGTCGGGGTTTGGCGAAACAGGGCGGGCCCGAGGTGAGGATGGTGTGTTTGACCCCGGTATCCTTGATGGGTGCCACTGTAGTGGAGGAGATGAGAGAAGGGAATTCCTGCAGGAGGGCATCATATGGTGTGGATTGCGTGATATGAGTTATATTTGGGGTGTGGTGGCGGCACGGACGTGAGGAGATGATGGCGCCTGATGGTTGGTGGATGAGCCTCCTTCTCTTGGGATCAACGAGGAGGTCATGGGCTGTAAGGAAATCCACCCCCAAGATTGGGTAATCCACCTCAGCAGTGATGAAGGGCCAAACTAACCATATATTGTCCACGAGTGTGACCCGCCTGCTGGTAGTCCCGTAGGTGGCGATAGGCGACTTGTTGGCTGCCAAGAGGTCGTACGCTGTAGATAACGTGAGACTGTCGCGGGAGGTAGGGGGGACGACACTCACCTCAGACCCGGAGTCCACCAGGTATTGTTCCCCTGACACGAGATCATCCACCCAGAGCAGGGCACGATCTCCAAACATGCCGTTGAAGGGAGTCTTGTGTGGGGGTTGAGGTGGGGAAGGTGGTGTGGTGTGGTGAGGGAGAGGCGTCAGGGTAGGTGGGTGTGGTGGTTGAGCGGTGGCATTGGTGACGCTGGGTTGCCCCCGCTCTACTCGTTTCCCTGGTTCCTGGTGCTGCTGGGGCCACGGGTCTGTGCAGTTGACACTCTCCACTGGCAGGGGGGATGGCAGTTACGGGCTCGGTTCCCGAACTGTTGGTGATACACGCAAACTGCCGGAGGGGCCCAGTGTTGTTGAGGAGGTTGAGGATGGAGCTGCCGAGGTTGAGGTTCTGCCTGCTGCAGTTGGTGCACCATTGTTGTTAGCTCATTGAC